>KK116756.1:79639-102040 GCA_000611955.2 Stegodyphus mimosarum
ACTGACGACATAAATATTTTTAACAAAGGCAAGACGAAGTGACAGAGCAGCGAAGGGTTTTATGGCAGCGATGTGAGGAAGCAGTCTCACTGAAAATGGCGCGTACAGCTATTTATAGTGGCTGTTACATAACATGTCAGAGTGTTCTCGAAAGTATTGGTCTAGGGCATAGGTTCCCAACGTGGGCGATAACGCCCCCTTGTGGGCGTTTCAGGCTTTCAAGGGGGCGGTAAAAAACCCAGAGAAATTAGGGGGCGTTGATATGGCACAGAGGGGCGTTGGAAGATTAGCCAAATATAGTCTAAAAAGACTTTAAAATCACGCTGATAATTCATTTCTATCACGTGTGCGAAAATTCACATATTTCGATATGAGACTTCACTGTTCAGAGAAAGACATACCTCTCTAGTATGTACGATTCTGGGGCTGCATGTGCTAAAACTAGCAACCTGTCTTGCCAATTTGGCGAGATGCACTCCAAAAAGTCGCAGAAAACTGTTGACTTTTGTTGAAAGGGTCACCATTTTAGTGAAAGGAGCAGTAGAACCGGAGTTCATAATATCAGAAGGAAAAGCCTTCAGTGCAAAAATATATCTTTATTGTCTTTATGTACATATTTATGTTACGTCCAAAGCCCGAAGTTCGGCCAGTTCGCGTTTTGGCCAGGAGGTTTGGCCAAAGTCCGAAATACTTGCAATTAATATTGTATTTTATACTTTGGCCGGCCATTTCGCGAAGTGGCTGGGAATTCTTGGCCAAAGCCTGATGTGATAATGGTAGATTGAGTCTATGGAGCAGAAAAAGACTAAGGATCACCCTTAAAGGTAGTTGACAAATTGAGTACTCAATTTGCCTCTGTATTCATACTCGATACGCAACGCATTTGCTTAAGATATAATTCGTCATTTTGAAGGGCGCAAATCTAATCTTCACACTATCACATTGTTACAGCATATGCGTTCACTGAATAGTTTCTACTCGTTGAACTCACAGAAGTACTCATTTTTAAATACTTCATTTTTAACAGTGTGTAAAACCATCTGCCCTTGATTTCTTTTTTCCCAAATTGGCCGGTCAAAGCCAGAAATCAACAAAAAGATTGGACATTCGCCGGTAAGTTTACAGCAACGTTGGCCAAAATGCGAATTGGCCGATTTCGGGCTTTGGCCGTAACATTTACAAAAAATGTCACTGGGACTAAAAAATGCCACTTACAAGCGGCAACGATAGCGAGATCTCCAACTAAACTGTATTCTAAGAGAGTCTGTAAAAGTGCGTAGGCGACGTTGGACGCGGGAAAAAATTAGAGCGCCGAAATAAGCGGCGGCGGAGTAGACAAATCGTCACCAGTGGTTTACCCGATCAAAAATTGTAGGTAGCTAAAAATAGAACAGCCCCGCAGAATGCTACAGACTCAGGCTCACACTATCTATCGTTCATCGCAGCATGTACTGCGTACGATGAAAACGGCGTTGCCTTAATATTTTGCTACTTCAACTTATATTATTTAAACCGGCAGTATCCCTTGCAGCTCCCTTAACTTGGATCAAGTATAAGTAAAGAAAAACCCATGTCGGAAGCAAAAAAGAAGAGGCGGCAGTACAGTGCGGATTATATAAAATACGGATTTATCGAAAATCCCTCAAATCCATCATCTCCATTGTGCCTTATTTGTCAAAAAACATTTTCGAATGAAGCGATGAAACCTTCTAGGCTTCAAGATCATCTTAATAAAATGCATCCGGATAAGAAAGACAGAGATATGACCTATTTTCTAGAGATAAAAAAGAAGATTGAAAATCAGCCAACTATATCAAAATTATTTTCATCAGCTTCTAAACAAGACGATGACGGACTTCGAGCTTCGTACAATATCTCATTGTTGATTGCTAAAACAGGCAAGCCACATACTATTGGGGAAGATTTAATTTTACCAGCAGTTAAAGAAGTAATAACCACCGTGCTCCATAAACCAGCTACAGATATTATCCGAAAAATTCCTTTGAGCAATAATTCTGTGCAAAGACGAATTGATGAGATGGCTGAAAACATTGAAGAATCGTTGTGCAATTATCTGCAGACTTGTCAATTTTCAATTCAGCTGGATGAGTCCACTTTACCAACCAATGAAGCATTGTTATTGTCGTACGTGAGGTTTATCAAAGATGAAAAAATATGTCAAGAAATGTTGTTTGCTACCAATTTGGAAACAGATACAAAAGGAGAAACCATATTTGATACACTGCAAAAGTTTTTTGACGAAAAGGAAATTCCTTTTAATAATATTTTGTCGGTTGCTACGGATGGCGCACCGGCTATGACAGGGCGTCACAAAGGCTTCATAGCATGCTTAAAAAATAAAGTTCCGGACGTGCTTGCTGTGCATTGCGTAATTCATCGACAGCATTTGGTTGCGAAAAATTTGAGCGAACGTCTCCATACATCACTGCAATATGTTATAAGAGCAGTTAATAAAATCAGAAGTAACTCGTTGAATGACAGATTATTTAGTCAGCTTTGCATTGCAAATGATGAAGATTTCAACCGATTGCTGCTTCACACAGAGGTGCGCTGGCTTTCAAAAGGTACTTGTTTGACTCGATTTTACAATCTGTTTGAATCTGTGATAGAGTTCCTAGGAAACAAAGACACGGAATTGCGCGACAACCTCATCGCATCAAAAAACGATATTGCGTACTTAGCAGACCTCTATAAATTGTTTAATGATGTCAATCTCCAACTTCAAGGAGAAGACTTAAACTTGATTAAGACTAAAAATGCATTGCTGCTTTCGTGTCTAAACTGCTATTATGTATAAAGAAATATAGGCAGACGTGAATTCCATACCTTCCCATGTTTATCAGCAGTATCATTCAAGCACGACGACTTGCTTGTTTACTGTCAGCACTTGGAAAACCTCTACAATGACTTCAAGGAACGATTCGAGGACATTTTAAACATGGACATACCAGACTGGGTTTTGGATCCTTTTTCCAATGTCAACACAGCAGGACCATCTCAGTTAGAAGAAGAACTGATAGAACTGACGACAAATGAGGAATTAAAAATTAAATTCAAGAATGGCTACCAAGAATTTTGGCTGCAGAAGTCGATTTCGCAATTGTATCCAAGATTATGGTCGATTGTGCAACGATTTCTGCTAGCATTCCCATCTTCATATTTAGCAGAACGTGGATTTAGTGCTGTAGCAACATTGGTAACGAAAAAGAGAAATCGGCTCCATGTTACTGAACGCGGCGATTTACGATTGTTTTTAAGTAAAATCGAGCCTGATATTAACAAGCTTCTTAAAATGCATCAAATTCAGCCTTCTCATTAGTTAAGTTAGAAATTCGATGCCTTTAAATTTTAATAAAAATACTTTTTAATAATAATTAAGTATGCCTTTTGAGTGTTCTCTGAAACTGTCAATTTATTTATTTAGAAAGCAATAGTTTATTATGGATTATTTCGTATCATCAAAACCCCTGCCTGTCCTTATAACAGGTAAGCTAAAACTTTTATTTTTCTTTTTAAATAACGAAGAAATTCAGTAGCGTTTCAATTCCAACAACATTCTATCTATTAGTAATTTTTTTTATTTAATTCTTGTTTTCACCATGCATTATGTACGCTCTTATTTCTCTAGGGGGGCGGTATTGAAATATTCACTAGAAAAGGGGGCACCAGCTCGAAAAAGGTTGGGAACCTATGCTTTAGATAATACAATATTCACATTTAGATCATCAAAACTTTCATAGTATATTAAGGTGTGCATTCAAAAGCAAATTAAAATAAACGTATAAATACTCATTAATATCAATACAACCACAGTTTGAACGTAAGATATTAGTGATTTCTAAACTTTCTGTTAACACTTTCAACTGAAAATTTTCACTTCTCATAATTCTTACACAAAATGATAATTCATATTCTGTACTGAAAATCAAATAAACAACAGTTTAATTTTAAGCTACCAAGATTTACTTATCTTCATTTTTAACACAATGAACTGAAAATTTTTGGAATTATAATTCTTACGTACTTATATTTCTTACATGAAATACAACTAGGGGAAAGATCCTGAGATTGCGAAAAGATAATTAGAGGTTGCTTGTTCGCGTAGAGCAAAGCCAGCCATCGTATTTTTTATAGTTTACACACACACACACACACACACACACACACACACACACACACACACACACACACACACACACACAAATATACATAAATTTTCTTTTTGGTTTAAAAAAATGAAAAAAAAATTGCATGAAATTTTTTAACCTAAATTTTGAAACAATCCATGATATGGAGAGGAGAGGAGTAAAAATTTACCTAACAGAGGTGATTCTTTTCAGAATGATGAGATTCAAAGTGAACAGAGGTGATTCCTAGTAAAATGTTTTCAGTATCGTTTTGATTCAACAAAAATAAATTCGTTTTAAACAGCAGTTAAGTTTAATTAAGAATCCACTGCTCTCAGAGGTATCGTAAGAAGATCCTATCAGAGATACAATAATTAAGATCACTATTTTCAGGAATTAAAATTCCATAATAAACAGCATAAATTTAATCTCTTAATTAATTTTATGATTGACAAGATTTAGTTTTTTTTAATATTTAAAGAAAGTAGTACAAAAAATTTCATGAAACATTACATAAGAAGATAAATAGTGTATTAAGCTGAAGGAAAAAGGACAGAAATTAAAAAGGCATTAAAAAATTACATAACACTTTGAATAAGACGTGCTAATTTTTGTTCCCTATTCCAAATAGCACACAAGTAAAATGTTGCTTTGATTAAAGTTTGAAAACTTTGCAGATTTCTACAGAATACCATTCTATAAAAGTTCTATGAAACTTTTATATGATTTCTATAGAATTCTATTTTGTGAAAGCGTTATGAAATTTCTTTAGAGTTTTATAGAAATGTATTTTTGTACACGATTACCTATAAAGTTTCATAGGAATTGCTATAGATTTCTACAAGCGGCTATTAAATTTTCGTGAAGATTGGTTTATCAAGAGAGGTGGTTTTTTTGCTGTACTTTTCCATAAGCAAAAACAATAAATTTAACTAATTGCTATTTTTTTAGTCCAAAGGGCGTTAGCTGAGAAGGGCTATTAATTTCGTTTTGGCATTTTGAGTTGAAAACGATAAGTGGCGAATAACTTTTCAAATTGTTGCCACCAAATATTAGAGCCCTGTATTATGTTTAAAGAAATTAAATAATGAGGAATCTGCATGAATGTATGTATGTTTATTGCTTTGTGATAAAACAGCGGTACCTAGGGCCATCAAAATTTGAATAACGTAATCTTCCATAGAATATGGGCATGTGGAAGGCCTAATTTGAGTTTGAAATTTGTTTTATTATCGATTATATATTTTGTAACACTTCAACGAATTTTTGATTAAGAAACTCAATGATTTCAAAGGGAGGAATGGCAAAACTGTACGGGGGTAATTAGCTCTAGCGCCCGCGACTGTCTATATAATGCCTATAGGAAATTCTAAAAATATGCTCATTTTATTATTTTGCGATATTGCTGTTGAATTGTATTTTATGCTTTAAGTGCAAAGAACATTTAATAAATAAAGAAATAAGGTTAAAAAAGCGTTCCTTTAGGCGTAATGCAAAATTTGAAAGCTTTGAGATTTTTTTTTTTTTTTTAAACAAAACCGTAAATTTAAGTAATTGTCATATTTGATGAAGGTTGGAATCGACCTGCTTCTATTCGGCGTTTTTCTGTAACAGAAATCGGGCTGAATTCTGTGCGAAAAATCTCTTGCGGCGGGTAATTAATATTCATTTTGTCTCCTCCCCGCCGCTATCATATTCAATCGCGCGCCCACAAAAACAAATGCATCTGAACGTTGTCCCAGTTTTGAATAAATAGCTTCCGAATAGCCGGTTTCATCTTCGCGAAATAAAAGGAAAAGAAAACAAGTCCTTGTTCAAGGTCAAGGGGAATCTCGTTACAGCGAAAGGAGCCAAATTGCCTAAGCCACAAAGCGTGCATCTGTAAACTGGGTTATTATTCGTGATCCCTACATCTCACTTTTATTATGTTTTAGTTATTCATTTATTTATTAACGATCAGCTTGCGAGCTGAAAGAGGATCCAAAAGATATTCTGACCGATAACCGAGTCGCAGAGAATGGTGAGAAAATGTGTCAAATTTTAATATCGAAGAGAAAAATGGACACAGCGTCACCTAACATAATAACTAGATTTACATCATTGGGAATTTATTGATCCCAAATGAAGTTAAGGACAAAAAAGAAGGTTAGGAAAGTGTAACATAGCCAGCGCAGATGTATTAAGTTAATTGATCTATTATGAATTCCTGACCTTCATTTGAAATGCTTTAAGAATATTTTGGTTCAATTCTTAGTGCACTCATTATGCCTAATGTTTTGCGTATAGTTTACGAACAATGTCATAAATATAATAAGATAATTTTTATCCAAATTTTCACAGTAACTAAAATTTCCATCATTACCGACTAATAGCATGAAAATACACCACTCGCGTAACGTGTATACACAGTCCAGTCACATTAATGTGACCATCTGTCAAAAGCCAGAATAACCACCTTTCGCAGAGCGAACTGCTGCGAGACGTGCAGGAAGAGAGTCACATAGGTCCCTGAAGGTGTTCTCTGGGATGTTGAGCCATGCCGACTCTAATGCCGTGGCCAGCTGCGCTAGATTACGCGGTTGAGGATCCATGGCGCGAACAACTCGATCGAGATGGTCCCACAGATGCTCGATTGGGTTTAAGTCAGGTGAGTTTGCTGGCCAGGGGAGGACGGTAAACTCATCCTGGTGCTCTTCGAACCACGCACGTACACTGGCAGCTGTATGGCACCTCGCATTGTCCTGCTGGAAGATGCCATCATCCTGAGGAAAAACAATGCGCATGTAGGGGTGAACATGGTCCGCAAGGACAGATGCGTACTTGTATTGATCCATTGTGCCTTCCACAATGATCAGTGAACCTAGAGAATGCCAGGAAAACATTCCCCAGACCATAATGCTCCCGCCTCCAGCTTGGACCGTTCCGGCAATGGTTGCAGGGTGGTTCCTTTCAGAGGTTTCACGCCTTATACGCCAACGTCCATCTGTCCGATGGAGCATAAAACGCGATTCATCCGAAAACGCAACCTGTCGCCACTCAGTGGACGTCCAGCTGCTGTACTGGCGTGCAAATTCTAGCCTTCGCCGTCGATGAACAGCAGTCAGCATAGGTGCACGAACCAGGCGTCTGCTTCGGAGGCCCAGACGCAGCAATGTTCGCTGAATAGTACTTTGGGAGACACTTTTGGTAGCCCCTTGGTTCATTTTGGTGGTCAGTTGCTCAACGGTAGCCCGTCTATCTGCCCGAACGCATCTCCGCAACCGTCGTTCGCCTCTGTCATCTATGGCCCGTGGTGCACCACATTTGCCACGTCGCTGATTTTGGACAGTCCCATTTTGCCATGCACGGTACACTTTTACCACGGCGGCACGCGAACAGTTCACAAACTCAGCCGTTTCGGAAATGCTTCCACCCTTGGCCCGAAAGCCAATGATCATGTCCTTTTGGAAGTCGGATAAATCGCTTCGTTTCTGCATTACGCCAACGATTGAAATGTTTTCCGAAGCCCTCACACACCATTTATATACGCTCAACTGCACTGTGCTGCCCCCTGCCTTCTGTGATTGGTTATTTAACTCTGACATGGAAAGTACGTGGTGGTCACATTAATGTGACTGGACTGTGTATAAAGTGCATATAAACCAGTTAATTTCCTTTAAACAGGTCTTCGTGAAGGTATCTCTCCGTTACGCTAGTAGCCCTTCGTATGCTTTTCCATAATCTATTAATAAATAATGCTGCAAAGATTTAAACAATAAATTTTACTATAATATTTGCGGTGATTTCAAACACTGAATTTTCTCCTCAAATTACTAGAGCAGATAAATAAAAATTGAAAATTTTCATGAGACTAATGGCAATTCTTAAAAAGTATAAATTAGGCGAGTTCCAGAATTTTTCAAAATCAACCACGTTTTTACAAGCTTTTATTTAATTTGCTTATGATCTTTGTCAATGTGGTCAAAACTTTGTCATTCATTTTTAAACTACAGAGGCTCTTGGCACATTTTTTAGACGATTTTGCTTTGCTGTAAAGAAATATCTTCTGTTCGGAATTTTTTTTAACTGCAACTATACAGGGTGTTTATAAAGTCCCGGACCATTTTGATGTTTAATAACTCATAAAATAATAAAGACAGATTAAAATTAATAACATAAATGGTTAGATAGACTAAAAAAGTTTCAGGACCCTTGCCAATGAACTTCCACGTGTGCCCCCTTCGTCGCACGGAGAACGTCAAGTCGATATTCAATTTCACGCCAGGTACCGGGAAGCATGTCGGCATCCACAGACGCTATTGCGGTTGTAATTCTGGCTTTTAGGTCATCAATGTTCGACACTCTCCTCCTGTAAACGTTGTCCTTTACAAGTCCCCAAAGGAAAAAGTCCAGCGGCGTTATATCAGGTGATCTGGGTGACCAAGGAATTGGACTTCCTCTCCCAATCCATCTTCCTGTAAAATGGTCATTCAAAGAACTACGAACGATGGTACTCCAATGAGGTGATGCACCATCTTGTTGCAAAAAGACATGTGGCTGAAACTCTTCTAGTTGTGGAAATACGAAGTTTTCCAACATGTCTAAGTATACGACTGATGAGACCGTCTTTTCTGTAAAAAGGAAAGGCCCAATGACTAGGTCGTGCATTAGTCCACACCACACATTAATCTTTGGGGAATCCCTTTGTAAAGGACAATGTTTACAGGAGGAGAGTATCGAACATTGATGACCTAAAAGCCAGAATTACAAACGCAATATCCTCTGTAGATGCCGACATGCTTGCCGGTACCTGGCGTGAAATTGAATATTGACTTGATATTCTCTGTGCGACGAAGGGGGCACACGTGGAAGTTCATTGACAAGGGTCATGAAACTTTTTGAGTCTGATCTAACCATTTATGTTATTAATTTTAATCTATCTTTATTATTTTATGAGTTATTAAACATCAAAATGGGTCCGGGACTTTATAAACACCCTGTATTTTTGAAAGTGTAAATTATCATCTGCTACTTGACAGTTTTATTTTCATGCAAAATGTCGCTTTTAAAGAAGCAGTTGATGGAAGGCTATGTTTGTGTGTTTTCAGAAGAAAATTATTCGTATCTCGTTATTAAAAAAAGTTGTGAAAGCCATGGTTTTTCGAAATCTAAAGCTATCCGGACTTGTGTTTCTTCTAGTAGATTAGTAGATTACGCAAATGTAACTGAAGTCCCGAGTTAGACCGAGTAACTGGTCCAACAACAGGGAGCTTACTAAAAGCTATATTCGTGTGTGTGTAGAAGATACAACAAAGATAAGAAGGGTCAGAATTACTCTTTATTTGCTTATCGATTTTACAAACGTTCCCGTACTTCGAGATACAGAGACCAACCACTTGTGGTCTGAACGTAAAAGAATATAAGACTACTATCTAACTAAAATTTAAATAAGAGCTAACTTTTAACATTCGACACAAATGACTAGCACTAAGACTGGTCTTTTTAATTACTACTTCTGTAGTACGCAAACTGCGGAAAACTACAATACGTCTTTGACTTTCAAGAGGGTTAAAGCTCTGGCCTTAAAGGCGGACGGTAACTGATGGCAAGCCTCGTAGCAAGAGGGCTCTCTCTCCTTCCTTCTACTCTCCACTCTTGGCAAAAAGCCACAGCTTAAATACTTAAGTGTTAGCAAGTACAATTTGATAAACATATTCACACGTTAATTCTGGTCGGAAGTGAAAAATAAAAGATGATAGTAAAGTTTTAAAATAAAATAAACGTTAGTGAACTTAAAGTCGTTACAAAGCTACGATAGGTAATGTTGACAACAACAAAGAGGGGGGGAGTCAAAATTTCGCTTCAACGTATTGGCCAACAGTGGATTTATGTGTTAATTTTTTCCAATCAAATGCTTCATGTTCCTCAGCACGAAATTTAAGGCCGTCTTAGTTTGACCAATGCAAGTAAAACCACATTAGCAAGGCATTCTGTATATAATCCTTGGCATTCATATCTGGAATAGGGTTTTTAGGTATGGAAATATGAATTTTATTGACAGAAAAGAAAACGACCTGAAAGTTGAATTTCTGTAAAATACATACAGTTTTATAGCTAATCGATAGAAAGAAAGGAATGACAACAGAATTCTCAAGTCTCCTAAAATGGGAGGTTGTTTTTGATGTGTTGGGACGAGAACGTTTTAATCACTTGGTAATAATGTTAGGTGAAAAGCCTCTGTCAAGAGCCACTTTCAAGTACTAAATTACTTGAAAGTAGTTGAAAGTAGAACTGCTTTCAAGCAGTTTGTTCAAGTAATTTGGTTCTTGATAGAACTGCTTTCAAGCAGTTCTATCAAGAACCAAATTACTTGAAACTATTCTGCAAATTTTCTGATTTCTGATTCTGGTCCGTGAGAATCATAGTTACCAAAACTTCTATGTACTACCTAACTAAATTTTCTGATTTTCTGATTCTGGATGCTTTAATTCCTCCAATAGTTTATCATCCTATAGTTAAATAGGAAAAGAGACATTAATTCTCTTTACAAAATTCATGAAAACTTTTATACCACGAATAAGAAAAGTGTGGTAACCTAAATAAGGAAATTTAATAATCGAATTGCTGGAACAAAAGTCACTGCCTTTATATCATCTTTGTGAATTTATCAATTTTATCATTCGTGTTGTAAAATCGTAGAGTAGTTTTGCAAAGGGAAGGACTTAATCTCTTTTTTCCATTAAATGCTATTTTTCTTCCTGTAGATGATTATTTATTTTATAAGTATTAAATGGAAGCTTATTTTAAACTTTTTAAAACTTTTTTCATTATTCTTCCGAAAGGAGTGCATGAGGGCTAACAATTACTCATCGTATTTTTCAAATTATTGCTTTGTTCTTCATAGGAATGAAAAGTGACGTTGTTGTGAACACCGCTGTTATTGTGAACAAACAGTACGACTTTATTAGATTTCAATTTACTTCTGTTAAGAATCGTTTGACGCATTTACAACCAGGAGGAAGTAGAATGGAAATCAGAAGAAAATGTTTAATCTTTCTAGTTGACAGCGGGAAGAAGAACGAAGTTCAATACAGGTTTACAATTCCTACATCACAGGAAGAGGCCATAAATAATACAATTTTTTATAACACAAAAAACCTTTGTTGGTTTGCTTGCGTTATTTTTTTCTGAGTCCAAACAGGTTTATTACTTTTTAAAGATATCAATATCTACTTCCGGCTCTTAAATACAATTCTAATGTTTATCATGTATACCAGTTTTGTCCAGTAGAAACACTAATCTAGCCACATTTGTGCAGTCATCGTAAGGATACGCCAATCAATGCTTATTCATCTGGAAAAACAAGATGAATTTTTTTGTCTTAATTAAAAAAATATCCAAACATGTTCTTTTAATTTTCAAAGAATATTACTAGTTAAAATAACTTATGCACAAAAAATAGAGGTTCAGTTTAAATTTTGTTTGCTCTATGATGGTTCGCATTATAGAACAGTCAGTTAAAAAAATTATTAATCCTGATGTATTTGTTAATGTATTTAGGAGTAATTTGAAAATTTTAAACATGCGTCTGATAAAAAGAATGCATTCATACATGTGGCATCAGTTGTAACACATGAATACTTTGGATCCTGAATAGCTAAGGTATGGCCATGGTTTTTGTAGTTTTTCAAAGGGTGGTTATGTCCAGCGTATTAGCAGTGCATTTTCAGCCCATTTCGGTAATAAAGAGAGTCTAATATAGTTACCTAGTCTCAGGGCTTAATTTCTAAAGTTAGAAGTGCCGGAGCCATATGGAAGACTGTGAGGAACGAAAGAAAAAAAATAAAATAGCTAAAATTTAAAATAATTAAATAATTAAATTAAATTTAAGAGAAATGTATAAAGATAAAGATAAATTTAATAAATTATTAAATTAATTAAAATAGTTAACTAGAAAAGAAAAAAATACCTGACCTTGTTTTATTTGGGGCACTGGCTGGAATTACAATTCCACTTGGAATCTAAGAAGCAGCTCAGCTGACTTCCATCTGAGTTTAAACCCTGATTATACGTATAATGCACTATTCCAAGAGATGACAGGTACTACTTTTTTTTTTTTGCAGCACAATAAGAGAAAAAGATAAAACGATTCCTCCGCTGAGGAGAATAGGGAGAATTTTAGAAACAGTATGAGGATATGGAAGAAATTTTAACGAAAACGTGTAACTTTGAAAATAAAGAGGAAATAGTTCAAGATTTTCTGATCGCGATGCCCTGTCGATATAATTCTAACCGTCATGCAGAAATTTTACCTACATAGGATTCGGTAACAATGTGAGAATAAACGTAAGACTAAAGTGATAGAATGGTCGTCCCGTTTGGTTATCTCATTCAGAAAGTGTACAGGCGCTCTGCAATAAGAAATAAGCCTTTGACATATGATTTGGGAGCTTTTCTTTCCTTAAAAGTCTCAACCTCCGCGCAAGGCTTGAGTTCGAGGGAAAGACGAGCCTGCACTTGAAAGTTAGAATTGATTTTTAAAGCATGTTTACTACTCAAACAAAATTTATCTGCTAAAATTGTGGTTCATTAACGTAACAGAAGTGAAGGTCTCCAGTGCGCTCCGGCTAAAATTATAATTTATCTTGAAAACTGAGAAGTACAGGAGCCGGGTTCCGGTGAAATTTAAGCTCTGCTTAGTTTAGATTAATTCTACTCAGATTATAGATTGGGACGATCTCCTACTTTACGAAGTCCTCGTTTTACTTTTCTGCATAACGGAAGTACCGAATGAGCAAACTACAAACAAAAACAGGTTGTTTTTATGGAGCCGGATTTTCGTATCACCCGATCGTAACTGCAATAAATTACATTCGTGGATGACGCTAATTACACAGAAATAGAATGATCGGATACTTCAAATGGATTTCGTTTATCAAATCATAATTTTCGAGATTAAGAATAAGACAAAAATTATTAAGAAAAAATGGAGTAATAGTATGCTTTTGTCTAACGCCGTGATGAAAATTTGTCACGAGAAAGATTAAACTGAATTTCGTGCATTTGCTCGATCACGAAATGTAGGAAGTAGGTTGTAGAATGGTTGGGAAAAGAAAAATAAGGCGAATTTATACTTTCAGATGTTCATTGTCCTCGCGATGCTTTGTCTAATAACAGCCGAATATGGATGGCGAACTTAGCTCGCTTTGGGTTCACATATCTAATTTCAGTACGAAGTCTCCTATCTTCCCGAAGGTAGGTAACATTTTAGTGCTTTGCCGTCATCAGTCAACTAACCAGGCCACCTCTTCATATTTTCACTAAACTGTGACTATTAAATGGTTTGAATGAGTATTAGATAAGGGATTAGCTTTACAGGTGGCCGCTCGTGTTATTCAAAAGTCACGGTCGATTTATGTTGTACAGGGTGTCTCATATTGACGGGCTTCCTTTTAAATGCAGCTATCTTGGTCCGTGAGAATCATAGTTACCAAAACTTCTATGTACTACCTAACTAAGTTATAGGACTTTATCGCATTTTTCAGATGTTATCTAACGCAAAGAGAATATTCGATGATGCTCTGCCATTCCTGCAAGAAGAGATTTCCGAAGTTGTTCAGGAATGTCCCTTTGTTAGCACTATTTTTCTCTTAGAAATTTCTTACAGCAATTTAGAATTACTTTCCAAAAAGCATGTTATGATCTCTGTAATGCCATCTGAATTACTTTAGATCAAGAATGCATCTTGCAGCACAAGACCAAGAACAATATAACATTTCATTTTAGATTAAATTGAAACTTAAAGCACTTTAGGAATATAACAGATATTTGCAGCTAGAGGCTGTTTTAGATTTATTTCGAACTCCCTATTTTTACAATAAATGATAGTAAACAAAGTACAGTTATATAATGTGATCAGTTTTCAAGTCTAATCTTTAAGATCTCAGTTTTGATATTGTACACGGCGGAAAAAAAGGGGGGCAGTTCTATATCTCTAGTTCTACTGTGCCGATTGATGAAATTCAAATTGCGTTTTATATCTCTCGAAAACACGACTTAGGATATATATTAGATTTACAGATAGCAGTGTTTTAATGTAGATGTTTCGACACAAAATCGGACTTTTCTGAAATGGCATGCCAATGGTTTTCCATATTTCGATTTTACAACTCGAGTTATGCCATAATATTAAATTTTGTAAAATCTGGTGCGACATTTACGGAGAAATTAAAAAATTTATCTTGGCACATTTTTTTTTCAGTTCCGTCAAGAATAATTCATTTGGCGACTTCTTAATTTATTGCAATCTATTTTCCTTCCCTTTTTTTCATTGCACACGAGCGCAAAAAAAGTTATCGTTCATTCTTTCAAATAATTTTAACACAGAACGTAAACAACATTTGTGTTATTATCGCTTATAACAAATATGCCAAATTTCAAAACGCGCTAAGACATAAATGCACGTATATCTTAGAAAATGTTGAGTAAACAATTCTAATTTTTTGCAGGTTTTCTTAGAAATAAATTTACTTTAAGGTGATGGTAAAAAGCTTATAGATTATAATTGAAAATTTTTTTCCGAAAAATTTATAAGAACTATTTAAAAATATAAATTTTAAATTATATCATAAAAATGGGCAAATTTTATTTGAAATAAACCTAAATTTCGAAACGTGAAAGAAGGAATAAGTAAGTTCAATAATAATAATAATAATAATCTGAAAGCTTTCAGGTTTTACATTACGCCCAAAGGGGCTTTTTTTAACGTTTTGTGGGCTACCTTTATCGATTAAATATTATGTTCAACGGACTTAAAACATAAAATTCTGTTCAACAGCAATATTGCAAAATAATTTCAAAATGAGCATATCTTTAGAATTTCCGATACCCAGTCTCGCGTGCTGTAGATAATTTTTTTTTGTACAATATTACCATTGCTCACTTTGAAACAATATGAAAGCTTGTTAATAAAAAATTCGTTAAAATTTTACAAAATATAAAACAGGTAATAAAACGAATTCCAAAGTTGGGCTTCCAGATGCCCATATTCGGGTGGAAATATTCGTTATTCAAAATTGGATGACTCTAGGTACCACTGTTTTATCACAATGCGAGAAACATGCATACATTTATGCAGATTCTTCATTATTTAATTTCTTTAAGTATAATACAGGGCTCTAACATTTGGTGGCAGAGCAAATTGCCCCTTTGGACTAAAAAGAGGTATTAATAAATGTATAGCAAATTCGATTAACATGGAGGAGCTAATATTTTGAGAAAGAATTTTTTAAAAAATACTCCTGCGATTTTTACAAAATTTGACAGTTTGTCATAATTTGAGTCTTGGAAAGGGAAATAAGTTGCTATAAATTAAGAAGTTCGCCAAGTGAAGCAACTTGACGTAAACTGAAAAAAATCCGCCAAGATAAATTTTTAAATTTCTCCATAAAAATCTCACCAAACATTACCAAAATTTAATATCTAGGCATAATTTGAGTCATAGTATCGAAATATGGAAAAAAAAATTGGCATTCCATTTCAGAAAAAGTGCGATTTTGTGTCAAAATACCTATATTAGAAGAAGCTATATAAAAATCTAATACATATCCTAAGTCGCACTTTCGAGACGTGAAACACGCAAGTTAAATTTCATCAATCGGCCCAGTAGTACGGAAGATATAGAACTGTCCCATTTTTTTCTCCCGACCCCGCAGTGTACCTGTACATGAAACTCGCTAGAAAGCTTGGTATGACTTAAAATGTTTTCTCAATTACCGGGCTCATAGAAATGATCATTTAACAGGTCTTCACTACACCATCATTGCAAACTTATGTGCCACCCAACCGGTGTAGTGGTTAGCGTCGCTGACTGTTGTGCCCAAGGGCTCGGGAAGGCATGGTAAATGTATAGTGTCGGTGCAGCATGGCAGCTCTTCAAATATGCGGCGAGCCGAAAGTCCTCTCATGTGGTTTGGTGGAAGGGGAGAGGGGTGGGAGACCCTCGGACCCGTCCCCCCGGGGTGCTCTCCATCAAAATTGGGGGGCGGAACTGTGCCAAATCGCATTGTTACTTGTTAGGTGCTCAAGGCTATTGCCAACGACAGGCGTAATCTGGAGCTCCTTGACACGAGAATTCTCGTGGGCTTGGGCTGACTCTGTCAGACAAGTGCGCATGAGCAACAACATACTCATGTAAAAACATATCACACTTTTGAAACAGTATAAATACTAACTCCTGCGAAAGAGAAACACTTAATTACATCACGAGAACAAATGCATTACTGTTGAAAATATTTACGTACTAACAGCCAATCAAATCGATTACACTTAGTACCTCTAATTAAATCCATAACACAAATGGAGATTTTAGTGTTAAATATCAATATTAGAGCTCTGCTCAGAGTAACAATGGGTGAGAGAGAAATTTAGTAGTATGCACAGCAAAATCAAGTGCGAATCATTGCTCCTGTAACGTATGTAAAGCGCTGAATATTAGATATTGTGATAACATTGTGTGCGGTTGCTACGCTACCAACGTATTTATCTGTAAAGAATATCGCATCAACGAACTGATGTAATCTTCATCTAGCTATGCTCGCGCCAGTCTTTAAAATGATTACGAAAATGTTTAGTGAGTTGTTCTGAAGATTTGAAAAATAAAGTTTGGTTGTTCGTTCAAATTGAGGGTATTATTTAAAACTCCATTACAGACTTATTGTGGTGGTAGTCGGCGGGATCGAAAGGTGAAACCAGTGTTGATTTAAAAGAAAAGAAAATACAGTATTTGTGAGTTTAAGTTATAATGAATACTTTGCCATTTTATATGAAAATGTTGCATCTTATTATTGAATTCAACTATTAGAACGATATTCTAAGTTTAAGCTTTTGAATTAAAGCGTCAAAATATTTAATGTTCTTATAAAATTTGAGCTCTTGTATTAGAGTGTCAAATTTATTACGTTTATATTAGAATATTTTTATTATAAAATTTGAGCTCTTGTATTAGAGTGGCAAATTTATTACATTTATATTAGAATATTTCTATTATGAAATTAGAGCTCTTGTATTAGAGTCGCAAATTTATTACGCTGATATTAAAATATTTCTATTATGAAATTTGAGCTCTTGTATTAGAGACCCAAATCAAGAATTTTGCTGTGTGAATCAAGTTAGAGGCTTGAAGTTTTTTTATTTACTTTAGTATAATATTAAGAGCAAGCTTCGTAGATTTTTGTTTATCGGAAAGCACATACGTTTCATTGCATTAAGTGTTTTAGAAAAAAAAAATACGTTGTGCCATACTTGAATTTCTAATAAAAAAAAAAAGGCTAGATTGAGCAAGTTGATTTGAATTTTTGAATATTGACTAAAAGCATTTTAAAATTAATTTTGAAAACGCTGTCGAAGAGTTTTTCTATTTCTAAACATGTCATTTCTTGCCAAGGGTAGAAAACAAGATTTAATAGAAGTAGCCGAAGAATTAGGTGAGGAAGTGCCGCTAACTAGTAAGGTCCCAGAAATTAAAAAAATAATCACTAAAAGTCAGTTTTACGATGAGGAAGAAGTTAAATTAATTCTAGACCGAATAATTGCTGAACGCCTGGCTCGAGAAGCGAGAGAAGAACGCTTAGCTCAAGAAGCAAAAGAAGAACGCCTAGCTCAAGAAGCGAGAAAAGAACGCCTGGCTCAGGAAGCGAGAGAAGCAAGGGCATATGAACTGGAAATGAAGCGGCTTGAAATTGAAAATCAAGTAATACGAGCTAGAGAATCAACAGCGAATATAGTAGAATCAAGCAACAAAATCCAGTTGTCACAAATTACTCCAAAGTTTGACGAAAAAAGGGATGAAATGGGACTATATTTGATTAATTTTGAGAGAAAAGCTGAAATGGCTCAGGTTCCTAAGAAAGATTGGGTGGCTTATCTTTTGGGTGTTTTACCCACCGAAATCTCCAATATGTTAGCCAGAGAACCCTCTGAAGATGCGACTAAGTACGAATATGTGAAAAATTTAATCTTAAGAAGATATAAACTTAACAGTGAAAATCTGAAACAGTGTTTTTATCGACATCAAAAAACTCCCGAAAAATCTTGGAGAAATTATGCTCAAGAACTTTATAGTTATTTTTTGGAGTGGATTGAGGATTTAGAAATTAAGACATTTGAGAATCTGAAAGATTTAATCGTTACCGAGCAAATTAAATATAGGGTTCCCATGGAAATAAAGGATCATTTTCTTGACCAATGGATGAAATTAAAAACTCCATATGAGCTAGCAGAAAAATTAGACGAATATGAGAGTATTAAACAGAACTTTAAGAGAGAATATCCTAGAAAACAAGGTTTGAAACTTCAAGAAAGACATCAAAACGTGAACAAAATGCAAAGTGGTTATCATAGTAAACATAATCCTAAAGAAATCTCGAAAGATTTTAATCCTAAACCTATAATTAGGGCAGAATGTAGTAATAAAATTCATGAAAGGGAATTTGAAAAGCGGAGACAACCTCGTTGTTATGAATGCGGATCCTACTCGCATCTTCGACCTCAGTGTGATAAACTCAAGAAGACTTTAGAAACTGTAGCATCCAATGAAACTGTACTCTCAAATGAATTTTCCAAAAATAGTTTTAAGGATATTATGGCTCCATATACCAGCCTAGGTAAAGTAAATGGCTATAAAATGCCCATACTTAGAGATACCGGTGCAACTTTGGATTTGATTTGCCAAAAGTATGTACAGCCTTCCATGTATACGGGTGAGACTGTGTGGATACGAACACCTCTGGAAGAACATCCAGTGTGCTTACCTTTGGCTGAGGTAGAGCTTGAATGTGATCTTGGTCATATAATAACAAAGGCTGCAGTCTTAAGAGATTCATTAGATCAAGGAAAATATCTTCTGGGTAACAAAACCGCTGCGTTATTTGAAGAAGCAAAACTAGGTGAAAAAGTTCAAATTCATACAATAAATGCTGTACAAACTCGTGCTCAACAGCGACGACTAAGAGAAACGTAAAATCTGGTCTCAACAAATGAGTTAAATTCTGAAATTGAACTTAACTACAAAGACACATTGACTGAAAATGAAAGTTTGCCTCCTGTGAAATATGAACGTTCAGAATTAGATCTGATAAAGGCCTCTCCAGAAAGTTTTATACAAGAACAGCAGGAGAGCGTCGAATTGAAGCTGTTTTATGAAGAAGCTAAAATAAAATTCTAAGAGTGCAAGGTATATGTTAAAAGGTCAAATGCTCTTTTTCAAAAAAGAAGATCGTGATGGAACACAAAGACTATTGATTGTTGTTCCTGAAAAATATCGGAAACATTCCAGAAAGTTTTATACAAGAACAGCAGGAGAGCGTCGAATTGAAGCAGTTTTATAAAGAAGCTAAAATAAAATCTTCTAAGAGTGCGAGGTGTATGTTAAAAGGTCAAATGCTCTTTTTCAAAAAAGAAGATAATGATGGAACACAAAGACTATTGATTGTTGTTCCTAAAAATTATCGGAAACAGTTGATGACTATTTGTCATGAAGAAGCAGCATCTCATCTTGGTGCAACAAAGACCAAAGATGCATTATTCAAAAATTTTTATTGGCCAAATTGTTACAAAGATGTCGAGAACTTTGTTAAAACTTGTGACAAATGTCAAAGAGTTGGAAAGCCGCAAGATAAAAAGAAAGCACCTTTGAAGATTGTCCCTGTTATCGCAGAAATATTTTCAAAAATAAATGTTGACGCTTGCGGGCCTCTGCCCGTGACACCTTCAGAAAATAAGTATCTTATAACTGCAGTCTGCATGTCTTCAAAATATCCGGATGCAGTTCCTGTCGCAAATCTTTGTTCAACCACGATTGTTGATGTTTTCCTTCAAATTTTTAGTAGAATGGGATTTCCAAAGGAGGTCCAAACCGACCAAGCTATATCTTTTACGAGTGCGCTGACATCGAATTTCCTAGAAAAATTTGGAATTAAAGTTGTACGAAGTTCTGTTTACCATCCACAAAGCAGTCCTGTAGAGAGGATGCATAGAACTTTAACAAGAATTCTTCGAGTCCTGTGTCTAGAATCTGGTCCGGACTGGGATAAAATCTTACCTCAGGCTTTATTTGCTCTTCGAACCACTATTCACAACAGTATCGGATTCTCGCCCGCAGAATTAGTTCATGCTATTGTATGAAATTGTATGAATTATGCTATTGTATGAAAAATTATCTGGTAAAGAAGAGGAAGAAAATACAGTAGTGGACTATATTTTTGAACTAATGAATCGCATGAGGAAATGTCAAGAACTCGCTGTCCAGCATATGGAAGAAGCCAAAGGAAAGCAAAAACTCTGGTATGATCGCAAAGCCGTAGAACGTAAATTTCAAGAAGGAGACTTAGTTCTAGTTGTAGCTCCATCGAAATCAAACAAACTATCAGTTAAATGGGTGGGCCCTGGAAAAATAGTTCAACAATTATCAGAGACAAATTATGTAGTCGAGTTTCCCGATAAAAATAAAACTCAGGTGTATCACATTAATATGCTGAAACCGTATTTTCAACGAGCAGAAAATATAAACTTGCTACGTATAGAAGACCGGATAAACGGCTATGAAGATGAAATACCGAGTCTAAATTATAGTGCAGATACTGAAATATCTGAAGTTTTGCAAGGCATCCAGTTGAATTCACTATTATCCGAAGACCAACGAAAAAATTTACAGCAGTTGATATGCAAGTATTCCTGTATTATCTCTAATGAACCAGGATGTACTGACATTACCGAACATGATATAGAATTAGAAGCAGAAAGACCAATATGCGCAAAACGTTATCGTATGTCTGCTAGACAAACCGAGATTTTAAAAACGGAAGTAGAAAAGATGATAAAACTCAAAGTAATAGAACCAGGTGAATCGGATTTTACCTCTCCACTCATACTGGTTGAAGTTCCTGGAAAAGAAGCAAGACCATGCATTGATTACCGTCGCTTAAACGAGGCAACTAGGACACAATATTTTCCCTTGCCAAACATTGAACATTTAGTGGAAAGGGTGTCATCTGCCAGATATATAACTGTTTTAGATCTTACTTGAGGTCACTGGCAGATCCCACCAACTAAAAGGGCTCAGCGTTACGCTACTTTTGTGACAAGTTTTGGAACATTTAAACCTTTAAGGTTACCTTTCGGGCTAAAAAATGCACCATATGATTTTAGCCGCTCGATGGCAGGATTATTAAGAAACTGTGAAGAATTTGCTGTACCCTATATTGACGATGTTGCAGTATTCTCGCAAACTTGGGAAGAACATTTGAAGCACTTAGAAATTATTTTGGAGAAGATGAAAATTGCTAAACTTCATATAAAGCCTTCGAAATGTCAGTTTGTTCATACGATAGTCAAATATCTAGGTCATGTAGCAGGACAAGATCAAAGAAGACCAGCAGAAATAAAAATCCAAGTCATAAAGGACTTCCCTAAACCTACGACGAAAACACAAGTCCGGTCATTTTTAGGACTTGCGGAGTATTATCGAAGATATATTTCTGAATTTTCTGTGATTTCTGCACCACTGACAGATTTGTTAAAAGGAAAATGTTGCAAATCAACCATAAATTGGACTGATAACTGCCAAAACGCTTTTGATGAACTCAAGAAACGGTTAACACAAAATCCAGTCTTACACAGTCCGAACTTTTCTCAACCTTTTATCGTTCAGTGCGACGCTTCGAATATTGGTATTGACGTTGTACTCGCATTATTACAGCTAAACGCTAAAAGCGAAGAACATCCAATAATATTTCTTAGCAAAAAGTTTTCACTTACTGAACAGAAGTACAGTACAATCGAAAGGGAGTGTGCTGCCATTGTCTTTGCAGTACAAAAGTTAAAATTCTACCTAGATGGACCTCATGAGTTCATCATTCGGACTGATCATAATCCTTTAGTATAGTTGGATAAAAACACTGGGACTAATCCAAGACTGTTAAGATGGGCTTTGATCTTACAACCTTTTAACTGGAAGTTGCGCATAAAAAAGGAAAGCAACATCAAAATGCGGACAGTTTAAGTCGTTGTATCCAAACATCTCACAACTAAAATATACATTCTAGGAAGTTTAAAACTTCATTGTTTAAATTTTGTAATATTAGAATATTACATTTTACATGTTTATATAAGTGAACCTCTTTCTCTCTTTAAAAAAAAAATTGTGTTTCAAATGAAAATTTTCTTAAAGATTCCATTAATTTCAAAAAAAAAAAAAAAAAAAAAAAAAAAAAAAAAA
>KK116756.1:119020-144547 GCA_000611955.2 Stegodyphus mimosarum
GA
Source organism: Stegodyphus mimosarum (assembly GCA_000611955.2). NCBI lineage: Eukaryota > Metazoa > Arthropoda > Arachnida > Araneae > Eresidae > Stegodyphus > Stegodyphus mimosarum. The sequence continues at coordinate 119,023 of KK116756.1, forward strand.
ATTAGGTTTATTTCGAAGCCGGAGATCGAAAAGCGATGCGAGCAACGCCTTCGCCGAGAAACGAACCACGGACCTCTCGGTTACGCGTCGAGCGGGCTGACCATTGCACCACGAAGGCATGAGAAGATGAAAAATACCTTATAGGTGTAGTATCAGAATAAATATGATGCATGATTGCCTGTTTTCATTTACTGAAAATAAGTTGGAGAGTATATTTTGCCCTGGCAATGTCGACGCATGACGTAAATGTTATTGACGACGTGTCTACAAAAGAATTCAGAGAATTAAATACTATTGCAGTTAAATCCCCAAAATAGCTTTTTTTAGCCCAAAGGGCGTTCATTACGGCATCTTGAGTCGAAAACGTTAAAAATCTCAAATCACTTTCCAAATTGTAACCAGCAAATATTATCATCCTGTATTATATTAAAAAAAATTAAATAATGAAGAATCTGCGTGTATGCTTGTTTTTCGCATTGTGATACCACTGTTGTATGTAAATTTCTCGCATTGTGATAAAACAACGGTACCTAAAGCTATCAAATTTTGAATAACATACGTCTCTACCCGAATGCGGGCATCTGGAAACCCAAATTCGGAATTTCGAATTTGTTTTATTATCTATTTCATATTTTGTAAAACATTTATGAGTTTTTGATTAAGAAATTCAACTCTTTCAAAGCGAGCAATGGCAACATTGTGCGGGGGAAAAAATTATCTCCAGTGCGGGAGATTGTGTATCGGAAGTTCTAAAGATATGCTCTTTTTAAATTATTTTGCTATATTGCTGGTGAATTGAATTTCGTGGTTTAAGTACGAAGAACATGACATTTAATAGATAAAGGCAATTCACAAAATATTAAAGAAATGCCCCTTTGGGCATAATATAAAATCTGAAAGCTTTCAGATTTTTTTATAGTATAATTTTACATTTTGATATCATTTAACTTTTTCCCCTGAAGGAGAAATAAAATTTAAAGTTTGTACGTAAAGTATTAAAAAGAAAAAGAAAACTACTTACAACACAAAGTCTATTAAATAGTTTAAAATTTTCTCTTGAGTGCCAAATTCGCGACTATTTTGGGGATAAAACTGAGTTCTTCGTTTAATGATAATAGCAAAATTGGCGAGAAGCAGAAAACGATGCTAACGATGGCCCAAACTTCATATAAATTGATTCTACACATGCTATACAAAGAACCAAATGAATCCTATAAACATATCCGCAGAATATTTTGTCCACCTTTAGCTACGATCACTCCATTAACTTTGAAGTCAAATTTTTTACAAGAAAAATTCTCGAAAAATACCATTTTTTAAAGAGCTTCCAACTGACGAGATCATTGATGGATACAGTCATTTCCATAATCAGTTTCTTACAGCTGTCAAGCAAGACTCTCGAAGTGATGTTACACAGAATCTTAAAGCAACAACATTCTGTCACAAAAACTTCGCAAAAGCAGCTATTCAAAGTCTACGTAAACTTATTAATAACGTGGATGTTGGAGATATTTAGCATTTGTAAGGCATTGTAGTTACGAATAGAAGACAAATAAATCAAGGAGGAGAATATTGAGATTACAGGAACGTTAACTTTTAGTTACCTCTTTTTTTTTCATATTACTCTGGTGTGCAGCCCAAACGGTATAGTGGTTAGGAGAGCCTATTGTTCGAATCCCAGGAGAAGGCATGGCTGTAGCTGCCCGTCCTTTCATAGAACGCAACAACAGTGGCCGTTTATTAGGTGCCTCCACAATAAAATGGCCATCACTTCTGACCTTAGGCATGGCCAATGCTGAATGGACAAGTGCCCGCAATTCTATTAAAACATATTATTGTAATACTTTATTTCATTGCAGTAGATTCGAAAAATAGTGATTTGAGTTTTTTAAATTTTTTTTTCTTCAGAATAAATCCGAGCTTCCGGATTTTGGATTTTTAATTTTGGCCAAATTTCCATTTTTTAATGAAAAATTATATATCCCGAATTTATTATGCATCCTTCTTATTAAGGCAAGGATTTTGTATCCTTTTTATTTTTAAAATTATGGATCTTTTTTTATATTGAACAATATGGTACAAAGTAAAAAAGAACTGAGAATTGCTAATCCAGGAAATTCACTATAAATTGTCAGCTTCCGAAAATGTCTTGATAGTACGTTACAAACGAAATTCTTATAGCCATAAATGTGAATGTGAATGTTTATAAGAAAGACCGGATTTCATTCTCTAATATTCTTTTCAACAGATATAAATCAAAATGCATTTGACGAAGTCATCATCGTTAATCATCATCATTTATCGACGAAATAATTTTTACAAAAATTTGTAGCTCTTTTGTAAATAATAAAAAAATATTTCTAGTGTTAAGTATTATGTACCTCCGCACAAAATCGCTTTTAACTCGTTTTTTTAGGTAGCTATATTTGGCACAAAAACTGGCATTTCAAGATGGCTTTGTGTTTTTTAGGTACTATTTTCCTTTGCATTTGACGCAACACAGAAATGTATAATAATTAGTTTAGGAAAACTGTGGTACAGATTTTACAAATAAATTGTTCAAACACTTCAGGCATGCAAACAGATGATTTTAATTTTGAATTTTATTCTGAATTCTTAATCCTCTATAATAATGGTATTCTTATGTTGGTTTTTGTAACTTAGTAATCCTCAACCATTTCTAATTAACAATCTCGGCTTTAAACGATACACATTATAGAGAGATTTCTATAACTACCTTAATTGTATTCTCCAGGCAAAACCCCTATAGACATAAAAATGAAGGTGAACTGTTATTACTAAGAAACACGATTTACTAACGCTTGCATCTTTTCTACCCCAAAGCGTGTGAATCTTTAATTGCAGACAGATAATATTTAACACGAGCCCCAAATTCTAAAATCCGAGAATCATTTCTCTTGAATAACCCACTTCCATTCAACACTTCAGAAAATGCTCTTATTTATCGCAAACTGATCAGGTATCGTGACTTCGGACGGCCACGAAGGGGTTTTGACCCACTTTTAAACAGTTTTGACTTTTTTTCTCTCTTCGTCTCAAGGTATCGGAGCCTGGAGGTTCTGGATGTCCGAATTATACAGGCCTTGCATAATAATGAACAGAAGCTACGAAAACGTCCCCTAGGCCCGAAGATAGTACTGGAGGGCGTGACCCAAGTATATAAATGTCTATTTCGGTCATGGCCAAGGTTTGTTTTGGTGAAGAATCCGTTTAGGAGATGGTGCAGACGGGATAGCGGCGATTTCAAGCCTGGTTTCGTCCAACATGATCGAGGTAAGCGACGATTATTTTACATTAAATTATTCAACATAAGATCAACAAAATAGAAACGCATTGCAGTGGGTAAGGTTTAATTAAAAAATATTGCTTAAATTTGTTTTTTTATTACGCAGAAGTGTATTAGAAATATATTAGTACATACTTAATACATAATTTTCATTAAATATAAATTAATTATTCTTTCGAACATGTTCAAAATGGAACTCATCGACGTTATTTCAAACGAAAATAATTTGTATGTTTTAGGGAATAATAAATTAATTTTCGTCTTGACTAGATAATATTGAAATGAAATGTTTCGTATTAATATAATAATTACTTAAAACCTGATAATAATGGGATATTACTATTTTTTTACAGTAACTGATTTCGCTGTTTTCATAGAAACTGATTTTACTGTTTTTTATCATAATATTACTAATTTTTGTTAGAATTACTGATAATAATACTTATTGATAATAATTGGGTATTATTAATTATTGCATATATTAGTGTGTAGTAGAAATTCATTAAGAATGCATCATATTCATGTATCAGATATATTACAGATTTATTCAAAAAAGGCCAGAACAACTTTTATACTATATTCTTGATTGCTATGGATGGCTTTCGTCCAAAGGTGCAATTTGCATAAAAATTCGTGATTATTGTAAGTGTGCTTTGTTGTCATTAATAAGCATAGTTTTGGAATTCACCAATTAAAATATTATTAATTCAGACTTTAAATGACTTTCTTTAGTAATATATTAACAAATGTTAACAGATAACAGATCGATATTATCTAATGCAACGATAAACAGATTATGATAGACTGCTTTTGCCAGCAAGCATTCGAAGGCGTTAAAGGTTTGGTTAGTCGATTAAGGTAAAGCAACTTGAGGGCTATCTGCATGTACTTTCGTGGAGGACTTTCTAAGCAAAACTGGCTCATGTCTACATTAAACATGGAGAAAATGCCCGTGCAGTTAATAGGCCCTCCGGAATTTGAACTCGGCTCGAACTACCAGTATTTAGCGAATTTACTGCTCTAGTGAGTAGTTAGTCTAAACGAAAAGAATGCCTTCGTGGAATCCTTTCCCAGCGAAAGTAGCTGGAATTCCTATTACACATTTAGGAAAAACGCAGAAACCTCTTCCAATTTGCCTATTCCGACTACTGGGAACCAAACTCAAGATTTCATTTAAATAAAAATTAAAAAAAGAATTTAAGAAGAGAATGAAAAATCCAAAATACTAAATTAGCAACTTATATTTTCTTCTGCAAAAGCTATCAAACATAATTTTCAATTTATTAGCCTGACAATATGATATATGCAATCAGTTTCTTAAAATAGGCATTCCTAATTCAATATGAATAGAACCATTTAACTGTCTACTTTTGATAAAGTACATAAATATAACAAACACGTCCACAGGAATAATGTTAAATATTAAAAAAGTTATTACCTAATAACAGTTCTTTTATTATTATCTTCTAATATTTATTTTGGTTGTCATGTAAACCACTAAATTCAAATTCAGACTTATTATATTTTTTGCTTATATTTTGTATTTATAAGACTTATGTTTAAATACCACATAACGGAAATAAACGAGCATGAAAATAAATCATTAAATTTAAAACGATATCTTCCGAAAAAAATAGTTGCAGCTTTTCTTATGTAAAATGTTACATGAATGCGAGCCGATTTCCCTTAGGAACTCCTATACGAAGGCATACATCCCTTAAAAATGTCGCTTTAATATCAGTTGCGTAATTAAATTACACAACAATATGATATACAATCCAAAATAATGATTCATTTTTATATAAAAAACTAGCGGAAGTGTACGATGCCAGTTAAGTGAGATTGAAAATAATGTATCTAGCAACAGAGAGAACGATACCGCTGTAATCCTTCTCTAATAACGATGCAAAAAATACTATTCATAGTCATGCATTTTTCATTCTGATGCAATATGGAACCCACATACAAAATTTCGATAAAAAATAAACTAATTCTCTCTCATTATATCAGTAACAATGGCACGCAGTCTTTAATGATTTTCGTCTTTCTAAACAAATGATCGTAAAAACTCAAGTTCCATCCAATATTTCACCTATATTTAATTTTAGTCGATTAAATGTAGCAAAAAAATTGATCCTAATTGATCAGAAATTAACGCGAACAAACAAACAAACAAACACACAAACAGATATTCTTCTTTATATATACATATTTTGTAAAACTTACAAATTTTGATTAACAAACTTTACGATTTGAAAAGCGAGATGTAGCAGCACTTTTCGAAATAAAACACTTTTATCTCCAACGGGCTAGATTGTTGCCACTCGGAAAAATGAGTGAAAAAATTGCTGTTTTCAGAGTTTTTAAATAATATCTCGTCTGATTAAAGTTGTACGAAGATAGGAACCGTCGAAATGGCTTCCCATGATTTTTTGGAATCGGAAATAATGTATTTCATGTTTGGCAATGCTATTTTTATTTCATTGCGAAACTTAGAAATTTTTATTAACAAACTCTACGATTTGAGAGCAAGCAGTGGCAACACTTAACGCTTAGATAAAGCAGATTTTTATCTCCAGCATGCAAGACTGTTACCACTCTGAAAAATGAGGGCGAAAATTAGCGTTTTCAGAGTTTTTAATTAATATCTCTGATTTCAGCTACTTTTTTTTCGGAAAAATGTGGATGTGGATCCTTTCCAAGACTTAGAAAAAACACATAAACATATATTCTTCTTTATATATATAGATTGGTCATGTCTTCTCTAAATTTAATTAACAAATTTCACGATGTTAATTTTTTGAGGTTATCTTAACTCTAAGTAAATTATAGTATGCTGAAATTTGTTTTGCATGTTCTCTGAATTTTGTTTTCGACCATTAATGACTTTCTGTATCAACAATCCTCTAAAAAGAGCTAATTCATCCTTTTCTGAACACGAAAAGCATCTTTGGAAAACGCTGTACCACATAAAGTAATTGCATTATTTATCATACAAAACCTATTTTAAACAAAAATGTATGATATTTAAAGCAACAAAAATACAGACATTAAAGGAAACAAAATCTAAATTTTAGATTTATTTAATTAATACATTTAGATCATATGCCATTCTGCTGCTCTGAATTTATTTATTTTTATGTATTGCATTACTTTTGTTTTTTTTTATCTGGTGACCGTGAGTGAAAAGTTCATCGTCCTAGACAGCCAACTGAATCCAGTTAGTCCAATAAACAACCAAAGGAATCCAGTTGGTTGCTTATTTTTCCTTTGCGGTATAGAGCATTGAGGAATTAATAAGATTTATTAACTGAGTTTCAAGCAGCTTATTTTGTAGGGTTTTCAAATCTAATACCAATTTTTTTAAAAATGGAATCACCTATTTAGTATATCTTCTTTTCTTTGTGCCTGAGGACCTTTTAAAAAATTATAGAATTAATGCCAATCATATTTAATAAATTTAAAAATCGCTTTCCTTCTGTCTTAGGCAACGAGTAACCAATTTCATCCTTCGTACCAATGTAGGAACCGATCATTTCTGGTAAATCTATTGAACCTGGCTTATCATCTTCTCCATTCATGGTTGATAGCATTTAGTGCTTTTAGTGGGTTATATGATAGTAGAATGCGTTCATTACCATTAACAAACACTGCTGAAATTCTCTCACTGGTTTTTACATGTAAAAACGAGACTGATATAAATGTTTTATTTCTGCCTGAAGCTTCGACTTTTCTATGCAAATTTATTCGCACATTTGGTAATTTAGGCATTTTTTTTCGTTAAGGAATATCTTAAGTTGGCTTATTTACTTTTACTTTTCAATATAAATGTGCATCTAACTAAAAAAAGGCGGGGGGGGGCTGAATCTGAACATATAAATAGTTCAGATTCAATAAATTGCTCATGAATTGAACCCTTATGTTCTAGGATTTTTATGTTACTCTATATCTTATGTTATATGTTTTATGTTTAAAAGCAAGTAAAATTCATAGCCTATTTCAGAGTTTACGCAACACATCACCAAAGAATACCTTTTAAATACACGTGTCTAATTAAAACACTTTAACAGCCTATTTAAAGTAAAAACCAGAGCTAATCCTTCCATTTGAGTAGACAATAAATTTCTCTATGTATTCTCTCCCCACTAAGTATTTTAAAAAGCGTGAAAAAGTTGGATTCGAGAAATTATTTAACACTGTGATGCATAAAAGGTTATAAATTTTCTTCCAGTGCCAGCCATTTATAACGTATAAAAATGCAATATGCAAATGAATTTATATTCAGTAATAAAAATCTGAATTTTGTTTAATGTCTTGTACACTGTTATGAAAAATATGCGTATATGAATGAATAATCCAATTTCATTTTAACTGCAAGCAAACTTTTAATAAAACCGTAATATCTTTAATACATTCTAAAGAAAAAAAATAAAGTTTTCTTTCATCATATTAAAAGTTTTTAACATTAGTATTTTCATAAAGAATTCCAATGAAAAGTGAGTGAAACACTTTATACAGTTAACTTATGTATGTATGTATATGGGGTTTAATAAACAAATATTTGTGTGTCATGAAACAATAATTAGAATGCCAAAATCAAATAACTTCTATTTTTTAATTGTGAAACTTTACACAAACAAATATCACTCATTAATCATGCTTTTTGAAATACAGAAATGCATTATTTAATTGTGATCTTAAAAGAATGCAAGCTTTTCCTCTTAATTTTCTAATTTTTTCCGCGAACTAAAATCTTTCACCTTTGATATTCAGTGTATTATTTCTAATAAAATAAAAGTTAAAAAATAAATGAATTATCCCCCCTCGAAAAAAAAAGAATCATATTCTTTATAAATTTACAAAAGGTGTAAGAGTAACAATACTTTTTATTTCTTATAATAAAGCTGCATTTATTAACACCTACCTGCTAAATGGATTAAAACAACCTCCTCAACCTAATATGTGACTTAACGCACATTTGCAGTTGTGGTAAGTGCATAAAAGCCGTGATATTCAAATTAAAACTTAGAAGTTAAAAATAAAGACTCTATAAACCTTTTTACCCTTTCTTCAAACAGTGCTTCTTGCATTCAAATAATGTTCTATAGTTAATAAGTTAATACCATATAAACAATATACACATGAAATAATGATATAGTATACTGCAGTTACACTTAAGCCATTTACAAATTATATTTACTTAAAATTCAAGTTATGTAAAGGTTTATGGAATGCATTACATACGCAGCTTGAGTTACTGTAAATGAATTTCAAATATCATTAATAATACATGTTATTAGGACAAAACCATATGATTCGGTATGTAGGTATGTGAAACCTAGAGAGAGAAAACTTCATTTATTAAGTACAGTGACGCTTCCGACGTTCATATCAATTCAATAAATATATTGCTTACTTAAATCAAACAGCTAGCTAAGCAATTACAGATTGATTAAATTTGGAAAGGAAGAAGATCCTATGCAGTGATAAATGGCAACAGGGTTGAAAATGGGTATTGTGAGGCTACTATGTAAATTCAAATTCTTAGGTTTCATGCAATAGTTGCAGAATCTATTAAAATGTGTGGATTACAGAGGCATGGTAGCATAGTTAGCAAGATGGATAGAACAGTTTAAAAATTTTCAGATTTTAAAGATGTTTCTAATGCAAACTTAGAATAATTTTATTGTTTTAAGTTGCAATTTTTAAGTTAGCTAAGCAGTACTTTCCCTTCAAGTTTATATTATAACTATTATAGTTCCAAGTATCTGAATACGATTTAGACCAGGGTTCTTAACAAGGAGAAATTTCATAATTTCAGAGGGATTATGTGCAGTCAGTCTTTTATTTACCTGCTATGTAACTTAGTTTTAGTTTATGAATATAAAAACCTATTTTTATTCAAATTTTGGGTTGTATACATAATTTCGATACTTTTTCTTGCTTAAGTTATAAAACACATTAAAATGTAATATAAATTTAAATGTATTTAAATGTATTTTTCAAGCTCTGGAAAGGAGGGGGAAAATGATTTTCTAGAAACGAAGAAGGGGGTGCATGGGGTACGAAAGGTTGAGAACCACTGGTTTAGATCTAACCTATGAAAATGTTCTAATAGCATAGTACAGAGGCTGTTCGCACATTTTTTAGATGAATCTGCTTCGATATAAAAAAAAAAAAAAAAAAAATTCGTCAGGTTGGAAAAATTTGTTTTTAACTGCAACCATGGAGGTTAGAATAGGTGAAGTATGTCTTCTTCGTATCTCCCGTGCAATGAAAACGAAGCCATGAAACGTCACGCTATGACGTCACTACTTATCATGGCCACTGCTGTAAGCGGAACATATTTTATACCCTGTTTCAAATATGAAATGCCTTCTTTTTATCCACAGGCCATTAATCAGTAGAACTGTATCAAGACAAAACAAGTAGGCGCTCGTCAAAAGGCACTGTTAATTTTCCGGGAAAATGGAGCAAGAAACGGGTGCCAAAGCCATACCCTCCACTCATATCCCTACTAAATCTTCTAATGTATCATGCAGGGATTTTTGCGCTTACGGACTTTTAAAAAGCGAATTGTCCAAACGTCGACCTACAAGCCTCCTTGGACTTTGGAAAGCTTTTCAAAATGAATGGGATAAAATAGCTCTTTCGATACTAAAAAAGGCTTTATTGTCTTCGAAATTGCGGTGTAGAAAGACAGGAAAGAATAAGGGTTATCAAATAGAACATTTAAAACACAAAAAAATTTAGGTAAAATATTTCTATAAATACAATGAAAAATCATCTAAAAAATAGGCGAACGACCTCCATATACAGCAGTCATTTTCCCATACAAAACCTTATATAGCTTATAAGAGAGATGAGACACTGCATTGCCACCAAAGGAGTTAGTTTTTAGAATCAATATATGTAAAATTTTAACCTAATAGTTTTCATTATTCTCGTGATGTTGATAAAATTCATCGGTAACAAAATTCCTGAACATGCCGTAATTAACTGTACAACTGAGCTTCTATTTTGAATGAAAAGCTTTGAGAATTCTTTACTAAGAAATATCTTTTAATCAAAGTATAATGTTACGTAATATATTGATATAAAATAATAGCAAAGTAAAATATGAGTTAAACTTACTAAAACACTCAATCAAGATAGCAATACCTGTTCTTAACATCGTAGAATATCACTTAATGACAAAACGACAAGCTACCATTACTGAACTAGGGCATACTTTGTAATTCTCATCTCTTAATTACACAGCAAATGTTCATTAAACGTAGGTTAAAATATTAAACCCTTAATAGAATAAAATAAAAATTTTCTAAACTGTAAATGAAATAGTATTGAAAAAAAAAAACTGTTCCACAGTTCATCAAATCAAGAGAATAAAAAAATGGCTTTATTAGATTTTAATTACGCCTTTAATATTTTAAATGTTTTATTAAGAGTAATGTGAAATTCGACTGGTTATATTTTCAGTAAATGTTTCTATGTTTAGAAGTGCCTGTAATGGAATTTTCCTGCCATTTTTAACATGAATACGGCTTTAAATGCGTAACGCAAAATTCAGGTTTAGATTATATCTTCGTCAGTTCCTACACACTCGCATTAACATTGGCCCCAAGCACGTAAATGGAATAATCTCAGAAAATATGAAGTATAAAAATACAAGAACAAACTCCAAGATATGCCCAGATGACTGAGAAAGGAAGTAAGTACGAATGATAGTACTACAATGTGCTTGCGTACAATACACTAGAAGACTGTATGAAGAATTGTCAAGTTCGACGAAGTCCAGAGAAGGATGTAAAAAACTCTTTGTTAACTCAATATAATCACAGATGGCACCGACTCGTGCTTACAGAAGCCAACACATTTGGCTTAACTCAAAAGGTAATAATGAACTTGAAATAAAATGTAATAAGATTAGCCTAACGGCTCATAGGATAATTTAAAGGGCAGGAGGATGGCTCTGACTTGTAAAAGTCGGCGTAACAAGCCTAATGGCTAGAAGCGTTCGACCACAGAAATCTAACTGCTAGTAACTCAAGATAGTAACGTGGCCTTCAAGCATGCAAAGCACGTTCTAAAATCCCCTTCCCAAACCTTTCCTTAAATATTACTGTATTCTATCTCATTTGAATACACGCGCTCTAGTTTATTAACATTCTGGCAAAAAAGAGTGGCTTGAAAATGAGAATCAAAGGAAAGTTGCTTTAAAGTAAACTTTTATTTATTATTTTAAAAGTATTAACTTTTAGATAAATTAAACGAATCCCCAAAAAGCTCCCAAGTAATTCAAGTCAAAATAACAAATTACTTCAAACTGAATATAAGATCAGATTTTATTTTTCTAAAACTATCTCTTTCTCTAAACTTCAAAATCATATTCTGAAAATGCAAAAAATATCTGTTGAGAAAATCGTGAAATCTCATCAGCATAGCCAGGACAAGGGGGAGGCAAATCAGTATCTTGCCTCAAGTGAAAGCCTAGGAGAGGTGCCAAATTAGCGTGAAATTTTAGAAATGCATTAAAAATTAAATTTCAATCAATTTTGAAAAGCATCGAAAAGCACTAGATTTTAAACTACCACATTCAAAGCGATAAAAAGGGTGCTACATATATCTTAAATAATTCAAACTCAGTTTTATTTTTTTATATGCATATAAAGGTATTTTTATTGCTTTATATGTATATGTTACGGTGAAACACCGAAATCTGGAGAATGTCGACTTTCACCGGTGAATGTCAACATTCACATAGTCGCTTGGTGTATGTCCGAAATATTTTCCAGATACTCTTATTTCTGACTTACACCAGTAAATGTCGACATTCACCATGTACTAATGGTGAATGTTGAATATATAAGAATATTATATTTTCTTCTCCGTAATTCAGTCGCGAAAAAACACACAAGAACTTAAAACACACAATACATTCAAAATGAGAAAGGAAAATAATAGAAGTTAAAAAACTTACTTAATTATACAGTACGTTCTAAATAAGAAAATAAAATAATAGTAATAAAAAAGTAACTAAATTTTGTGATTCAAATCTGATTAATTGCAACAACTTAAACTGTTATGACACTTTGAATTGCACAAGAGGATCCTGCTTTTACAACTGCATTTATGGGAAACAGCCAGTCGCCTCTCTTTTCGACCTACACCAGAGCATATCTGTGATTGTCAACATACACCGGTGAAAGTCCGAATTTACAAGAATGTAATGCAATATTCAATCTTTCACCGACGTATTTGGCGAATGTTGACATTCTCCGGTGAAAGTCGACAATCTCCAATTTCGGTCTTTCACTGTAACACATACAAGGCATCCAGCGATACATTAACCCAATGGTTGAAACTATAACGCTTTTTAAGCAAATCTTTTTTTTTTTCATTTCTATTTGGAATTTAACACTGCAAGAAATGAAAAACCTAAATAAAGCCTTGAAATCAGAAATCTTTAACTAGAGATGAATCTGCAGTCTTAAAAGAGGGATTAATCTAATTCCGAATCCCTTCGAATGGGTTTGCAGCATGGATTTTTCGTAGTTTTTCCCATGTGTAACATTAAGTTAGTTTCTCCTAGAAAGTTCTACTCAAAAGCTTCCCATTCTTAGGCAACATCCTGGCATAATTTGCCATATTGAATTAAATAAAACAATAATGCACGCATTTTCTTATTTTTTACGGGAAATGAGAAAACATATTCTTGAAAATGTGAACATTTAGCTTTAAAGATGAACGTATCAACAGAAAAGGCAGAAAAGTGAAAAACGATTAATGAATTAGATTATCAAAAATGAAGTGATAACAGAACTAATTGTTTAGAAAAATTTGTTCATAGTAGAAATAATAGAAGTGGTAGTTATTCTAACCTCACAACTAAAATAGGCCCTTCAGCAGCTGAGCAGTAAGTTGCTGAACATTGGTGCTTCAGTTCTGGGGTCGATTCCAGGCGAATGAGCTGGCTGCATGGGCGTTTTCGTGGTTTTCCACAGGAGTAACATATATAGGGACTAGTTTCCCTTAAAAAGTCTTACATGAAAGCATCTCTTCCATTAGATAAATAGCCTTAGTGTGCACTGCCGTAATCAGATATCTACATCTACATCTGCACCTCACAACCAGTCAAAGATTAATGCCATTGAATTCAAATATTTTAAAAAGAGTAGCTTATAGTTTGGCATTTAAGTATCTAAATCATATAAATGCTCTAAATATTTTATCAGGAATATAAAATTTTAAATACCACGTTGTCTTAAAAGCTCTAGCTAGAGCAGGATCGAAGTTCTCTAACATAATTCGGAAATGCAGTTTAGTTCAATAATATTAAAAATTGCATAAAGAATATTCCTAGTTATTATTGCGAAAAAAATGTCCAGAAAAACTTAAAATAAGTTATGCAAAGTCTTCTCATGGCTCTATAGAAGAAGACTGAATTGTTACTATTGTCTGTTATATAACATTTTGCGTCTTCGCCGAGTAATTTCTCCGACCAGTTTGCGACATATTTGCTACGCCATGCTCTACGGGGGTCTGCAACTATGTGTTGTCGTAGAAACGATCGCTAACCCATTTTCATAGAGTGCTTTGAAGGATTGATTTTCAATTTGGCGCACTTAATGATAAATTGAATTTCTCTCAATTTTACCTTTCCCGGAGACAACGTTCGTCAAAAACAAAATAATAATAAAACGTTCACTTGGCTCACCCCGACTTGAAATACACTAGCCTTACTGTCATAGTGACCGCGACTAACTTGATAAAACAGCTACAGCATTTTCCCTGGCAGACAGACAGTAGTAGGTTAAAGTAGTGTACTGGTCATATCAGCGAATATTAGTTTTGGGAATAGGAAGAAATGAGAGGGGGGGATACATCTCCCTTTTACTACAGTACGTATATTATACATTTCGGAGTTTATTTTGGGTATATGTTGTTCGTTGAAATGACTATTATAGCTTTGTTTAAATTAACTCTAGAACTGTAATAGTCATACACATTTTAAATTCGCTGTTTTGGTTTTTGTCGAAAACGTTTGGAATTTAAAGCTCTGTGTTTTAGTTAAAACATTGAACAGTCCTAGGACAGTCCGAGATGCGTTCAGCCAATCTCCTGTAAGAAGGTAGAACTGATTGCCCTTACATATCCGACGTCGCTTATTGATGGGTATTCGCATTGGCGTCTCGCAGCGTTAAGCTCCGACCAGTTTGCGACATATTTGCAAACTGTAGGAAATATATATTTGCAAACTATAAATACTGTAGGAAAATCATATGCACACCGTATAAGAAACAAATATTGCATTGCTTATAAGTACTAACAAAATAATTTTACTGTATGCGTTCGTAAAATTAGGCGGCACAGTTCAAGAATTTTGCGGCACACTGAATGCCGCTGCATAGTGTTTCAGAATCACTGTTATACAAAATAAGAAGCAAAATAAATAAAAAAAATAGCATTAGTTTATTAACTTTGCAACTATACCCGAAATATCGTATTTTAAAAATCTTTGAGCTTCACTGGTAAAATTACTCTGATAAGATTTTCTGATTTCATACTGAAATATTTTAATTGGGAATACGCATCTAGGATCAATATTTAGAAAGAAAGCATACAGATATCTTTTATAATTCCTTTCATAAGGAAATTCTAGGACTTTATAAATAAAGTCAACAAGAATTTTAGGTTTGAACATCTTTTTACTTATTTTTAAAGCCAAATCAATATTTTTTCCTTATTCTGAGATACAGTATTTATATTTTTTATTAAATAATATTTGCCTTATGATTAATTTGATTTAATGAAAGTGCCAATGATTTCTTTCCTCTTTTCAGTTACTTCTAGTGTTGCTATTGATTGGAGCAGGTCTCCAACCTTCATTATCAACCGAAGAGGAAGAAGAAAAGCCTGATGTCAAATATAAAGGACCTATCGTGTACACCAATTTGCCACCTCCAGTGCTCTACTTTCCCAAGTTCCCCTCAAAGCCAAAACTATCTAACAGAGGTTCTTCAGGGGACTTAGAAGACAAAAGGGTGGAATATGTTCCCTTCCCGTACAAAGATTTACCTCTTCTGGTCTACCAATCTGATAGCCAGCCACCGGTCCATGTAGTCGAGAAAACTCCTAGTCAAGATACAACAAGTCCAGAGGTCACGACAACGATGTCTGACGGAAAGGATCAAAGTATGAACTCCGCTTACCAGACAGGTCCCGCTATATATCAAATATCAAGCAATATACAGAGTAATCAGCCTGAGTATTCTAATGCGCAAACTGCGAACTCTCAGTCAAATTTAAACCACCAATATCCAAGTAACATCATGACTTCTGCACATCAGCATTTTGTCGATACTGGCAATCCGCAAAATCAACAGTATATAACTATCGGCGTTTCTCCCATACAAACTCAGGTTTCAAATGTTGGACTTCAAAATATTCCGAATGCTCCTGCACCTCAAATATCAGTGCCAGCTAGTCAATATCAGCAACAGCAAAATACCATGCCAAATCAAGTACAATATCCAGTGCAGCAAAATAGTATTCAACAGCAATACAGTATGACTACACAAATGCTCAACTCAAATGAACAGCCAATGACTCCATCTCAGATACCATACTCCGGACAGCAAGCTACAGCTCAACAGTATCAGCAAGGGCAGTACCAAGACCAACAAAATATGAAATTGTCACAAAATACACAAAATTCAATGCAAGTTCCAGCAAATCCACAACAGATCACACAACAATTACAGGCTCATCAGCAAGTGCAGCTTCTTATACAGCAAAAACTCTTGCAACAGCAAGCACAACAGCAGCAACAGTTACAGACATACACAGATCAGCAAGGTAAAAGTTCTCAAACTGGGCAGCCAGTAGTGATTCCAATGAGACCTGGAACAGGCTCGCAACCGCAGCAGCATTTGGGTATTTCTATATCAACGATCCAGCAACCTATAATGCAAGTTAATCCCAAACAACAGCAACCTTACGAAGGAGATTCATCCTATCAAGTAATGCCACAGTTGCATCAGCATGCGTCCAATCAACAAATACCTCAACAGCAGCATATAGCTCAACAACAGATGCCACAACAATATATGTCTCAGCAGCAAATATCACAACACCAGATGTCTCAGCCACAAATGCTGCAGCAATACATCCCTCAGCCGCAAATTCAACAACAACATATGACTCAGCAAATGCAACAACAACATATGACTCAGCAAATGCCACAACAACATATGACTCAGCAAATGCCACAACAGCATATAACTCAGCAAATGCCACAACAACATACGTCTCAACATGAGATGCCCCAGCAGCAGCAACAGCAAATGTATTCCAATGCTGGCCAAGATAACGACTCAGATAACCCCCAATATGTAAGTATAGGCATTTATCCTTTTAACATACCAGCAAGTCCCGATAATCAAAATATTCAGCAATACTACAACGCAATTATGCCACCTCAAAAGAGCGAATCTCAAAGTATAAATAATTTAGGATCGAAAGAAGAAAATCAAAATATGAATTTGATGGGTATGCAGAAGCAGCAAATGTCATCTGATAACTCCCAAACGCATTCTAATACAGGTTATCAATTGATAAGCATAGACCTTTCTACGATTGCTAACCAAAATGCAGTTTACCAAATGAATTCATTGGCTGAACAAAAACAGCAATCTGATTCTCACGAACAGATGAAAGCTAACCAAGAACAAAGTTATGGAGGAAATTCATATGACCCGCCTCCGAAACAAAATGTTCAACAGATATTAATTCACATTCCTCACAATTTAGTATCAGAACAGCAATCACAATCGCAAAATCATATAGTAAAGGAGACAGACGTGCCATATACAGGAACAGCGCAAGTGGCAAACTTCGTAGATGGATCGAACAAAATCTCAAACAATCATATAAGTGTTGCAAAATTTAATGGCGGAAGACAACATCGTTTACAAACACGTCCCCCTTTTGCTCGACCTTCCTCTCCACAGCGTGTTCCAAAACAGGTTATACATGAAGCAGGTGGACTAAGCTTTAGCATGAGCCAAGCCAATTTTCCACACTCATTAAGTTTCCAGAAACCAGATTTCGACGACTTTCGTGTTACCCCATTTCCCCCACAAAAGATTTTGCAAAGTACTTCCACACAAATAAATTCTGTTAGATTCAAGAAATATCCTGAAAATCTATCTCATCAAAGCCATCGCGGATACAGATTAGAACGGTATAGAAACTCGCCACAGTATCCAAAATTGAGCAGTGGTTTCGGAAATTCACCCTTGGCAAGTAGTATGTCTCCGCACAGTAGTTTCAGACATCTACATCCAGCAAATTTAGGCAGATACAAAAGCAAATCCGTTGTACCGCCTATTCATGGACATCCAGGAGTTTTCTCTAGTTCGAATGCTTATTTTACTTCTATTAGTCCTGCATTTACGAAACATCCTTTCAACAGGTACAACCCTTCGTTTCCTCCGTCGGTAAGTCTCGAACAATTTACTTCAAAAACGAAGAAACCGCGTTTTATCACGAAAAGTCCGTCGGATATTGCTGCCATGCACCACAATCCTTTCCAGTCGACATTTGCTGAAGAATTGTTGACAGAACCCAGTTTTGATATACCAGGTTTTGGAAACAAGGGTCTGTCTTCAGTATCGCATAATCTTACCAATAACTTGGGCGTAAGTGACTTGATGTTCGATGAAATAGACGAATTTTTAGACCCCAGTTATGAACTGTTTGGCGGAGCTTCTAACCTAGGCCAAGGAAAGAAACCAACAGATGTACAAATGGACAAATTTCTTCAGAAAATTACCAGTGACATTCTCTCACACGACGTAATTGGTGGATTACCAAAAGTTCCTCCTCCTATTCGCCCAGTCTACAATGCAATGAAACCTCTTCCAAACGCATTTAGAGTCCCACCACGTGTACGGCCACATTTATACAATTACTTTGCTTATGCCCCTGCCAACTTCGGTAAACCTCCAATTATTTATCCTACAAGAAGCCACTATGGCCACTTTGTTTCTCACAGGCATCCACTTGTCAGAGGTCATAGGCCCCATCCTCCATCCATTGTAGCTCCAAAAGGGGTCAACAGAAACAGAGGAATTATTGGCAAACTCTTGCGCAATGCTCTCTTGCCACAAAAAATGAAATCCAAAATAACACCACGAGAAGAAGTGAAGGATGAGGATGACAGCAGAGAAGATGGTAAAGAAGAGCTGGAAGATCTTAGGCGGCCTGTAAATGCATCCCCCAGGTCCACAATTATAAAAACTGACCGATATGGATTGGATGGCATTTCAATACCTCTGAACATAGAGCACGCCTTAACCAGTAGAATTTCTGATGGTGATGAGGAAGACGATGACCAGCCGAAGCCTCCAATAATTGTATATAAGGGAGTGAAACCGCCTATTGAAGTTTACGGAAGCAAAGAGGATATAGAGAAAAACAAAGACGAAAATTCGGAGGAATCTGAGGACCCACTGCAGACGTCTTCATCTGACCAACAAACTAGAAGTTATAGACCATACTATGAAGATCATACATCATTTGATAGTCGTGATGGCCTCGATTATGCAGACATGATGTATTCATTGCTTCCGGAGTTTATTAAGCATTCATTGTCCAGACGCAGCGATTTAAGAGGAAGCAGTGGAAAACATGATGAGGCATGGCATCCAGTGAAACGCTTTGCATATCCCTCAGCAGACGATATAGTAGAAAATCGCAATGTTTCAGACAGCAAGGTACCGTCGAATGCGTCTTCTACAGAACCTTTAGTAGACTCTCCTAGTTCTGTTAATCTCAGTGACGAAATTCAGTCAGCAATTAAAGAGGACGTTGATGAACTTATTATTTTGCAAAAAGAGGAAAAGTCTGATTTAGTTGCTCATTAAGTTTAAAATTCCATCCTTTTCTAACTTCACTGGTTGAAGAACATTTTATAGTACATTAAATTATTCTATGCCGCTAGACATGCGTGCGCATGCTATATGTATAACATTTATACTAATCTGATCATTTACAAATTGTAATGTATGAATGTAAAGAAATTTAGTCATTTTGAGAATGTGTTCAAATAAATCATAGCGAGAATGCATGTAAGTAAATGTTATAATGGATATTTGTTTCGTGTTGTATTTAGTTAATGTGGAAGCACAAAACTCTATAAGTTAGCATCGTATCGGATTTACTAAATCTGCGTCATGAAAAATTTAGAATACCATTCTGCTGCAAGAAGATAGTTATGATGATATATTCGCAAACAATAGGTGCGATATTTATTTACACAGTTTTATTTAAGTTGGTTTCTTTCATTTTTTGTATGGTTAAATAATGAAATCAATTCTTGAGCCACTTCTACCAAGGCGGATCTTTTTTTAAATAACGCATGAAGGTATTTGAAATGAAAATATAAACACAATGGCATTCTTATAAATATGATACAAGCTTTCTTGTTGTTGAATTGTATTATTATTCTAATTTTCACACACAATATTTCTTAATGATCAAACTAATGATTTCCGAGTTTCGAACTTTGCAGTTTTGGATAGATCGGATAACAGTCTTCTAAATTTTATTAGTTTGGAACCTCTTTTAAAATTACAGATAATTGGTGATTTTATTCGGATCACTTAATTGCGTGCTCACAATGTTTATGAGATTGCTAAAAACTGCCAAATTTTAAACTGCATTTATCCAAGAGAAATTTAAATTAATTGAGCATAATCTTATACAATAGAATATCTCGGAAGAACTTGAAAGAAATGTGATGTTACTTACTTCGTTGTTGGACTCATTAGATGAAACAATTTTTCGATATTTAGAGGCAGCGGTTGTTTCTATTGTTTTTTCCTTCATTCCGTGGACCGAAAAGTGAAAAACACACACATAGAATTTAAAATAAAAATAAAAAAAATATGAAAGCTTTCAGATTTTATATTATGCCCAATTTTTTTTTCATTTACATGCACATTTAGAGAGCATATGGGCTAACGCACCTTTGGGATTAAAATGTTTAAAAACAGCATATCTTTAGAAT
Organism: Stegodyphus mimosarum; assembly: GCA_000611955.2. Classification (NCBI taxonomy): domain Eukaryota; kingdom Metazoa; phylum Arthropoda; class Arachnida; order Araneae; family Eresidae; genus Stegodyphus; species Stegodyphus mimosarum. The sequence goes on from KK116756.1 coordinate 139,404, forward strand.
TGCCGATAGATAGTCTCGTGCGTTAAAGTTAAAAATATTTGACTCCGCATAGTGTGTTGCCACTGCTCTCTTTGAAATCATCGAGTTTCTTAATTAAATTTTAATTAAAGTTTAAAAAATATGAAATACGTAATATAACAAATTCGAAATTCAAGATTCGGGCTTCCAGGTGCCCATGTTTGGGTGGAGGGCTACGTTATTTAATTTTCTGGCTTTAGGTAACGTTGTTTTTCCATAATGCGAGAAACGCCCTTTTAGGCTAAAGAAGAAGGAGAAGAGAAGTTTTTGAAGTTACTCTAGTTAAATGCAATAAAAAGCAAATGTTCGTTTTTTTATTTATCATAACATTCTGGATCATATGTGATTAAAAATAAAACTATAGAGCCCCATGTAAAAGCCGTATTTGGTCATATTAGAATTTAAAGGAAAAATAGAAGTGAGACATGCAAAGACACTTATAAGAATGATTACATTCAGTTCAGTTCACGTTTTTTTAAAATTTTGATTTAAAAGTCTGTTTGTATTAATAGACTCAACATTTTATTTTTATTTATATACGTCAATGAATGTCATGATAACTGCCTATTAGAATGCAGGCACTAAAAACCATAATTAGATTTTTTAAAAGCTGTGATAGCTTTTGTACATATACAATTATTTAAATGAAATTACTATTGATTTTAAAGGTTTATTTCAATCTGGTTATTTACAAAGAGAAATAATAATTCCTGTTGCTCTTTTCCTATCTTCAGAAAAGTATATCATGCAAGCTATCGGATCGTTTGGAGTGGCACTCCTTTCAAACATTTCGACAATGTGTTATACTTATGAAAAAATTGGCATATTGTTCTAATTATTAAATAAAATACCGTATTTCCTTTTATGCATTTCTCCTCTATCTTTTTAAAGCCAGGTTCTGAAAATTAAAAAAGTATTCGCGTAATTTGCTCCTTTCTCTGTGCTTTCGAAGAACAAGTTCCCATAAATTTTAAAATGGATTCCGTCCCATAGTGATTGTTTTCATTTTACTAACAAAGACAAACCCTCGCAAACTACCTGAGAAGGTAACTCTGAAGCCTTTCCTTTATAACTGTTGAACTTTATTCCAGCCTAATACAAAAACCAATCCATCACAACGGAGCAAACAAGAACTGAGATTTATTCTACGATTTCACTGAGTCAGCTCCATACTCATCCTCTCTAATTATTTATGGATGATGTGAGGCCTAAAGAGTAGTTGAAATAACAATAAGAACGGACGAGATATAAGTTTCAGAGAATTACAAATAAAGATATCGTGTTAGATATTGTTATGTTAATATTACTACACGATATTTATATATACGATGCGATAACATTACGCGGGATAAAATATCATTAGGTATTGTAATATAAATATTATATTTGATTTAGCAGAGAAAAACGATTCTGTACTAAGGCATACAGAATACGGAGCTAGGAATTTTTATTACTTAAAATGACGCTGCAAATGTTCCTAAATTTTATAAATTCGATGCACTTAAAATTATATCAGTAAGATAAAATATTAAACAAAGTCACACCGATATGGTTGTCAAGGCCGCTGAATATCGATGACCAGTAGTTAACAAACATTAGTGAATAAGTGGTTAGTAGTAGTAAATTAGGAAGAAATGCATTCCTTGATTAAAATCGTACAGTTTGTGAATACATTAAGTACTGATTAAATTTGAAAAATAAATTGAACTTATTTTGCCACGTGATAAGGCAATATGAAAGAAAATTATGTTTTTTTAACATGGCCGTATTTGCCGAGTTATGTAGATTATAAATACATTGTAGCGTTACGTTACGTAAAGTAATGATCCGAAGTCTTTGGAAAATTACAACCAAAGAATTTTCTAACTTTAATATTAAATTACAACAGAATACTTTTTGGCAGGATGTGTCTGTGGCATATGTTCTACAAGAAGAATTCTGTGGCATGAAAGTGGGATACGTCATCCAATGCATAAACATTATTATTAAGCTGCAATGTTGTTCGAAAGTAGCATTGCAGATGAATATTTGATGATAAGCATGTTCAAAAATCGACTGAGAACCGAGATAACGGTATCTTATTTAGTATACCACGCTGATAAACAGACTACTCCACTACATGCACGTGGGAAAGGATGTTTTGGTAGATCTTAGCGAAGTCTTCCTTAATTTCTGCACCATTAGACTACCTTATCGTAAGTTTATTATCCCGCAACCTGGCAAGTATTGCAACTGAGGAATACATAAGATTTTATATTTATCTTGTGGCTTGCTTTGGAAGCAAATCTTGTTCCAAACTCCTAATAGACATAAAGCGAATTATCGTTATATCTAAAATTAACTACAAAGTCTTGGAAAGGTTTTTTTAAATGAACTTTCTTATTTAATAGAACTTGGAACATAAATGCACTTTCTTGATCTAACAGAATCAACCACAACTTGTTGCCATATAAATAAAGTAACAATGATTTCAAATGTAAAACGTAGACTAGTGCTCAAAGACTGCACAGTTAAATTTTAAACTAAGCTGGCTCAAACTCTCTAACCTGCGTAACGGATTCAAATGTCAGCCAGCAACAATAACTCAAAGATCACTCATCTGCACATTCCTTATCAACTCAATGTATACAAGTACGGGGTTAGGTTATTTGAATACGCAAACCATTCTAGGATTATCTGCCTAATGGAGAAAGATATCTTTAAGTATTAAGTATACCTTTAAGGAGACATTTAAGTATAAAAAAGTATATATACTTAATAATTAGAAAGTTATCGTAACTTCTATGTGTAGTTGAGAGAAAAACAGAAAAAACTAGTACAAAAATCTGCGCTTAGTGCTGCAACATTTATACCATCTAATTTGGGATATGAAATATAGGAGAGAATTATTCAATGATTGTAAGAACCTTGATCCCTCACCCATTCCTTATTTTACGAACTTGTAAATTATTTTCAATAAACATTTGTAACAGAAAATGTAAAAGAAAAAGTTTAAATATATACACAAAAACTACTGTAAATCAAAGTTAATCTTTTTCATTCAAAGCTCCAAACAGAACTTGTCAAGGGAATAAATAGTGTTCTGAAGCTTTGAACAAACTTAACAATCAAAAACGAGTTTCGTCCCGACAAATCCATTGAGGCTTCTATCGTCTACTAGCACAAGTGTTTGTATTTCTAAAAAATTTTTGTAAATTTCTTCAATAAACTAAACCTTTGTCTGAGGCTCTCACTGAATTTGTCTCTTTTCCCTACCAGTTTTTGTTGCCCGAACACAAATAGAAACAAATGAAATGAGGAAAAACATATATAATTGCAATGCCGAAAGAAATTATTTATAATCAAGGCAAAAAATAATTAGAAAAGTAAATATAAATAATCAATAATTAAAAACCGTAATTAAAAACAAAATGCAGGACTAAGCTCAAATGTTTTGTTGAAAAAATTTTGTCATAAGTAAAGGCTAAAAGAGGCCCGGTAGCTTTAAGGAAATATTTCTAACTCGTGTTAAGTATATATAATCCTTAAAGGTAAAGTATATATAATCCTTAAAGGTAAAGTATATATAATCCTTAAAGGTAAAGTATATATAATCCTTAAAGGTAAAGTATATATACTCCTTAACCTCCTTACCTTTAAGTATATATACTCCTTAAAGGTAAAGTATAGTTTTAAAGGAGACATTTCTAGCGGTGTTTCCGTTACACATGGGAAAACCGCGAAAATCGACCATGCAAGCTCTCCGTTCGTCTGGATTCGAACCCAAAATGAACCACTAGTATTCAACAATCTTTTGCCTCTCAGCTACTGGTTGGGTACAAGCATGAAGAATGGAAATGGTCATTGTAAAATTACACATGTATCCTTAAGTTACGAGCGATCCTTCAGATTCGGATCTGTGATCCCAACTTGAGGGTCCTAGCTCATCCCAAATTGAGGGCAGGTTTAATAGCATCATAGTATATAATAGATTATAATTTACAGATTATTTTTTATTACTTTATTTAATGCGGTAATGTTTCAGTTGCATAATTTTAACTTAACAGTAATTTTGCTCATTTTCAGTTTTGTTTTCAAAACCTTTCCCCCTACCCAAATTATTCGGAACTCCTTTTAAATTAGTATGGACTGGAAAAAACCTTACCCCGTAACTTTGCACATCAAGATCGCATTGTATCTAACTAATCAGCTTATTCTCTCACTGACCTAGTTCCCAACTTCTCTACAAAACGTAGTCACTTTAGCTCCGAGACTTTAGAAGTAATGCCAGAACAACACCCAGATCAGCCGGCCGTCAGTGATCGAAAAGTTTAAATTGCTAATCATTTTTCTTTAATTACTATCAAATCTCATTCCAAAGATGTTTCATAAAGGAGGCATCATCTTCAGTATTCCTTTCAATGCCGAACTCAACCAACGACACTTCTCCCAAATGCTGCTGCTATCATAACCATAAATATCTATTTTTAATAACTGGAACATCTATGCACTCTGATAGGGCAATATCCAGGAGCCCATCAATGAATTTTTTTTGTCAGTACGGAAAGTGGCCGGCACTGCTGCAATTAACAATGAAATCATAAACATAGCAAACAAACTTTAATGAGGAAATTTCAATCAACATGACTAGCAGTACTAATTTTTTAATTAACTGAAAGGCATATAAAACTACAGAGATTATCGAATTTTCTTTGCATTACGTATCTGTACTGTTTCACTTCGAAATCCCATGTATTAAAAAGCCCATACATTGAGTTACAGATAGTTGAATTTCATTTTTAGTTAATTTTTGAAGCCAGGAAAATAATTATTTTGCAAATAAAATGAATTTTGATTACAAGCAACAGGTCAAGAAAACTTGCATCACTATATTGCGAGAAATTGCAGTGGAACATAATTAAATGTTTTTATATGATTATTAAGATTTTCTAATTGGCAACATGATGTAATGTTTTTTCATACTTATTAAGATTCGCTGTGTGGCAACAACGAGTTGAGTTCAAAAAAGATTATTGCTTGGAGTATGCTAACCTCCTTGGAGTATGCTATGATAAGCGTTGCGATAAGCATTATTTCTTAAAAGGCTTGTTATATTATTTTTACGTAAAAAAAAAAAAAAAAAAAAA
>KK116756.1:144559-160065 GCA_000611955.2 Stegodyphus mimosarum
AAAAAAAAAAAAAAAAAAAAAGTAATATGTTGCAAACAAGTATGGAAGCAATAAAAATAAATATGCTGTTTCTTTAGAACCAAAATAAACATTTATTTAAATTATGAAACGCTCTGGTTATTTAGTTTCGATTTCATTTTACCATCAATATGCATAAAATTTCTGAGGCTGTAAAATACAAAAACATGTTAACAAATTACTTTATCACTACTATATTAATAAATTATTTTATCACTATCATGTTAATAAATTATACTGGATGATCACCATAATTGCTCTTTTTTTAATTTTATTTTAATAATACTGACTGAATGAGTTCGGCGAAAAAATTAAACATCGCAAACTATTAAGAACAAAATCTTTTTTTGAGTTCCTGAAAGATGGCGCCACTACATGACTTAAGTGGATTCTGAATACTTAGTCTTGGTTCTTTCGTACTAGTAAACTTTTTATTTTTAGTATTCTTATACTTTACTTTTAAGTTTAATGCATCGTACCCTCCAAGTAATAATAATAAAAATAAACGAGAGAATTAGACGTATGCCTTCATCTTGATGTATGATTTTGATGATAGTAATTAACAAATCAGTTAACTGAACTACAATATCTTTACAAAGCCACATTTTCTCTTCTAAGCATTTTACAACCAAAACTAATAAACATAAAATTTTTTTCACTACTTTCGGTCGAATACTGCTTTCATCTTTCAACTTTTGTAGTAAAAACAAGCGTAATTATTTTACGGATTGGTTTATTTGATTAAGGAAAAGAATGTCTTCGTAGAGGACTTTCTAAGGAAAACTGGCTAGTATAAACGTTACTCATTGTGGAAAACCAGAAAAGTGCCTTTGCAACCAGTCCATTCGCCGTGATTCGAGCCTTAGATCAAGCTGCGAATTTTATGAAATCTTAACGTGCTGCATTTAACACCAACTGAATAGATAATTCGAACCAATAATGTTCTCTTTTGAAAAACAGAAGATTATATCTACAGATGAGAGTTAAAGTTTTTGTAAGACGAATTTAGGTTAGAGTTAAGTTTCAGAAAGTGGAATCAAGGTACTTGTAAGATGAAATACTTATTAATTTACATTAAATTCTTATAGGTTGAATTCTCAAATGAATAAATTTCACAGATCCTGTATTAAAAAATGTTTTTTAAACTTTTTTAATACAGGATCTGTGAAATATCTGTGATACAGGATCTGTGATATCGCACTCTAAAATGTCAAATCTAACCTTTTCTGCATTATAATGCCATTGGCTTTTAATTTTTAAATTATTGAACGAAGACCTTGATGGCGAATGACATTGGTTGAGGTCTACAGAAGCACTGAAAGGTATGAAGAAATTATGTGTTTTAAAGTGTTTGAAGTGAAAAATATCACAGAAGGACTGTATTTAATAATACTACTTAAAACTGTATTGTCCCTCACTTTATTTATGAGTAGCAATTGCAATACTGAGCAACACCCAACTCCAAGAATATTTCTACAACAATATTGAAGAAGGATAAAGTAAGAAACTATGTAAAAAACTTCTTCGCAGAATGACTCCTTTCGAAAAAGAAATATTTCAACTTTTCTCCAGAGACATATTTTATTCTTCCTTATGTTTTCATTAATTTAATAAAATTGTAAAATTAAAAAAAATAAAAAATAAAAATCTGAAAGCTATTAGATTTTACATTACGCCCAAAGGGGCTTTTTTTTTAATGTTCTGTGTGTTACTTTTATTTTTTAAATATCACGTTCTTTGCACTTAAACCATAAAATTCAGTTCAACAGCAATATCACAAAATAATTTTAGCATGAGCATATCTTCAGAATTTCCGATACACAGTCTCGCGCGCTGGAGATAAAAATGTTTTTGTTTCATGTACAGTCTTGCCATTGCTCGCTTTGAAATCGTTGAGTTTGTGAATCAAAAATTCATTAAACCTTTACAAAATATGAGATAGATAATAAAAGAAATTCCAAACTTGGGCTTCCAGATGCCCATATTCGGGTGGAAACATACGTTATTCAAAATTGGATGGCTCTAGGTACCGTTGTTTTACCACAATGCGAGAAACATATGTACGTGCATTTATGCAGATTCTTCATTATTTAATTTCTTTAAATATAATACAGGGCTCTAATATTTGGTGACAACAATTTGAAAAGTGAACCGATGTTTATAATGAACCAATGCAAAATGCCAAAACGAGAATAATAGCCCTTCTGGGCTAACGCCGAATGGATACATTCAGCGTTTATAATCGTATTAATATTTTTTGTGTAATACATTAAAAAAGAAATATCTGAATGTAAATTCTAGATTAAATAACCAAAAACTTTATACATAAAAGGATTTCTGTTTAGGGATTTATGTATAGGGTTCAATTATGTTAACATTTGGCTTTACTATCGCTTTACTTTTGTTTGTTCGCAAAAGAGTGCAAATTAGCTAACGTTTTCTTCAGTTTAAGGGAGATTTACTGGGAACCTGGTTGACCTGAAACTCTTGTCTTTCAGTCATATGTTTGATTTATCGGCTTTAGTTTCGCAAGCCACGTTTGATTCATGAATATTTAGGGCCCGATCATAAACTTTTTCCTTTGTATTTCATATTTTAATTTGACTTCCAAGGTATGTTCATATTTCACGCAAGCAGTGGATATTAAGTTCTGTTATTGTATTAGTTTGTGTAACGGTCAAGCTGACATATTAGTAAATAGGCTTATTTTAAACTTTCATTTCAGTTTATATGTACTAATGCTTATAAAGGAAGAAGGTGGCGATAAATAACGTCTCAGTTTTTATGGTTCTGGATAAATGGCATTATCGTAGAGTCATCCATATTTGAACAGGAAAATTAAAGATTTCTTCATAGATAACTATAATGAAATATAACTATTACAGAGTTTGGCATCATTCTTACTGCATTTTACATTGAGTTCATCCATGATAATAAGAATAATACCATAAAATAGCCTAAATGGAGTGAAACAAAGAAAATATAAAATTAGTGTTCATTTTTAATTCTACTAACGCCTTCTTCTTGTATAAGTTAAATATGAAATATATTTGTTTTCAGGATTATCATTTGATGTTCTAAAGTGACTATAGTTTTCCACGGTAGATGGCGACACTACAAAGAGTATGCTTCGTATATTCGATGTGAAAAACGTGTATCTCTAATCGGACTTCTCCCAAACTGTGCTTTGAGTATGAAAAATAAAATTGCAGTTAAAGACCCTGTAATAGTTACGATCGCAAAACTTTTCACTCTGTAGTATCTACGAAATTATCTCCATCTAAATATATTCTAACGATTATGATTAAATTATGTAGTAACATTTAAAAGACTTTCAAAATATAAAATATCTTGGAATGGGACTAATTTCAGTGTGTTATGCTCAGAAGATCTGCGGCTTCTTATTCCTATAATGTCACTCTTGGCAAGGCGAATGAAAGAATAGCGTGTAGACGTGAGCTTGCAGTGTTCAGTACGGATGGTTTTCATAAATAATGTTCAAATTATCGATCGAGCGGCGCTGCATCTTTGATTTATGGGTTACCTGAATCATTCAAAGACTCCTCGCGTCGTCCAAATGCTATCGAATGCACGCAATGATCTCCTATACAGTATTCAAGAAGCTGACTTTACATGGCTACGTCGTATTGACGACATATTCTTTCCATCTTTATCCATCTGAACAGAGACATTACAGAACTTGTTAGGCAGAGAATGTGGAGTGGCGTAGATGGAGGTTAACTCTAGAGGGAACGATTTTAATTTGGCTCTAAGCCCGGCTACTTCGACCCAACTTGTGGGGAGGAATATTGGTTTTTACAACATCCTCAAAGAGTGTGAAGTATTCGAGTCGAAGTCTACTGACACTGTACCATCACTCTAGCTCTTCGGATAGATGACAATTATTGCATGTATGACAGCCAGCAGCTGAGACTTTAAGTAAACAAGTAGGGCAATAAATAACCCCAGGGGGTGGTGCCTCATAAGATGGAATTGATGGGTTTCAAATTTGACTATCTACGAACAGACAGAGCCTCATTTAAGCTAAATCATGGGTGTCCTTTCACTCGGCTGGCTAACCGAACGAAAATGGATTTTTAGGCGTCACGTGATTTTCGAAGCTGCATATCTGATGAACTACGGGTTCTAAAACAGTTTTTCTTCTTCTAACTTCCCGAATATGCCATCTCGGGTAGAATTTTTTCTAGCATATATTTTTGTATTAGCACATCTTTAATATTTTTGCGAATTTTGCATCTATGTAAATAGTTTTAATGAACTAATTTTAATATGTAAATTGTAGTTTTGTGTGTGTGTGTGTGTGTGTAATGTAACATGAAAATCTAAAGATGCTTTGCCGAAAAAGTAAAAATACAAGGCCAAGTCTATTTAACATTAAGTAAAGGCTATCTCGCTAAATTAGCGAGATATCGCCCACCTGGCAATGGTTTCGGCAACTAATTTTTGTCGCGAAATTTAGCGAATGGGCGACATTCTGGTCCGGTCTCTGCGTAACTGTAATAGGTATTTTGATTCACTAAACTGTAATTGATTCTGTATGTAACTGTAACCGTATCCTACCCTCAACTACCTTCCAGTAATTTCGAGAAGATTTCTTGGCCTCTGGGTGAAAACTATTAAGCTCTGTATAACACATCTGAATCTAAGTACTCAATTTTAGTTGTTCGTTCAGGGCTGAAGTCAGTGTATTGAGATATTCCAGAGAGCTTTGTTTTGTAGATGCGTTTTACATTTGTGTTTAACGTTCTTAGTAGTTTGAAGTGTAACTACTGATTGCACTGTGTTACTGTGAAGAGCTATACAACTATTTTTGTGGAAAGTTCCAGAACTATGAAGTGTTTCTTTCGGTAACTAAATTTTATTAATCTATCATCAGTTCTGTGTCCATTTAATGCATTACGAAAATGTACGCACGCAACGATATGCTAATATCCTTTTGTTTATATCGCATTATATATTCATTTTTTTTTACTTTCAAATAAACACAGGAATGTATGTGAAAAAATCGAAATTCTTTTGAGTTGAGTTTTAACTTTGGTGAACAGCAAAGATTTAATTTTTACGAAATGGCTGAAGTACCGAAATACCATCAGTCAACTAAGTGAACCTAATGAAAATTCGAACAGCCAGATCGACAACTGGAAAACATCACCAAAAGTATCAAAATAATCTTTCTTGAGAAAATGAAACTGAGAAATTAGCTTTATTTTCCCCGATGCAAAAGCATTTCTATTAAAGCTGAAATAAAGCGATGAAATTAATTTTTACTTATATAACTCCTAAAATTAAAAATAATATTGTATTTATTTTTACTGTGCTATAGTTAAACGAGGAAGATAATTTTTATTTGAATAAAACATTACCTCTTTTATGTCTGCATACTTCTCGGATACTGTAAAAATCACCCATTTTAGGGGAAAAATGTAAAAAAATATCGATAATTGACATTTCAGGCATTTCTTAACGCACATGTTCGTTTTTACTTATACATTGTAGATACAACTTGCACGCTTCCAAACCCATTGACCCTTGGGTACTTACATAGTTCATGTGTTTGTTTTTAAGCGTTTGCAATTTTTAATTCTGGGTTTAAAGGGCTATTTTCTAACTAAGGTTTGCTTAACGGCAGAGTATAAAAGTCAAATCTACTGAACTGACATCAAGCGGGGTAGTTTAACCTACACCGAAACTAAACTTCTATCATTAAAGGAGTGGTTTATTTTTATGTGTCATTGTATTATTATTGCATTTTATCTATCTGTGATTACGCTATGTGTTAATGAATTGTATTATTGTCATATTGATTGCATTGTACTACTTTTCGTTGTTCGTATTACTTTTTATGCATTGTTTTATGATTATTATTACTATATTATAAGGTATTTCTGCAGATTTTCGCGACTTTTCTTCTTGGCAGACTTTCGTGGTGTAGTGGTCAGCACGCTCGACGCGTATTCGAGAGGTCCGTGGTTTGAGTTCCGGCGAAGGCGTTGCTCATTTTTCATCTCTCCTGCTTTCAAAAAAATATCTCTCTACAATATTATTATTCTTTTCTTTTCTTTTTAGTAGTAGTATTACAGCAGGTTTATTATTTATAATATATTTTAATATTCTTATTAGAGTAATATTTGCATTACAATACATATTTGTATTCCTTCCAGCGATATTATGTATTATTGTTGTATTGTGTTTCCTTTGTATGACTGAGTTATTTACTCACTTCTGTAAGCCTTGTGGCATATTTTGTGGAACACGAGGAGTTTTGCATATGCTTCCTTAAAATAAATAAATAAATAAAGTCGTGGTTTAGGACTGTAGGTTTTAAAGAATTCAAAATTCCTAGTATTATTCTACGAGATTTCATTTTTCTCTCGTAAAAGAGGAAAATTAAAACTGGAAGTAAAAATGCTAACGATACTTAATGAATCTAATCTTCTCCAATAATCTTAATCCTAAAGGCCTTATATACTTACCTCAGTTACAATATTCATTTTAAAATTCTTAAAAGCTTACTTGAATGTTTTCTTATAATGTTTATTTGCATAGTTCTGGTGATAAGATTTAAAAATGTATCTGCAAACAAAACTAATCAATGTGTGGTAATCAAACCAGCAATTAGCTTGAAATTAATGTAAGACAATTATTTACATTATGTTATGTTACAAACATCTTTAACGAAGTCTTTTCAAATTTTTTGGTGCTTCACAATGGCGTGCCCATGCATTTGCTTACATTTACAGTGGCAAATGTTATCATTGCAAAAAATATTGTACCAGCACCATAGTTTGTTATTTTAAAGCAGGAACTTCAAAGGCATTTTCTTCCTTTCTTCTTATCTCGTAACTAAGGGAATGACAAATGTGGTAAATGGTTCAAATCAGCTAATCCCCCACCCTGCACTCCATTTTCGTTTAGCATGTTTCGCTTCATGAAAAGAGCGCGAATGAAGTCTGATTCGAATTACAATCTCTGATGAGGTGGAAAAAGTAAATTACTGAGCAACGAAGATGACACCCGTTACAATTGCAAATGGGGGAGGGGGGCAACGACCTTGAAAAGCCTAGGATAAAAAAATAGACTATAATGATTCAAAACATTTAGAAAATTGGTGATCAATATCATTGACAATCATTCGCGGCTATGGGTTTGATAATCATTGTTATCTTTTGGTTACGGTCAATGGTGTTCGTCGTAACTACCAACTTAATTTTAAATCTTCTGCATTCATTGCCCCACACAGATAACATACGTAATGACTGCAAATTATCATCAACATGTATGTTACCAGTGATTAATACCTTTGGCGATCACCTTCGGCTCAATTTTATTTTAATAATCTACTTAAATGAGTAAAATTTAAATGCGTAGGAATTTTAAGGTATCATAACTTATTATTTTTAAGAACATTTGCAGCATTAGTGTAAATAACAAAAGATGCCACTGTTTCGAACGCCACTGCTGCAGAACCGTTTCGTTATCCCTGACAGAAAACAATAACCTATCATGCGTTATATTGAGAATCATCGATAATCATGTTTTATTTTTCTTTCGGAAGCTGTGCTTCAGTATACAACTAATTCTAAAGCAATGATTCAAAGCATCCGAATACATTCGAGAAGAAATTCTGAAAATAATGTAACATAGAGTTTTAGATCGAGAAATAAATAGAAATAGTAAAAAAATAACTTTTGAAATACATAACTCAAATTCAAATCCAGATATTTTTATTTTGTAAGTACATTATGAATTAAATTTTGCAATTACATTATGAAATCATAGCAAGTTTTCAAAATCAGCTATTTAAGGGGAAAATATAAAAAGATATCCGTAATTGACATTTAAACCACTTTTGTCCTATGTTACTTCCTTATTAAGCATATGTTCGTTTTCACCATACACTATAGACAGAGCTCCTATGATTCCAAACCAATGGAATAAAACATTTTCACTATCATAACCCAGTTTGTGACAAACAGAAAAAATTTCGTCATTAAGAATTTTCGGTATAAAGAATAAAAAGTGATGAGCCTACAATCATAAAATATTTAATTTCTTTTGAAGCTCTTCGAATTTTCTTGTAAAATGTTATTTGAAGCAAAAGTGACTATGTTACGATGATTTGCATAAAAGAAAAATATAAAAAAATATCTTTTAAAGGAAAATAAGAAGTAATATTTAACATATATTTCACTTTTGAATTCAGTGTTAAATTTTAACATGCTCAAGGTTTTCTTATTTCTATCATAACCTTTTTATGGTTTTCTGCAAAAGTAGTAATGTACTATTTAGAATTATGGATGCAAATGTTATCTAAATTTTTATTGAAAAAAAAAAGATCCTGAATTTCTAGCTTTAACAGTGCTAACGCTTTCAAACAAGCCTAAAACTCATCTTTGTACTAAATAAAGGCATCATATGCAGCTAATTTTACTGCAAAAAGTACCTTTTGTGTACATTATATGACATATTAAAATATTCACTTGCATTTGGAATTTTCGCATACAGGCATTTTTCTAACAATTCTTTTTAGTATGACTTTAAAGTATACCTCTTTAAGCCAGTATACTTCTCTAAGTGAATTTATTAACTTTATAATACCAAGTACAGCATTCGGTATGCTCCGATATTTTTCTTGAAATGGTGTTCTTCGCGTAGTTCGCTAATTATAGAACCAGATTTGGTGCACTAATAGTCGTTACTAGATCGTCATCGCAATTATTGTTTTATAAATTTCTGATAAATTAATCGCGCAATTTTTGCTTTAAAAATGATTGAATTATGTTGCTCTTATTTTCCACTTAACAGTTTTGTGCCTTTAGTTAACGTGCATGTTTTAGTTGTAGAACTATCAACAATTTAAAAGTTGTTTAAGTGCGGCTAAGCCTAATTTTTTTCACCATAGCAGCCATATTTGAAACTTAGCAGAATAGTGGATTTGTTGCCAATCTAGAGAAACTATGCTTCGCAACAACAACGTAACGTCTGCTTTTATTATTGCGATTTAAATTATGCTTAATCCATTCTGGAATTATCATTTAAGTTATTAAGTTATCCCATATATTGACTCAACATAGCGTCCACAACAAATTAAGTCAGTTTCTACGCCTTCAATGTCTTTTTGCCGAGTGAGACCAAAAGTAAACTTTCAGTTTTGCGCATCGAAAAATCTGCCTTCTTGCCCGCTGGCCGAATGCTTGTTTTTACACAGAAACTGTAATTTTAATTGTAAAAAAAAAAAAAAATTAATTGTTTTACCTGTACTTGTTGTTTTATGTTTTTCTGTATCTTTTTAATACAGATATTTTGAGTTTTTATATATTTTTGCCTTGTCGCTAAGTGAGAACTGAATGAATTGAATGAGAAATATATTTCTAATGAAATTCGAGGAAATAAGGTAAATGAAAGGTAGGAAAAAATGCGTATAATTTAATATTTCGTACAAGGAAGTCATGTGATGTATACATCAGATTTGTTTTACACTTTATGTACAATATAATTAATTGATTTAAATGAAAATACAGTATACCCAACTGATAACTTTAAAGAATATTTATAGCCTCTTTTTTGTAATAAATGAAAGATATTCCTGATGCTACGTGTTTGTAATTGGTACAAAATTATGTTTTTAAAAATTTTTTATAGAATTTTTTAATCTTATTAAAATTTTCTTTGAGTTTGATTGTAATTAGAAGACTTTAAAGTGCAATTTTATTGTTCTTCTTTTAAAATGTAGTTTAAATTGTGTTACCTTTAACAGATTACAATGAAATCTTGTTCGTCATAAATAAAAATCAGGAAAAGCAAGCGCGTTTTTGCAATCTCCAAGGTATAAATTCTTTGCCATTATAAAAATGAATTGGTCACTAGAAAAATTTGCTTTAATATACAGTTTTGAATAATATTATTTTACACTTTAAGTGGGATAAGTAAAAGACGTTTTGAATAATATGCACAATTATTTCTCTACCTTACGTAAAAACATGTATTTAGCAAATTCAAAATTTCTAATTTTACTTCTCGTGTATACTATAACATACGTACACAATAAAATCTAATGGTAATGATAATATTTTGTAACAGGATACAGATAGCAAGCCTTTTTGTAACCTTTTTTTTTCTTTTAATTACAGTGGTACCTCGGCATACGTCCACTTTGAAGCACATGCACTTTAACGATATGTCCTATTTGAACACAAATTTTTTTGGTTTGATATACTATATTTGTTTGGAATACAAATCGAGTTGGACAACTGCACTCTGTACACTTGTTTGCCGCTTTTGGTACAACTGCTTATGAGCGTCAGTATGCCTGATGCTACAGTTTAATAAACAGTCTGCCATGTAGCTATAATTTTCAAGTGATTTTGTGTTTTCTTCGAGCACATGTTTTGTAAATTCATCAACAATGAGTTATAGCAGAGTTAATGAGTAGAGCCAAGCAACGAAGAGAATTGTTAGGATCACCGTGGGGGCGAATAAAGTGACTGTAGAAAAGTATGCAGTTGACATGCGCATCGGCATTTGGCTGTTACATACCGCATGACGACTACGGTGGGCGAAATCGATTACCAAAGAAGGATCAGAGATGTAATAGAATTTTGAGAAACTATTTCTTTTGATCTTTAGAGCAGAAAAACAATTATGCAGTGCTTCATTTATGTACAGTACATACATTTTACCCATTGCATTTGTGTTTTAGTATTACACAGTGTTATAAAAATAATAACAATAGGAATTTTTTCACAGAAAAGAATAATTATTTTCCTTTTACTTCTTACTAGAAAATTTCCCTGCGTATACGTCGAAGGATTTGGAACGGATTAATGACCAATTCAAATTTTGATATATTTCTTTATACAAGTTTCTTTATTTTTTTAAAAGAGTTCACAATTTTTATAACTGAATTCTTTTTGAAATAAACTTTAATAATTTTATTTGAAGCTAAGGATTTAGCTATATGATTTGATAAAAGTAGATATTATTTGTATTTAAAAAAGAAAAGATAAAGATTTGTACGATTTTTTAAAAATAGTTAAAAATTTTATAATACCTGAAAGAGATGTTAGTATTTTTAATTAGAGATAAAATCCTGGGCTACCATCAGAAGCGGTACAATCTGTACCACTGTACCTGGCGGCAAAATGTTTAAAATTTCGGGAAGCACTGAGAATCTAGGACACTTAAAAACTGCACCGAGCGGCAAAATGCCTAAAACCAGTCGTTTATAAAATCTTCTCCATTGCAAATAAATTTTAAAAAGAAGAAAATCATTGTTATTAGTCAATGATGAGCTTCGAAATAGGATATGAAACAACTCTGTTATTGGAACACCTCTTTCTGGAGAACCCGCATAAAAATTTAAATCTGGACTCTTTTACTAAAGGATGCTACATGGCGGAAGCAAAAAAATTGCGTCTACAACAATGCGTTATATTGCACCAGCAACTAAATTATTAAACTGAAAATTTTTTAACATCACAAAGCGGTGATATTTTATTTACATAACAGTTTCTGCCCGACACAAATAAAGGTCAGAGACGTTTGGGATCAATGAACTAAACTTTCATTTATCTTCCATACAGTAAAAGTATGCTGCACATCACCGTAACAAAAGTAATCATTTGAAAGGTCATTTAACTAATACTTTTTAATAAAGTTTGGCAACAAGCGTTATTTTTTATCATTATATAAAGATCAAAATAAATTTCCAACACCTGATAAGAGGACTACACTATTCTTCGAACTCAAACTGAATTAATAAGGCTGAAAATTTATAGTGATATTTAAAACATTTTCCTAATTGAAATTTATTACTTTGTATTACATGTTATTACGAGAGAGATTTCCAAAGCTTTAAGATTTTAGAGGTCATTTTGTTATTTCGTCCATTTTCATTAGTATTACAATGCAATTTTTCAGACAATTTGTAGTTCATTTAATACACTAATCCCAAAGAAAAAACTAATTTTTTATGCAGTCCTCAAATAATTTTTGATCGGTCCTCATTTTCACTTATTTATGGCATGGTTAAACTCTGAAATCAAACACTCCGTAAAGGCTTTATCAAATGTGGCAAAAGAATACTTCTTGCAGATGTTGAACAATTTCTGAAGATTTCACGCCATCTTTCCCGAAAAGAAACTAATTGCTCTTCTCATCTTCCATAGTTGCCCTAACAGCGCTACAAAACTACGCCTGAATCAGCCAAACAACTGAATCGGATAAAACAATATTGCACGTTATAGCTGCATAAACATGTCGAGACTTGTCCAGATGACGATAAGCTTTCTGGACACTGGTAATTCAGGTTCCTGGTTTTTCCTATGTGTAACATAAATTTTTCCTTTAAATGGTTTAAAGCCAGTTCCCTTTAAAAGTTCTTCACGAAGGCAGTTATCTCTTTAAGATTATGGTCTTCATATATTTTGCCTTAAATTTAACCTAACCTATTTATACACTATATTAGTGTCCGAAAAGAAAGTCAAAAAAGACTCCAGAGACATTTCGCCCCCTTAAGTTGAATTTCAATTTTATTCTTCTGTAATGATTAAATTTGATAATTTTATTCTACTATAATAATTTTGTTTGACAACCGTAAATACTTTTTTGATACTTATATATTTTCCTGTCAATCGTGAGGGTTGGTTTAAGTCCTGGAAAAATTTGTGACAACCGTTCCAGTGAAAGTTCGACGTATAGTCAAAGTCTTATGTTTTGAGTAAGAGCACCGAATAATAATACCCGTTATTTGAAAATACTCCCCTGCTAGCTGTCTTATAGAAGAAAGGTTTCAAATTTTAATCGCATTTTCAAAATGCAAGAGAAAAACAGAGAAACAGCGATTAAATCAGGTTTACACACAAATCAAAGAGAAGATCTTATAAATGTATTCTGACGCCACGCGTCATTACTTCAGCTAAACTGCCCTATTTGGAGAACATTGTCGAAAGTGACAGACGTCAAAATACGTAATGACTATTATTTTTTATTTATATAACGGTAACTTTTTTCTGAGGTGTTAGAATGCAGTTTGAAGTTTTGAGATTGTCGGCTTTGCACGTTAGAAACATCTTTCAGAGAAACACTTTCATGCTTTCGGTGGTTACGTTACGTCCTATTATTTAACATTATGCGACCCTACAGGCCTTTCATTGCCAAGCGATTTGGCAAATATTGTCATTGAGCAATATCTTTATCTTTTATCTTCCACATGATGTGACATGTTATTGTTAGAAAAATCTTTTATCTTCCACGTGATGTTCGAAATACTGGCATTCAGCCTCTTCGATGTGACATAAGATCATTTAACGAACTGCGAGACTGAAAAATGGTACCTGCTATATTTAATAATTAAAATCTTTGCTTCATCTTTTTAACAGCATATCTATTCGAGGTAATTCAAAATGCATTTAATTTACAGCACACCAAACATAAGTATTTTAAAAATATCTGCAGCATTATTATAATTACTAGAAGATATTCCTAATGCTTTTTACATGCCTAGTACGGAAACATTTAGTTTTCTCCTACGAAACGTTTTTGTAAAAGTTGATAGAGCACTGTATAAATTTCTATAGAATTGTATAGGTAATCCTCTACAGAAATGTTTTTCTATAATGTTCTGTAGAAATATAAGCTCTTATACAGCCTTCACAGAACACAACTTTACGGAAAAGTCGCTTTGCAAAATCACATTAAAATTTTATAAATCCTTACAAAATGGTATCTTATATAAAAGGCGAATTTATGTGTCATGGACGCAGTCATCAATGTTCACATTTACAGAGTACCCTATAGTTTTGTCATACTTTTTTATATTCCCTATAATATTTATATTTGAGATACAAACTAATGAAGGTATTCGGATGAAGGTATCTAAATTTGTTCTAGATATTTTCACCCGTAAAAATTGTTACTGCTTGGAGCTTTAAAAAAGGTTCCAAATTTTTCGTTTATTTTTTTGATTCTTCTGACGTGATTCACAAAATTTGTACGAACTGTTAACACACAAAAATACTAACTCAGCATTTGAAAAGATTGGAAAATATCATAATACTTAATTTATTTATTCTTTGTTTTGAAGCTGTGAATATCAACGATTTATAAAGTAACTTAAAATAGAATCCTCATTTTTAAAACTTCTTTTGAAAATAGGTAAGAAAAAACTGTGAATTTCAAGATTCCAATAATACAATCCGTAGGATGTTAGAAGCCTTATTATTATGATCTAATTTTATGATTTGTATCCTGCGAACTGTTTTGATGCTAATTTTAAGATATTATGAGATGAATGACATATATAAGAATGACATTTAAGCCAATTCGTTGCCTACTTTAGTTATTATTTATTGTTACTTTTTAGTTGTTATTCGCAGCGACAGCAGTGACTTCAGCATCTTGGTTAATATGATTTAGAAAGCCGAAGGAAAAGAAATGTTTGTGGCGTGAGTGCACTCCGTTGATCAATGCTTATGTTTACAAGCACTCAATTTGATCAATGTTTATGTTACGTTACGTCAAAAACCAGAGTAAGCAAAAACAAGCTGGAAGAACACCGAGGAGTTAAAAAATTTAAGTTCCGTCCGTTAACTCGACGAGTTAGCATCAGTATTAATACATCTCAGTTATACGTGAAAGAGAGTTGCAAACTGAAAACAAGGATGCTAAGTATTGAATAGGACACAGGTATACATTAGTTGCTCATCTTAATTTAAAACATTATTTCAGTTCCTCAGAGAATCAAGGGCTTATTTGCCATTCAGAAACTCCAGTTTTCAAACTTTTATCAAAGCAATTTTCAGTTTCTGATTTATGGGATAGAGAAAAGCAAAAAATATTCACTATTTTCGATGAGTTTTGAATCATTTTTAAATGGAAATGCTTGCCTTTTCCCTTCTAGATGAACCGTTTTCAATTTCTAAATTTATATGGCATTTTGTACTATTTTTTTTGTACAGTATTGCTTCCCTAATACACAAATTAAATCTTGTAAAAAAATAAAAGTAATTTAAGTTATGCAGTTAATGAAAAGTTTAAATTTAGCTGTAATTATAATATTTTAATTCTAAAAATAAATGCTTTTAAATATTGTATGTGTACAAATCACAAGAGAAATGAGTTTTTAAATTTGATTAAACTTAACTGTTACGTATTTACTTTTATTAAATCACTATCTGTTCGGGAAATTTTTATTCTTTTCTCCTCCGTGTCATAGGTCATTTCAAATCTTAGACAGAGTTAAAAAATTCCATTAAGAAGTTAAAATTTAATTCACTGTTTTTAATTCCAAAAGAAAATTTCGTTGATTTTATAACGTTTTTATATAATAAAAAGCTTAAGATCTTTTTTAGAAAATTAGAGTACAGCATATATACACGTATCTCTGTGGAATATCTATCTATACATAACTCTATATATTTCTATACTCTATATATATTATACTTTCTCTATATATTATATATAGGTAT
>KK116756.1:160130-224849 GCA_000611955.2 Stegodyphus mimosarum
CATTAAAGTATACTAATAAAATTAAATATTATATATGCTAATAAAATTAAATAATAATAATATATATTAATAAAATTAAATATACTAATAAAATTAAATATTAAAATATGCTAATAAAACTATATTAAATAAATACTCTATATTAAAATATACTAATAAATATTCTCTATCTATATTATACTTTCTCTATACATAACTCTACGTATACTCCCATTTTTGCCAGCGTATTCCTCCAAAATTTACTGTTTTGGGAGTCTGTAGCTGATGTTCTTACGTCAGATGAACAAACTTTCATCGATTTCAAATATTTTATTTGGTCTACTTATTCGCCCATTGAATCTTTGCATTAGATGTAGAGAATGCATTTACCCCATTTAATTGTTCCGATCAATTGTAGCATTTTCACACTTATTAAGCTGTTTGTCACACTATTTGATGGATACTAACTCCTGTGCCCAAGAATACATAAATTTAACAGCAGTGACAAACGATATTCTGAAACCAATAAACTAATCGCCAACAAGGAGGCCTTCTTTCTTTTTAGGATTTTTAACATTACATCTCCAAATGGTTTCGCCATTAACATATAGTTTCCTGTTGTGGCTATTTTCGCATACTCGTTTGTTAGGTAAAAGACTACTTCTTGAAAAAATGGCATGGTATTTACCCCTTTATTTGGTAAATTAAAGATTGTTTAACACATATTCACGGAAAAAGCAGGGAATATTTAAAAAAAAAATACCAAAGTGGATTCGAAAACCTTAGCAAAAATGAAACACTATGCTACTATCAAAACACTTAGTGACATTTTAGTGAAATATCTCAGTTTATTAGTGATTCAGTCTGAAGGAACGCTATAATTATTATACTAAATATTATAGTACAATTTTATAGAATTCTATAGAAGATCTGTGACCTAATTAATCAGTTTAGCCGTAATCTTAAAGGATTCTAAATACGTTTAATACGGGAATTTTTCATAAAGCACATTTTGGTAAGGGTTTAATTATTTATCATTACTTTAATGCCAGTTTCATAGTTCGAAGCCAGATGATACAGTCCCACGCTGAAAGACATCAGTGAAATATTCTGACCTACTGTTAAGTACGAACATAAGAAAATTATGTCTAAGATTTTCCTTGCATTTTATTCCTCTCTGCCCAACTTTCTTTACTAATGAAGGCAAACAATCTTCATATCAGCGGTGACCAAACCCACTCAAGTAATCTGCATAATTAGGTCGTTGTACGCAGTATGTACATAGAACGATAAGCCGGCTCATTTTACATGCAGAAAACAAATACTTTCGATCAAGTTTTATTTATGCTTTTTCACGCTTCCTTCGCTGTGAACTAAGATTCAATGACCCATGAATGCCGTTATGGTTAGTTTTCCCGAAACTGACCTAATAATAAATAAACGAAAGAAGCTATCTTTTTTCTTAAAGCGATTTTATGCAACCATTAAAATTTCATTGCTTTAGCTTTTGTTCAATATCGTTAAACACGCCATTTCTTGTAATATTTATAAACTAGCTGGATTCGCTCGAATAATTTGCAAGGAAATTCTTCAGTAGTCTTAGACAGCCCGTTGTACGCTTACAAAAGTGTCTCATAGAATTTTCAAAAAATTCTTCAGAGTTCTTAGATAGCCAGCTCTACTCTTATAAAAGTGTCTTATAGAATTTGCAAGGAAATTCTTCAATGTTCTTAAATAGCCCGTTCTGTTCTCACAAAAGTGTCTCATGGTATTTGCAATGAAATTCTGCCGTGTTTTTAGATAGCCCGCTTTACTCTTAAAAAAGTGTCTTATAGAGCTTTATAAAAATATCCAATGTATAATTTTTTTCTTTGAAGTCTTTAGAATTACTGCCCAATTTTGTATGAAGAGATCTTTTATAAAATACTAAAAATGTTAGGCAGTTACACAGTTATGTATAGATATACAATGATATGTGTTAGATATATTCTATACATTTTATAAATATTTGTGATGAGTTTCTTAAAGTCTTTCGAATAGAATCTAATATAATGTGCATAGAATCAATTAACAGAATTCTACTGAAATGTCAGATTTCGTTTACAGAAAGTTATGCTATAAATTTAAAGAATTCTAAACCAACTTACTTTCTTTAATTTTCTATCAACGGTCTTTTAGAAGCATTTGAGTAGTTAAAAATATCAACAAAATTTTCTTTCAGAATTAAAAAATATGCATTAAATTTTAATCTTTGAATAGAATTTTTAAACTTTGTCTAAATTTTGAAATGATCTATGACATGGGGAGAGGGTGGGGAACTTCTGGAACAGCTTAGACATTTTTTCTAAAAGAAATTACTATTGCAGTGATTTAAGAAATAATTAAATAAAAAATATAATAATTAAATAAACAGAATTAAATAAAAATAATTGAAATTAAATAAACAAACTATAAACAAAATTAAAATTAAGTAAACAAATTATAAAATTAAATAAACAAAAATTAAGTGAAACAAAATTTAAAAAAGTAATTACATTTCAAGTAATAGTAAAGATAAATTAAAATTAAGAAACCCTTTCTCTTATCAAGGGTACACATACCATAACTAAGAGCATTAAGTTAATGAATTAAAATTTTATAATTAACAGCATATAGTTGATCTTTCAATTAATTGTATGATTTAAATTGATTTTGCGCTTTCACAAGATGACGTTGAGGGCACGTGATTAAGTTCACAAGATTTAATTTTTGCATTATATAACTCAGGTGGCCTGAACCTCGCAGCCCGTGGGCTGCGTGAGGTCCCCAACACATTTTATGCGTATTACGAGTATATCTCAATTATGTATTTGTTGCAAATATGTTATTTATAGGTTTTGAGACTTAAGGATACGGAATGAGCTTATATGCGCGACTGCTATTGAAGAAAAAAAAAGACAAAATGAATAGGTTAGGACTTTGTCACCGTATGCCACGTGGCTTGGATAATGTGCGAGAATTTCTCATGTTATAATAGTCAGTAAAGTATTTAGTTTACTAGCCAACAACTGGTGGAGCTTCGCCACTCTAAAATTTACGGTTTCCCAGTTAAGGCTAAAAAATAAGTTATTTAGTGATCAATTCAACATACTGGAATTACATAACATAAATATCAGTTTAAATTAATATTTAGCTGTCAGTGCGTTTGAATTACAAAGTATAACTGTAGAAATTTCTCGCAGGTAGCCAACCTGCAAGACTTCCGATGGAAGAAAAATATAAATTAAAACATTTTTTCCTTTGTTTTTTCATCATAACTGTTTGTATACGTTGGAAAAATATTTAGTTAAACTTAACGTTCAGTATTTATTTCTTTATTAACACCAGAGATGTTATTAGTATCGAAACTAGAGTATCGAGTATCGTGTTTTAATCAGTATATTGAAATTTGTAACAAAGTAACATTTATTTGGTATCAAAAATAATACACCAACGAACAGAGGTGAAAATACAAATGAATCATCATGAAATTTCAATTTTTAAATCGTGTAAATTTCGAGCCGATGCGATGAAAGTGATGGAGGCAGAGCACGTAACATGAAGAGTGATTCTGGTTGGTTGGTTCTGAGTTTGCGGTAGTGATGGATCAAATTAATTAAATAACTTGATTAAACAGTGATTAATAGTATTTTCCATTAAATAACAGTTCAAAGTTCATTGGCAAAGTATTAAAAGTTCGTATTCGATGATATTTAATTGATGATAAATGAGAAACTTGAACTTGTGGGCGGGACTTCATCGCAGCCAATGCTAAAGCGTTAGGCGGTCACATGACGAATACACAGTGGAAAACAGTTTGGTATTCCCGACAATTATCAAAGTCTCTATCTTGTAAGTAAATGAAAATAAGTAAAAATATTGATTAAATATCTTGAAATAAAAGTAAATATGTACAAAGTCGACGTTTTGTAAATTTTATAGAAACATTAATTTGCATTTGCCACAAACATAGTTTAGAAATCTAAGCTTATGTTTAAGAAATAATCTACGCCAGCTATGTCGACTTCTAACTTATCCATTATGGATTTTGCAGATTTGAAGTTATTTAGGAATTCTTTAGCTTTGTTAAGGTGTATTTTGATCCGTCCAAACAGGGAAAGTTCCTTATCTTTGGGACCTTCTTGTGGTTTCTTTCAAAACCAAACTGAGTTGATTTCCGTAGGATTTTGTTCACCATTTTTATGTAGTGAAGGGAATTCTTCATTATTGAAGTTAGATTTATTTTGATTCCCTGAATTTTGGTCTTCTCTTTTATTTTTAACTGCTTTTATAGATTTTTTGATGTTTTTTGGGTGCTTACTGCAACCCTTATAGGACGATACATATCCTCCGCCTTAGAGGGCACACATTGCTGGTTTTCCATACTCTTTCCTTTGAGGGCAAGTGTAAGTTTGATGAAATTACGCGCATTTATAGCACCTGGATTTGTAGTTATAGTGATCTCGTGAGTGCCCGTACCTCTAGCACTTATGGCACTGCACGGGCCCGGTTTAAATTGGTAAGTCTCGATTGCGGCTTCTACTCCTCTGAGTGTTTTAACTCTGTAAACTTTCTTTCTATGGATTTTTAAAGGTCCATTTGGAAGATAGGGTTGTTAACTAATTGACCATTTCTTACCGAGGTAAGCTGTCGAACTTTTAAAGCTGGAATATTTTTGCTGACTAATCCTTTCTAAATAAGTTCCGAGTTTGTGTTGTTTGGGAGTTTTTTAGCAACTGTTTTCAGAGGTTTTTTTCAGAATTTAGTTTAAAGCTATAAAATTGCATGCCTATTGTTTGGAAATATTTTGTCATAAATCGATAATGATCAATTTCGTAGAGTCGAATAATAAGGGATCCGATTTACATATTGCCGTGGTAATTAGTGATATTATTCTTTTCCATTTCATCTTTTATGGCTTCCCAGTTGCCTGTGAAATCATCCAAAACTATAAGCGGGATGTTAACTTTTGGTTGATAAGGAGTTTGCGCAGAATCTTATCTTCATCATCCATGCAGTCATCTTGTACTAAATCAGCGAATTTATTACATTGTTTAATTTCATTATGAGTTGAAGTTGTTGGTGGCCTTTTTACTGAAATTCTTGGTGAAGTAAAACCATCACTGTCAATAAAGGCAGGTTTTTTGCTAGTTTGATTTGCGTCTGATGTGGACTTGGCTCTATCAACTGTGGTGTTAGAAGCTTTTATGCTCTTATTTGGTTTTATCTCTGAAGGGGGATCTTGAGATTTTTGTAATTCTTCTAAGAGAATTTTTAAGGTGTTTAATTAGGTATCATAATTCTGTGCTTTTTTGGCGCGGATTATATTATTCTTTTCAGGATCTTCCTCGTGAATTTGCGAATTATTAAAAAACTTCGCGCCATTTTGATAGATTTGATACTTCGGGTAACCGATTCAATTGTCTGAATCTGTATTCCATTAAAATTTAGCTCTTTACCTTCCATGGTGGATAAATTGGATAACCACGCAAATAGTTACTAGGTACAAAAGTGAATATACTCACCATACCTACAAACCATTGCGAAAAGCGCAGTAGCAACCTCGATAATCATAGAACACTAACTCGACTCAGCGTCGAAACTCCATTCCATTCCATTTACCGCTGTATACTGGTCATAGCCTGTGTGGATTTGCAGGCTTTTTGCCAGTTGTCATCATATACTGGAACCTGAATATAGAGAAGTCATAAAAAATATGTCACAGATTAGATGTAATAAAGGGGAGAGGTGACACTTTGTCACTGTGGTATTTGTCATCATGGGTGGTGGTACAATTCAGTTATTTACAAATAAAATAACGTTTCGTTTACAATTCCATAATTACTGAAGTTAATTATTTACAATATATACAGATGCACTAAGTCCAGAGAGTGCTGTCTTGTCACATGGTAGACAGGGGCCTCTGCCATTGGTTGAGGCAGTGAAAGTCAGAAAAATAGTATATTTTTTAATCAATCACTGTGCGTTATCTTTAAAAACTATTTTTCTTGAGTGATACAAGTCCTAGGAGGAGTATTCAGAAAGAAATTTCCGTAGAAAGTCAGTAATTGTAGTTTAAATACCATTTTTGCAAATAATGGGCGTGGTTTCACGTGATAGTTCCTCCTTCGTAGAATTATACAGTTCTTGCAGTAAATACAAATAAAACAGAGTATGTAATTACGAATTAAAGTAGAAAAAACATTGAAGATAATCTGTACAACTATTTACAATTGATATCAGTCTTTACAGTAGGCGTCGAAACTCTGTGTCCATATCCCTTTTATATCCGAATAACTTTTCAAATTGTTGCCACCAAATGTTATCGTGATGCATTATTTAAAAACTATGCGGCTATTTATATAAGGTTGCTCAGCTTTCTGGAAGCTTCAAAAAAGTATTTTCTGGGAACTTCCAAAAATTGATAAACTCGCCAGAAATCACCAAATGTAGCCAAATCAAAGGAAAATTTTACTAAGGGTCGTCAAGAGAGTTTATGTCTATATATGAACTTTTAATTAAACTATTTTCATAATTTAAAATTTAATCCACGTAGATGTGTAATTCTGTAGAAGTATAATTCCAAGATGTATAATTCTACAGAAGAAATAGACATTTACACTATGTATTCAGTCCAAAAAAGAAAGCGCAATATGTGGTCAGTCCACAAAAATACTCATTAAATTTATTACATAAAATGCAATATTAAACAAATAAAAACAATACATAACATCATAACAATACAGAAAAAAATACAACTATACCCGATAACGAGTTTGTGCAATTCTCTGATGTCTTTTAAGCGAAAACAGACCGCTGTGTATATGGGGAAAACAATAAGACATATAATAGAAATTTCAATAGTTTCATAACTGAGTAGTATATAAAATAAAAAAAAATTCTTTTATAAAATATAAAATTCAAGATCTTTCATGTTCTAAAATGCGATAAAAATAGCTGAAAAAAAAACCCATCAAAACAACAGCCAATTTTAGTGGTCCGATCTATAAATAAAAGCGGTAGATCGCATGCTGCATGAATACCCAAGATTAAACAAAAATAAGAAATAAACACAATTATTTAAAGATGTCCTAAATAAATAAACAGAAATAATACACAACAAAATGCGTAAAAGTCAAAATATAAACCATACAAACACAAATATTTACATAAAATTACAACAACATATTTTTTGCAAGCTGTATGCATTGGACGCTTTCCTCTTAAACGGCTTAAAATAAAGCTGGAGAGTAAAAGAATTTTTAAGGTAGGTAATCAACGAAAATGATTTATTCGTCTGTATCGCTTCACAGTATTCATTGAGTTCATATGCTTTCAAAATCGAATTGCAAAATGAATCGTTTATCAGTATTAACAATAGTAACATTATCTTACAGAATAGAAAACACTGAAGATATTATGCATAATACTGTTATGTGCATACAGGTTCGTAATAGACTGAATGCTAAAGTCCGATAAAATTTAATAAAATTTATTCTAATCACAAGAAATATAGCAAAAACGCTGGATTATTCCTCATATTCGAACAATATCACAATATCATGCAATATAAGCAGTAGCTATATTTTAAACTACTAAAACTTTAAATAGAATGTAATCCAAAGCGCAGAGAAAGCTAATTCGATGAGCAAAAATTACCGCAGCTAAGTAAACAACAATAAATAAACAACTACTGAGCTGAGATGTTTCTTTCCGGCTTTTATAGCATTTTAAATAAGCCGCGCGAGAGAGTTCTAGCAATTGCTGGAAAGCAAAAAGAGTAGAATTACAATTACGACTAATCAATTATATTTATTCAAATTAAGTATTCATTACAGAAAACTTTTATTCAATGTTAAATGCACGTGCTATTGTATTTTTACTTTTCCGGCGTAGCTTTCTCTTAAAATATATCACGCGCTGCATTGCACGGGGAAATAAAACAATTTTAATTATAATTCTATTAAAAAATACCTAACTAAACGCAAAATTCATAACACTACACCCTTCCCAAAGACTGCACGTCCCGGGCAGTACAATCCCTGGATAGGAAGCCATATTCCCAATAACATATACGTTTTAGTAGCATCAATTTAATAATGAATATTACATTACAATAACAAACAATATAAACAATAATTGCAATAAATAACTTAAAACAAATCAGATACTATCAAATACTAAATGCAAATCAAATATTATCAAATACTAAATACAAATCAAATACTATCAAATACCGAATACAAATCAAATACAAATTTAGAAACAAAAAGGACCATGGTCTTATATTATTTACATTATATACACTACGTACTATGGCATAGTAAGGAGCTAACTTGTGTAATGAACGACTTTAGCCTCAGAGTTCGATGACTTATAGATCCGAACCACGACTTCGTTCAGCCTGTTCAGGACTGTGCACGGACCATCCCAAGGTGACTGTAGTTTAGGACAAAGTCCTTTCCGCCGAGTCGAATTCCACAACCACACATTGTCTCCTACTTTTAATCGATGTCCAGCAGCTCTCGTATCGTATCGGGGCTTCACCTTTTCCATCGCCAAGTTGACTCGTTCTCATGCAAAATTGTGCATCACTTGAAACCGAGCCTGGAGATCTTAGTTGTATTCCTCAGGCGATGAAAGCGCATCCGGAGGGCAACCAAACAAGAGATCACAAGGCAGACGAAGGTCACGATCGATGAACATCTGGGATGGAGGATAGCCGACAATCTCGTCTTTCTCTTCGACCCTTGTATGATTTCTGGTTATTCTCTTCTACCCCAGTATGATTTCGGCAGCTTTCTGAGCAGGGTCTTTCAGGCAAGGCGTCGGCGTTTCCAGGTGAGGATCCCTTCTGATGACGGATAGTTATGTCCTCTGATGCTGAAAGTAGTTTGCTGTTTTTTGAGTCTAAGGAAAAATTGTATTTCCTTAAAAAGTCCAATCTGAGTCTGAAAGGCTCTGTAATATCCGCCACATATGCCGGTGACTGTAGGTGGCACTTCCAAGCGTGATGTTCCCGTTTAACTTCTCAGCTATGTCGATTTTATCAGCAGACCCAGGCTGGAGGGTAACATAGGATGGCTCCCAAATGAGTTTATCTTTAAATTGTTGAGCTAAGTCTTTCCAAATGATCGTAACATTACCTCCTGTATCAATGATCATATTGCAAGAAACTCCATCGATATGTCTACTGATGTATGGTCCATTACTGTTGCCACTCACTGCAGAAATCCTGAGGGTTTTAAAATGGGTCTTCTCATTATCCTTCAAATTCCTGTCTGAGATATGGCCATTAATTTGTTTTCTGCGTCGTTGCTGGGAAATGGTTTTATTTTCCATGACCTGGGGTGTTTTGCAGTTTTTTCGCATGTGGCTTTCAGCTCCGCATTTCCAGCTTTTTTTTTCCGCCTCAAGGCATTTAATTGTCCGTTTAAATCGGATGCTTATTTTCCATCCTCTGGGGTGTTCTGCAGTTGCTTTGTATGTAGCCTTCAGCACCACAGTTCCAACACTTTAGAAGTCGGTTTCTTGTCACCAATATTCCGTCTTAAGGCATTCAGTTGTCTCGTTAAATCGTCTATACGAGCAGCCATTTGATGCTCTGGCTTTTGAACTAGAGAAACTCTGATTGGGTGGCGGTCTCTAAGAGTTGCTTGCTGAGCTGCCTCGAATTTCATGGCGTACTATAGAGCACTTTTTATGTCTTTGACATCCACCATTCGTAGAGCTTTATGTATTTCAGGATCCCGGGTGCCGTCGATGAAGTTTTTTTCAGGGACAGAATTTCCCTTATTTCTATCGGACACTCTGAAAAGGCAAGGTGGGACAGCCTTTCAATATCCCTGGCGAGGTCCTGGAGTATTTCCGTGGGTTTCTGTTGACCAGATTTTAATTGAGGCCTACTGTAGTCTTTTAAACATTTCTCGCCAAAGCGCAGCTCCAACGGGCAGAATAGAGCTTCTGAGTTACTGGTTTTCTGGAAGAGTTTGGAGAAAACCCCTGGCGTCTACTGTGAGAGAAGCGGCGAGATGACAGGCCTTAGCTTGGCAATCCCATCTGTTTGCTTCCTCCATTATTGAAATTGTGAAATTGTGTCTTATGCACTTACCAGGAGGTCTTCCCATCATACGTGGATAGCTGCAGAGAGGGACAAGCAGGCATGGGTAAAAATTTAAAACCATCAAAATTGTTCCCTGTTGTCGCTACGAATTTCTTTAAAGTATCAACTTCTTTCTCAACTGCAGAAACCCTGTCATCACTTTGTTGTTGGATGGCAGAAACTCTTCTTTCAATTCGTTCTTCCACAACACAAAGTCTCTCTTCTATTCGTTCTTTGACAGAGGAGATTCTGTAATCGATCTGTTGTTCCT
Organism: Stegodyphus mimosarum; assembly: GCA_000611955.2. Lineage (NCBI taxonomy): Eukaryota > Metazoa > Arthropoda > Arachnida > Araneae > Eresidae > Stegodyphus > Stegodyphus mimosarum. The sequence continues at coordinate 170,501 of KK116756.1, forward strand.
TGGCCGAATCTCTCTCTTCTATTTGTTCTTTGACAGAAGGAACGTTGTTTCGGCAAAGCCATCGAACTATTAAATATAACATTACCCTTTTTGTGAATGGCATCACTTACGTTTTTGTATTCATAAATGTTCTTGCTTGTACTGTACGTTATATTTATGTTAGGAAATAAATAGGCATAAAAATACTATCTCCTAATATTTGGTGCCGAAATAACCATTTACGAAACAGGACCTTGAACTTATACTTCCTACTGTTACATTATTTTTGCTGAATTATTTTACTCCCCACATTAAAGCGTAGTTTTGTTTTGTGTTCTCTACTACTCGAGCAATGGCGCCGACCGCTGAAGCTGTAGACAAAATGACGCAACTGAAACGAAAGCGGAAAGCCGTGCGAAGTAATGTTTCTCGCTTTTCTACTGAAATTGATACTTTGAACGATGATTTCTCAATTGAAAAGATTGAATATATTTCTAATCGCTTAACAGCTGCCTTAAATGATATGAAACTAATAGATAACGAAATTCACAATTTTCTTTCTGACGATGAATACGAAAATGATAATTTGCAGTGTGAAAACTACATAGATACTGGTGAATCCGCAGTTTTCAAAGCACAAAAAATTATTCAGAACAAATTATCGCTAACTGCAAATAATGTTACTGCTTCCAATATGGATACCAATGATTTGGCGATGAAATTTGGCGACCTTTCTACTACAGCGCCTGTGGCTCAATCATATACAGTTAAATTGCCAACAATTAAACTACAATCATTTACAGGAGAAATTGAACAGTGGCAATGTTTTTGGGAACAGTTTAAATCTTCTATAGATGCCAATCCACATCTTTCTGTTATTGATAAACATGTTTTCCTCAGAGGTTATTTAGATGGTGAAGCTAAACGCCTTGTTGATGGAATTAGTGTAATAGGAGACACCTATGAAACAACAAAAAAATTGTTAAAGGAAAGATACGGAAATAAAGATCGAATTATCCAGTCACACTTAGATTACTTAGAACATTTAACTGTTATTCAAGACCCATCTCCTACGCATCTAAATGATCTTTACATAGAATGTAACAGGAGAATTCAAGCTTTAACTGCTCTGGGTGAGAATATTGAAGCATACGGTAGAATCCTAGTGCCAAAAATTATTCGTGCGTTTCCCAATGATATTTGTTGCCGCTGGATTATCTATGCCAAGCGTGAAAAGCTAAATGAAGGTAATATTACTAGACTGATGCAGTTCCTGGCAGAAGAAGTGGAAGGTGTAATTGCAACACAAAGAGTTAAAGGTACGTCTTTTTCTGATCACACCGTAAAGTTCACGGTAGAAAATTTTAGTATCAATTCCAAAACAGTAAATAAACGTAAGAAAATTTCGCCATTTTGTTCATTTTGTGATACTACAGGACATTGGCCTCAATATTGTGAAACTGTTACAGACTATGATACTCGTGTTCAGAAACTTAAAACTTCAAATCGCTGCTTTCTGTGTACTAACCGTGGTCATAGAGTTTCAAACTGCCCAAGAAAAAATACTGCACGATGCACTAAATGCAAGAAAAGGCATCATGTTTCTATTTGTCCTCCTGTTGAAAACAATCAACTGCGGGTAACTAGCAGTGCTGTAAATCACATAACCTTTCCTAAAACTATTTTCACACATTTGCAAACTGCTCGTGTGTATGTTACTGGCCCCACAGGCATTACTAAATTAACACGCTGCATTTTAGATGGTGGTAGCCAAGCAAGTTTTGTTCACACAAACCTCATTGAAAAACTTAAGCTTAAAGTTGTCAGTTCCGCCTCACTTTTAGTTCAAGCATTTGAATCTTTTACTTCACAAGAACAACGTAGATGTGTTCAACTGTCACTTTCAAGTTTGTGGAGCAACCAAACATTTTCGATCTCCGCATTTGAAAGCTCCAATTCCTATACTACACATCCTACTGCTCCACCAGAAATAGTTCACTTTGCTCAGAAGAAAAGATTGAGAATTGCTGATCCACCGGATGACTCTTCACTGCCCATAGAAATACTTATTGGTGGTGATCATTATTGGCAAATTGTTTCCGCAGAAGCTCCAATCAAGCTTTCAGAATCTTTTGTTCTGATACCGTCAGTGTTTGGATGGGTTCTTAGTGGAACAAGAACGCATACTACAATCGCAGACAAGACTTCTGTCCATCAAGTTTGTGTGCAAGTTGAAACTGATTGTTTAAATGATCAGGTACGTCGTTTCTGGGAATTAGACACCATTGCGATACAAGATGCGCAGAAACGAAAAATGACTACTCGCGATGAAGAAATTTTATCAGAATTTCACAAAACTTACAACACTGAGGACAATCGAAGAATTGTGTCTCTACCTAAAAAGCCATTGCTCACACCTTTGCCTACAAACAAAATTATAGCGGAAAACAGATTTCATTCTCTTCAAAAAAGACTTGCATCTAGTGATGTGTTCAAGACACAATATGACAAATGCATGCTGAATTACATTGAACAAAAACATGTTGAAGTATGTTCCATAGATGAATCCAATGAGAAGTCAGTATATTACCTTCCTCATCATGCTGTAAGAAAGAAAACGCAATCTGAAACCAAGTGGAGGATTGTGTTCGACGCTTCCTCGCATGCTCCAGGAATGCCTTCACTGAACGATATCTTGGAAGCTGGCCCGAATCTTCTTCCTGAAACTATTGGTTGTCTACTAAGGTTTCGATTGCATGAATTCGCTGTTACATGTGATGGTAAGCAAGCTTTCTTACAGTTGTCACTACATAAAGACGATAGGAACATCACAAAATTTTTTTGGTACAAATTACAATCTGATTCATCTCAACCTACTACCTTTACAGATGAAATAACTGTTTATAGATTTACTCGTTTACCATTTGGTCTTACTTGCAGTCCGTTTTTACTCTGTGCTGCCACACGAGAATTGGCTGCAAGACATATCACAGAATTTCCAATTGCTGCATCAATGATAGATAAACATCTCTATATGGATGACTTTCTTGCTAGTATGGAAACTGAATCACGCATTATAATGCTATATCACGAGATCAAGAATTTAATGGCTCTAATGAAACTGCCTATGGAAAAATGGGCTACAAACTCTTTGAAACTCAAAGATGTACTACAAACACATGAAGAATCTCACAAAACGGAAACAACCGTCTTAGGTATTGGCTGGAATACAAATTCTGATACTTTGAAGAATGCATTCAAGACTTCCCTCTGTGTTTCTACCCCAGACAAACCACTTACAAAGAGATGGTTACTCCGCTGCATTGCTAGTTTTTATGATCCCTTAGGACTTTTTTCACCATTTACTATCCTTGGGAAAATCTTATTCCAAGATACATGGATTCTTGGAATCAAGTGGGATGAATTACTACCTGCTAATTTATCAACTTTATGGTATGCAGCTGTAAAAGAACTTGATGACATTTGCTCCCTTCAAATTCCTCGATGCATAGGCATTTCATCACATGTTCCCTTTGCTATTCATGTGTTTTGTGACGCATCTGAACGTGCCTATGGTTCAGTTCTCTACATTGTTACTTTTAAAGGTGACCAAACGAATGTGCATTTAGTGTGTAGTCGCAACAAACTAGCTCCTATAAAGAAAGTTACCTTACCTCGTTTGGAGCTCTTAGCGGCCCTAATGGGAGCACGTTTGTTACAATATTTCTGTGCTGAAACAAATATATGTTCGTCGAATGCAACATTATGGAGTGATTCTCAAGTTGTCTTAGGGTGGATACGCAGTGACCCCAACAAGTGGAAAACTTTTGTTAGCAACAGAGTAACAGAAATTATTTCCTATACTAATCCTTCACAGTGGAGACATTGCCCTGGCAGAGACAATCCAGCTGACAAACTTTCTCGAGGTGTTTCACCATCAACACTAAAAAACCTAAAAATTTGGTGGAACGGCCCTCCATGGTTAGTCAAATCTCCAGAATATTGGCCTCATTCTGATACTATCTCTACAGATTACAGTCATAACTTAGAAAGAAAGAAAGAAAAAGTTCAGACCCTTCACATCGTATCTACTCAACCAATCATAAATGCTACAAACTACAGTTCTTACTTTAAATTGCTACGTGTAACATCCTGGATTTTTCGCTTTATTCACAACTGTAGGAAACAAGAAAAGTTAGTGGGTGAGTTACTTGCCACAGAATTAAATCAAGCTCGTATTTATTGGATACAGACCGTTCAAAAAGAATCCTTTCCTTCAGAATATGAAGCTCTGTTGACAGGAAAATCACTCCCTAAGAAATCAAGGATAAAAAAATTTAACCCCTTTTTCAAGAACAATGTTATACTTCTTGGTGGTCGACTACAATTTTCTGATTTATCTCATGCTGAAAAACATCCCATATTATTGGAAGGTTCTCATCATTTTACAACCCTACTGATACGCCAAACACATTTACGAATGCATCATCTCGGTGTTCGGATTGTACTTTCTCAGCTTCGTTCAGAATATTGGATATTAAGAGCAAGGCACGCCATTAAAAAGGTGTTAAAGACTTGCCTTCCATGTAAAGTACTGAAACAAAAGAGAAGTGAACAGATAGAAGCTCCATTACCAGCTGAGCGAATTCAAAAGTCATCTCCTTTCGAAACTACCGGAATGGATTTTACTGGACCACTCTACGTAAAAAATAACAACTTCGTTACAAAAGCTTACATTGTCATCTTTACATGTGCTACAACCCGAGCTATCCACTTAGAATTAGTTTCCGATCTGCGTACTGACGTCTTCCTACTTGCATTACAACGTTTTGTCTCTAGACGTTCACTTCCTCATACGGTGTATACTGATAATGCCACAACTTTCTGTGCTGCGGACAAAGAGCTGAAATTATTCTGGGATACTATATCTTCTGCCAAGGTACAACAATTCTATGCCCACCACAACATCAAATGGAAATTCATCGCCCCACGAGCGGCTTGGTGGGGAGGATGGTGGGAAAGAATGATAGGCTCAATTAAGCAATGCCTTCGGAAAACATTAGGTAAGGCTCTTTTGGATGACGCTGGTTTGATCACTGTATTATGTGATATTGAAGCCGCTCTTAACAGTAGACCGATTGTCCATGAATATGGAATAAAAGATGACTCTGAGGAAGCTTTAACACCCTCGCACTTCCTCATAGGAAAGAAATTAACTACTATTCCTTCCAGCCCCACAAATCCTGAAACAAATTTAAATCGTATGTGGAAGAATCGTCAACATTTGATGGACTCCTTTTGGAAAAGATGGCAAAAGGAATATCTGATGGACTTGCGTACATTTCATCAAGTGCGGAATCCATCTGAAACAAATAAAATCCGTAAAGGGGACATTGTCCTACTACAAGAAGATGTTAGACCTCGCCACACTTGGAAAAAGGCACGTGTCGAGGAGCTAATCCTTGGCCGCGACAAGAAAGTCCGTACTTGTGTTCTACGCATCAATGGACATACCATTACCCGACCGGTGCAGCTGGTCATCCCCCTGGAGGTTGACCAGGGTGGGGAGGATGTTGCGGCAAAGCCATCGAACTATTAAAAATAACATTACCCTTTTTGTGAATGGCATCACTTACGTTTTTGTATTCATAAATGTTCTTGCTTGTACTGTACGTTATATTTATGTTAGGAAATAAATAGGCATAAAAATACTATCTCCTAATAAACGTTTTCTTCAATTTGCCCAACTTTATTTTCAACCGCGTCTATTCTGCGTTCCATAGCGTCAAATTTGTTTTCTATTATACAATTAATTTCTCTTTTCATTTCTTCTTGACCAGCTTTCATCTCTTCTTGGCCTGCTTTTATTTTCCCTTGTCCTGCTTCCATCTTTTCTTGAACTGCTTTCATCTCTTCTTTACTGAGTTGACGTTCCTTCCACCTTTTCTTGGAGTGCAGCAAATGCAGTTATCAATTGCCTTAATCGTTCTTCCATCACTCGCGTTATTGGCATTCAATCCCATTTCAGACACCAAAAAGTGTTTCACGCGTACGGATTCGTAATAGATTGAATGCACAAGTGTGACAGAAAGTTAATAAAATTTATTCTAATCACAAGAAATATAGCAAAACGCTGGATTATTCCTCAAAGATATTCGTACAATATCACAATATCGCGCAATATGATCAGTAGCTATATTTTAAACTACTAAAACATTAAATAGAACTCAATCCAAACCGCAAAGAAAGCTAATCCGATCTCACCTCGAATTCGCTAAAATCAACAACAGCAGCTCACTAAAACAGCAACTAATAAACAACTACAAAGCTGAGATGGTTCTCTCCGGCTTTTATAGCTTTCTAATTGGGAACCCGAGCTATTACTAGCAAGTTCTGGAAAGCAAAAATAGTAGAATTGCGGTTACAGCCAGCACACTAGTCAGTTACATTTATCGAAATTAAATATCAATTACAGAGATAAATGTTTATTCAATGTTAAATGCACGTCCTCTTGTATTTTTACTTTTCCAGCATAGCTTTCTCTTAAAATATGTCACAAGCTGCATTGCACGGGGAAAAAAAACAATTTTAATTATAATTCTTTAAAAAATTTCTAGCTAAATATGAAATTCGCAACAATATGAATTTTGTTGTAGTGGAGGAATGTGTCCATCATCCGGACAGCTGTTATCTAAAATTCAGTGGAAGGAACTGAAGCCGACTTATTAGAAAGATAAAAGTATGTTTCAGATTAATCTGTTTTAAAATAACTGTTAAAAATGTATGCGCTTGTTGCCGACTTTTAATAAAAACTGGAAATTATCTCACTGTATACGTTAGAGTTATGAATTTGCTGTATTAAGCATTGAATTACAGGCCCTATCGTTTATTTTTTATGTATGTTTTGTTTTTCAAGAATTAAAAAGGCATTCGAAGTGAAAATAAGTAAAAGTAAAGACCTGAATAAACGCGTAATTGCCATACCCAAACCGGAAAATTTAAGCTGAAATTTGTTTTATTCTAGCATCGAAAAATATACCATTTCTAAAGATTTAAGATTTTCAAACATTATAAAGCAAACTCTTCACCCTCTTTTAAAATAAGAATATTAATAAGATGTTCTTTTAGGATTTTTTAAGCTAACCAGGTTTCGAAAAGAATTTTCTTAAACTCGCCAATAGTATTTGTCGCCGAGGTCAAAACTTTGTCATCGATTTCTTCTATATATCTATTCTCTGATAAGCTGTGTCGATTTTGATGAGCTATATTGATTTTTTAGGCTGTTTCCTGATAAGCTCAAATATCACACATGCACTCATTGTGGATGGTAATATAATGTAATGCAGTGATATGTTTTCCAAGATTCGATTTAGATTTTTTTAAAATTTAATATTTAAACAATTTTTGTGCACGTTTTCATTTAACGAGAAAACTAAAATTCTCAAAAATTTTTTAAAAGACATTTGTATGAAACTTTCTGATTTTTTGGAAATTGTTTGCTTCTTTTCGACCATTTAACGGATCCACTTATCGTAACAGAATTGTTGGAAGTAAAAGAGAGATTTCATCTTTGAAAAACGAATTTTCAACGGAATAATTAAACTGAGAACCTTAAAAAGATGAAAATAAAATAAAGAAAAGTAAGATTTTATTTAAGACTTAGAAAATAATTAATGAACAGGATGAAGAAAAATAAATTATCATATAGTTTTATGATAACAACAGATTTAATACTTATCTTTATAAAAATAAATCTACAATTTTATATTAAGAAGAAAAAAAGCGTGGGCGCCGAAATAACGGAATTTATTAATTCAATTGCATTGGAAATATATAAGCCATTATATTTAGTAATTTATCAAGGGCATCCTAAGTTTTATTGTTCGTGATATAAAATTATAGACGAATTTTGTAGAGAGAACTATACAATATCTTGTACCATGAAAATCTATAATAAATTATCTATAATAATAAAATTTTCTTCTTTTTATAAGCTCTAAATAAAATTTTATAAAAACTTTATTACCTTTCTTGTTTGTTCGTGATATATAATTATAGATGAATTTTATTAAGAGAACTATATAATCTCTTGTTACCATGATCTCTTGTTACCTTCTGCATGTATTATAAATTGTTTTTTCTTTTTTTTCTCTCATTAGTTACTTTATGAGCTCTAAATAAAAGTTTATTTGATAAAAACTTTATTACCCTTTTTGGTAAAAAGAGCGAGCGTGTACGTTGCTTCAGAAGTTCCTGAAAGATAAAAAGTTTGAGAGCAGGCAGAATAGAGTTTTTTTTTCTAACTAAGGTACTTAACAAACGTTCTATACTCAGTGCTGTCTTCCCAAGGTCGGTGTTACTTGACCTCAATTACGCGGTGATATCCAAGTCGGGCTTCTCTCTTTTCTAGCCTCGTCGAAGATCACAGTGTCGAGGGATCAACGTATCTTCAACGCTCTCGAAGTTCAAGTTCAAGGAAACATAAGCCACACTGAAAATATGGGCCACTTCCTCAAATGCGATTATTAAAACTTTCTGATTCTTCTAGCTCGTCTTTCTCCGACTTTCAGAAGAAGGAAAAAAATGGATCGCTTAATAAGTGAAATGAAATTCGAACAAAGTACTGTAGAAAGCGCATTTTCCTACTTCCTGCAACGGCGAATTTAGGCAAATGATAGTTTCTTTCGCGGCTACAGATTGAAGAGCTCTTTACTCTACCATAGGAATGTATATTGTTTGAAAAAAAAAGAGTATAAGTTTTGAAAAAGGGTATCAGATTTCTTTGCTCCTGATGAAGAGGGACTTGTACTTGTTTGCCCTCCAAATCGATTGAGATCTTGACTTAAATCTATGCCAAATTCAAGGTTCTTGTGTTACTAATTTAAGTATCAGTTTTGCAGACTGAATAGAATTCAGAAAAGGTCTGAAGATGACTGAGTGATTGTATTATCCAAAAAGAAATTAATCAAATTCGTATTGTCGTAATCCTTTCTTGAAGCATTCGATGGCAGGTTTGTTGCAGTAATTTAAACAATGGCAGTATTAGACGGCACAGGATGTAGGGGGGATAAGTACGGACAATTCGGACAATTCAAATTTAATGGGGCTACAGCAGGAACGGATAATCATAAAGTATATGGATTATTAAGCTGTCATGTTAAAAAACATACTAAAAAGAAGACGTAAAGTATGAAAACTTAAAAAACATTTTGCGTAAGTTTACTAACATATACAGCTGGAAACACCTTTGACTAATTAAAAAAAACTAAATAGTTATAAAAATTCTCAGTTGGGCACATTATAAAATAAGTACTTTTATTTACATCAATGAGATATATATTTTGAAAAGTTTATATTAATCAGTGTTCCAAATATCAATAAGTGTTCATATCACGCGAACACTGATTGATATCACATGAACACTGCTCACTGAACATGTGAACACTGTTCATATCACGTGAACACTAAAGGTGAGTGAAAGTTCATATCACGATCAACAAAGAGTGAAATGATTAATAAGTGCATTCTTTTCATTTAACTTGCTCAGTTTGTTAATCGGAAAGATATTGGTTAAATTTGAAAGATGGAATTTACGATTTTTGCTGGATGTCAAAACACTAAGAAACAGCTTCTTGCGAAGGTGCAGGGAATATCAACTAGAAGTCTTACGTTCCGCGCAGTGGCAACACTTTCTAAGAGTTTTCTTCAAGATTTCTACGTTCTGTTTCTTCGTTAATAAATACAATGACTGAGCGCAGTTACTGAACGCGTTGTAAAACACAAATCCCTTAAAAGAACAGGAATTTTATAATGAACCGAAACCGATAACAATATAATTTATTAGCTGTCAACCAGAATTGTGAGTCCATCAGTAACGAGTTTATGATGGTGATTTGTGTTTATTATCTGCGGAAATAAATATTTATTAAACATTTGGCAAAGTGATTTCGATTATGGAATAAAGAACATATTCTTTTGCGTATTATAAAAAAATCCAGTATCTTACATCAGCGCAAAAGGAGAGGAACTTCTGCATTTTGGAATTTTGGAAGACATATGTAAATCAATTCACACTTTGAATACTAGCTTAACAAAGTTCATTTAGAAAAAAAAAGCTGCTACTAATATTAAAGGAATACTATTAGGGTTTCAACAGAATTAAAAGTTTAGACCAAAACCAGATGTAAATCAACCTAATACTTTCTGTTTTCATTTTGTTAGTCTTTTTCAACTTTGTTTCGCTTCTTGTCACAAACAAGTCTTCGTTAATTAAATAATTTGTTTTAGAATTTTGAGGTTCTCGTGAATTTTCGAAGGGAACTTTCAAATCTGGAGAAAAGAATTAATTACCTATTCAGGAATTTCTGAATGCCGATAAACTCGAAGATTTAAGAAAACACAACCAAAAACTTTGCGTTTATATAATGGCAAAAATCGGAGAATCAGTCTTAAACAAAAGGACATCAAAGATCGGAGAGAGGGGGAAAAGGGTAATAAATAATTAAAAATAAAAATGAAAAACATCGAAAAAATTGAAATAGGAAGGAAAATAATAATATCCTCGACATTCTTAAAAAAAAGAGAGACAGAGAGAGAAAGCGAAAAAGAAAATCCCATTAATCAAGACAGGAATCAAACCACATCACCTCCAAACAAAGGAGCAAAAAAAATCTGCATATCGAACATAAAAGAGAATAACCTCCCTCTCATTTCAATATTGAAAAGAAAAACCCTTTGATCAATAGCGAATTCTGCTACGAAAGGAAAAACCGTTTCGTGAATCAACAAGCCGTTAAGAGCAACAACCTTTCACTTTCTTTTCTCTCGCTTTCGCTCTCTGCCAGGTACCGCCAAATCCCGAGACCGTCCGATTAGCTATGCTCTGATTGGCCGTCCGTTTCTACTAAACAATCCTCGAAATACAGCTTTGGAACTCTCATCAAAATTTCGTCGCCTCTCTATCTGAGCCCACGACAGATACGTTACCATTTACGTAATGGACGTATATTCTGTAATCTTTCGAATAATTTCCAGCCTTTGGGTCTATTACCTCACCTGAGAAAGATCTCGTCTGGTCCCATCAGTTCTGCCAGACGTTTATCTTGCTTGTTCCATACTCTGCTCTTAATCTAAGGAGGCGACTGGCTAACCAGGAACTAAAGCTACAAGAAAGAAAAAGATTTCTGGTAAAATTAAATCATAACAAAATCGTGTTTCGTCCTCTAATTGCAGGTTCATTGGTGCATAGAGCAGGGTCTTTTTGTTCACCTATTCATAATAATAAACAACATAATTAAAGCAGTGAAAATGCTATGACATTCGAATATGATTCAGATGAATGGAATGATTAAAAAGTGTTGGGTTGCTCCATTAGGGCGACTGGTGGTTTGGTTCCGTGTACAGTTGCAACACTGAACTTTAATATTATTAATCTCAATATTATTATTTGTTTTTAACATACGAGAAGCTTAATATCATAACAACACTATGAACAATATCAACAGTAAATTTCTAATCAATATTTAAATGCATAGAAACAATTATTTAGGTAGCTTTCAAAAGTATAGTTATTGCCCTCATTATATGAAGATCTTGTTAAGAGGTTTTCTAGTTAGTACTTGAGAATTTTCTCGTGTACTTGCTCTATCTGGTACATTTCGCGGACTGAATTAATGACAGCCCTTTACATTTTCTCTTGTATTCCGTATAGTTTAAAACGATGCCACATTAGTTGCAGAACCATTGGTAGGTCACTCCTGTGAAATCAGTAGACTTTGGTTAGAGGTATAGTGCAGATCGTTGAAATCCTCTGACGTTGGTCGTGAAATTAGGATTTTTGAAATGTTGAATGGAGACATTATTGAATAAGTTATTACTTTTGTAATGTCAGAGCATATCTTTTCACATCTCGCAACGATTCGGCAGTATGGCTTTGACCTTTATATTAGGATTTATAAGAAGACCGGACGCTCGAACTACTTATCTTTGTGTGGCCCGCCGCAAGTAGGGTGGTTATATATATGCAAAGCATATCAGTTGTTGAAAGATTTCCATCGCCCCTGGTATGTAATTTTTCAGAGTTCTGGAATCTCTGTTTTATACCTTCTTCAAAGAAAAAAGTATTTGGTTTTGTGCCTGTCCTTTCTCGAACCACTGTGATAACAAAGGGAACTAAATTTGTGTCATAACCAGGATATGGCTGGACATCAGCTCGTCTATACGTGACAAACATTATTCTCCTTACTGCTTGAGAAACCAGGTCAAAATATAAGTTAATTACAATTCTTTTCTTTACGAACTTACTCAATGTTTTGACAAGATCAACCTTCTATTGAAATGCAAGAAACATGAAGCAGCTGGAATATTCAAGGTAACTTAAGAACAGCCGGGCAAATATCCAAAAATTCGAGTCAGAATTTAGTGCCCTAGTAAAAATATTCAGTTTATCTTATTTAGGTAGCTGCCCAGATGGTATAGTGGTTAAGAGAGCCTACTGTGGTATCGAAGGGCTCGAGTTCGAGTCCCAGAGAAGGTAAGGGTGTAACGGTTCGTCTCTGCATAGGAGGCAACCGTGGTCGCTTATTAGGTGCTTTCACAATAGAATAGCTACCTCCTTTAGTCTTAGACGTGATAAATGCTGAATAGACAATTATTTGGGGAAAAAATCTGATTTAGTTCGACTAGATGGATACCGCTTTTGACCTTCAGAATGGTCAATGCTGAATAGGCAAATGCCCGCCATTGTTAAAAACAAATCTTACACTCACGTTTGTGAAAATTGCAACACCAAGAAAGAATCGTCATAATTGAATGCAATTTAATACACAGTTGAGTGGTAGTGGTTCAAATAAATGATTAAATGTTCAAAGCAAACAAACAAGAACAAGAGATCAGAATCAGTATTTTGTGTGGCCACCACGCGCCGCAATAAGTGCTGCTACACGACGTGGCATGGAGTCAAACAAAGTTTGAATGTCTGACTGAGGAAGAGCATTCCATATCGTTTGTACGCGTACCCAAAGTTCGTCTGCAGACGCAACAGGACGAGGATCACGAGCAAGACGCCGACCAATGACATCCCACACATGTTCAATTGGCGACATATCCGGGGAACACGCAGGCCAAGGAAGAAGCTGTACCTGCTGCGCTGCAAAGAAGGATTTAACAATCCGAGCAGTATGAGGGCGGGCATTGTCCTGTTGAAATACAGCGCCTGGCAAGCTTTGAAGGAAGGGAACAGCTTCGGGCTGTAGAACTTCACGGATATACCGGTTGCTGTTCAGATTGCCCACAATTCGTAGCAATTGAGATCGTCTATGATATGCTATGGCGCCCCAGACCATAACTCCGGGTGTTCGTCCACTGTGGCGTTCGATAATGCACTCCGGAAGGTGGCGTTCACCGGCATAGCGTCTGACACGAATGCGGCCATCATGGTACCACAAATTAAAGCGGGATTCGTCAGAAAACACGACATGCTGCCAATCAGCACGCCAGTCTCTATGCTGATTGGCCCATTGTAGCCGCAGGCGGCGATGGTCGTGCGTTAGGGGGATCCTGTATAAAGGAGTCCGTGCGCGCAGTCCACACTGCAGCAGACGTCTACGAATTGATGAAGCACACAATGAAACACCTGTAGCTATTGACCACAGTGCTGCCAATTGTCTAGAGGAAGCTGTACGGTCCGTCCGCGCCATGCGGACCAGGTGTCTATCATCGCGAGCTGACGTCACATTTCGGGGTCCACTCCCGGATTTCCGAGTTGTCCGACACTCGTCCGTCCACTGCTTCCAAACGCGCATCACTGTGCTGCTGTTACGCTGCACACGAGAGGCTATTGCACGATACGACAATCCAGCTTCACGAAGGCCGATGATTCTCCCTCGTTCAAACTCTGTAAGTTGTTCAAATCTCGCTCTCTTTCGTCGACGAGGCATAAGTACAGATTGAGTTAACGTTTACCACTAGCAGATAACCACCGATAACCATACACGCCTCGCTACAGCCGTCTATTTATTCGGATCCATCAGCCGTTCAGAGGGCGCTGCTCAGCATACGCATGCGCTACGGATTTGCAATTCTAATCATTTGCATATCATGCGCTACTTTGCATTTCCTGAAAATTTCAGCTCACTCGCGTAAGTCCTTCATGGTGTTGCAATTTTCACAAACGTGAGTGTATTTAGTTCGACTGGAGGAAGAAAATAGAATACGTTTTATTTTTCATCATGCTTGAGACGTTATTAAATCTCTTTTCTCGATAATCATTTTTGCACGACATGAAAGGCGCCTTAAATAATGTGTGAAGACAAATTGTAAGGCTATTTATAGTTACCATCTTAAAACTTTATTCTTGCAAAAATATTTCTTACGCTATAGACTGAGTTAAGAATACTGCGACGAAATTTTCCCAAAAAAGGTTCGGTTGATTTATCTTCGTATTATATTTTATTATAGCACAATCTATATAGATAATTTCCAAAGGAATTTTGTAGTCGTCACTATGTGTAGTTCATTTTACCTTTTCTGCATGATATGACGCAATCGTTAAGCTGTATTCCTAATTTTACAACATTCTTAGAGAAGCTTTTGACAAGTTCCTTTCAGTACATAAATAGAAAAAGGGATTCTTACTACAGAAATAATATATGTGATTGCTACCATACGATACGATCGCATCGTTTGTCAATAAAATAGATAAATCACCGAAGCAAAACACTGACAAGTAAGTTAAGGATTTGAACTCTATGTCCGTTTCCTCGCGCTTCTCCCTTCTCGTAACGCCAGACTGAGTCTTTTCGAGATGTGAAACGATATGCTCTGACATTACAGAAGTAATAACTTATTCAATAGTGTCTCCATTATTACGTTACAGGGTTAACTTCATGAGGGAAACAGTAACGTGGTTGTAGAATTAACATATTAAACAAATCGTATTAAATATTACATTACATTATATTATATTATATAAAAATATCTCATTTATTCCCATATTTAAATTTTAAAGTTCTTTTTCAACTTTTATTGTGCTTTTCCGGCTTCTATGTTAAATCAGAATTGCACCCTTTTTTTTCTTATATTTCTGTAAATTTTGCAAAAGGCTTTGTTTTTCTTGCCTCAAGATTCATTCTTCGACGAAACATCTGTGAATCTGTGTGAGATGTATTATCTAAGTCAAGGATTCCCAAGCCTTTTCTTGCATCGATTCAGACTTTTAAATAACTTAAGTTCACTAGTTACTAATATTCTTCATAGATTCCCTAACTTTTCTCAGAAATTTTAAAGAAAAAAATAGTTTATTAGATTTATGTTTGATTACTCGTTATACATATATATATATTAGATAACGACGTGGTTAGAAGCAAGACAAAGCAAAGAGGCCGAACAAAAGATCGTCTAGGAAGAAGAAGTCGAAGCAAAAGAAAGCGAGAGTGAGTAGTACAGAACCGTTATATTAGATTGATATTCGGATCACAGAAAAGATGCTGGATTAAGATTTCATCGATACGCGCGCGATAGAGATTGGGCAACAGAACTTTTTCGGAATTACAGGGAGTAAAGATTACGTTAGAAAATTTATTGCAGTGTTATTTTTTCAATTAAGGGCTATTGTTAATTTATCATTAGAAAGATAGGTATTTTTACACATATATAATATAATAATACTTTATTTATCAAAATTTTAAGTTTAAAAACAGAAACAGATTTTCGGAAACAAAATCGCAAGTTCTAATGGTACAGAAACTCGAAATTAATGAATGTAGTGGCTGCGTTTGATGTGATGCAGTTTTTTAAATATTTGACAGAAAATTGCTTAACTTAATTATTAAATCACCTCATTAAAATATTCAACCTTTTTTATGCGTTTTGCAGTAAATCGTTGATTTGACTAACACCTGTTTCCACTAGGTAAGGACAGGGAAAAGGCACTAATTTTGGTTTGGTAACAACTTTTATTTTGAATATTTCAGTCGGATGACTTTTAAATTCCAAAAATCAGTTTATCCAAGTGTTTCGAATAAGACTTTATATGATTTCTTTCTTACTCTATGATATAACTTTATATCAATAAATAATTAATTATAAATTTTATCAGTAATTTTTTGTAGTCAATTTTGATTACGTTGATCAATTGCCGCTGCGTATTCGCCTGTACATTCCCAATCAATTTCTGCGTTATCATTAAACCCGTTTAAACCTCGTTGGAAACTAATTCAATTTCAAAGATGATTAGACGAAGTTTTGTTTCTATTACTTCGTGATCCCCAATTTTCCTCGTACTTCAGAATTTTTTAGATTTTAGAAAATTTCAGCATTTTCAATTCAGAAATCAAATTTTTCAGTTAAATGCCTTCTTGTGTAAAGTCTGTTAATTACAAAATGCAGTGCCTGGATAATTTGAAACAATATCCAAATCATATTGCATATTGCACGTGTTTATACTTTCAAATGTAGACATAGTTTAGGAATAAAATTTTTAATTCAATGTCTCCATAATTCTTAGATATCAACTTGACAGCATGTAAAAAAATCTGGTTTGGATACCCACACGACTTCTTTTGTACGACCCATTAAATTATACTAATTTTTTACACATTTAAACTTCTTTCCTCGAATTATTTTAACTTAATTAACCGGCGAGTTGAAAATGAAAGCAAACATTGCAAATTTTGAATTAAATATCCTGGGGAATTTTATTGTCTTGTATTTTTATTTCTTCATAACGAGTATAACACTTTACATAATATAAATATAGGAACCCGGAGACTACATTAAAAGCTAGATTTCGTTATTTGTCAAAAACTGATTTTTTTTAAAATTCGACATTGCCAAAATATAAATATTTTTGTGATTTAAAACACTTCTGTAATTAGAAGTATATGACTACGACCGACGAACGCCAAAATGAACACCCAATAAGGACTTTTTTAAGACAGAAAAGGAGGTGGCTATATATATATGTGTGTGTGTGTATGTATGTTTAGTACTGCCGATTGCATTTGCATTATGCGAGATACATGAATACATATGTACTTATACGCATATTATTCTTGAAAATATCCCTTTTTGAATCCATTATAATTCTATTTTATAATACGGTTTCGAAACAAAAGTGCTTTTTCTGCCCATACGTACAGGTGCCACGTAAAAAACGTTAAAATGGATCCGGGTACTGTCAGAATGGGTATTTCCGTTGAAATATGATACCCGAATTTTTTTGTGATTACAATACTTTCTTTGCTTCATACAAGGAAGTACAAGTGCTATTTGCACCTTGCCAAGCAAAAGTTTTACAAAATATTGACAGCGGGGCGCATTTAATGAAAAATAGATGCGGATAATGTAATATCAATACAGTGTAAAGAATTTGATTATTTAAACTTAATTTGGTTTTATGATTTAATTATAAAAACTTTGAATGAAAGGAAGATTGCAACATTCGCAACGTGAAACTTGGTGTAAATAGTTTCTTAAATCCAAGCTTTAGAAACCTGGGAAAATGTCTACAGATAGCTTGCCTTTAGTAACTCAGAGTGTTTTCGATAAAAGCAATTGAAAGTATTTAAAATAAAGGAATCCGTAAAATAGCTACAAATGCTTTTTCTCATGTAGAACAAATTAATGTTTAAAAAATTGATTGCAATGAAAATGGAAAATGAATGGGAAACTGAATATATAAAAGTCTAACTATATTTTATGACCCAGCGCTCTTTCGAAGATTTCATGAAACTTTAAACTTCTGTTGGAAAGTTCGTCAAAAGGCTTTCAACCGGCGATCAAAAATCCCGCATTTAACAATTTATTTTAGATTTTCTATAAAATATTAGCACTTAATTCTTTTACTATTATTATTTCTTGGTAACTAGATTCCTACTCATTTTTTCATAAAAAACTGAGAGCTCATGTTCTCATAGGATGTCATTTACAGTTACTTACTTCAGAAAAACCTCCAGTCAATACATTTTAAAAATTAGTTGTTTGCAGTACGCCCTGTGTACGCATTTATTTCTTACAATGATAGCTACTGAAACAGATTTTGCAGTTTCTTTTATGCTTTAAGAATAATTTGTCCCAAAAGCACACACTTTTTTAAAAGCGTTTTCTACAATACGCGCCGTATTTCTTATACGGCCCAATAAACTCACAGGCTGTTGCGGTCTATCAGCAAATGTACATTCTGATAAAACCTCAAATTTTAAAGCAACAAATCTGAGCTATTAAGTTATAGTTAAGTGCTAGAATTTATGGTTTTATGATATAGGTTGAAATAACATGTTGAATTATTGGAGAAGTTAAACATAAAGAACCAGAGTAATGTTTGTAAATTTTGCAGGACTAGTTTCGATGGTTTAAATACAGAACCATTTTCTTCAGCTGTTTAAGTGCAAATGAAGGAGATACAAATAGAATATGGTGATAAGATAAGAATGACTGTAAAGAAATCAAGCTACTGACGACACTTATTCGTGAAACAAGAAAACTAAAACATAATTTCCTTAAAGGCTGAGGGTAAAGATGGATTGGAATTAGGGTCATTAACTAAAACAGAAAGATTTCTTTGAATGTGAAACGCCTCTAGAAAATCTAATCCATCGAAGGAAAATGTTTTTTTAATAATTTTGGCTGCGGGAAAATGAAACTGTGATTTTATAATCAACAGTGCTGGGCAACAGAGGATTTCTGTGTTTCTTTTTTCCTAATATATCCCTCATGTTCTTTAAATTGAAATTTTAAGATTCTCTTAGTTTGGCCAATGTGAATTAAACAATACTGACAATGAATCCTGTAAATACCCTAGAAATTCATATCCGGAATGCGGTCCTTAATAAGCAAAATTTAAAAACATTACGCTGATTCTTGTCGTTTAAGTTGCTCAATAATCATGGTTCAATAATCATGATGATCATAACATGACTGGAAATTTATTGTTCTAAGATTAGCTTGGTATAGAGGCTTGGAAGAGAATGGAAAATTCGATTAAGATGAGATAATGAAAAAAGAGTAGAACGAATGCTAATAGACGAAGCAGAGGTGATCATAACATGACTGGAAATTTATTGTTCTAAGATTAGCTTGGTATAGAGGCTTGGAAGAGAATGGAAAATTCGATTAAGATGAGATAAAGGAAAAAAAAATTAGAAGAATGCTAATAGACGAAGAAGATGTGATTATTGTATTATTAAGAGTTGAAGCTTCCTTAAATAGCAGCCCACGTAATACATGAGAGAGGACTGCAATTTTGAATGAGTTTCCATGGCTATTAATGAACCGTCAAGAACAAGGCTTGCAACTTTTCAACTCAAACAGGATTAGAACATGAAGGCCTGATATTTTGCATTAAATGGGAAAAGGCAAAGAAGTTCTCTCTCTCTCTCTCACACAAAAAAGCATATTATATATATATATATACAAATTGAATGATTGGAGAGCTAGGTTTGGAGGCAACTTCCCCTTGATAAGTCTGTCTCCGGCCTACTCAGCAATCATTCATGTATGCATTTTAATAAATTTTAGTTTCATTTTTATTAATTAGTAGAATTTTTTTCAAGTTTTGGTTGAAATTGAACTTGATTTACTTATGCTACTGAATTTAAATGATATTATAGATTAGTTCATAATTAGCATTAATTTGTTTACACAATTTCTGTTTAAATTATAATTTATCTTAAAATTACTATTTTAAGTAGTTACTGTTTACTATAATATATATATACATATATATATATATTCAAATTAGTTATGCTGTTTAACTGGAAGACACGACTTCGTCATTTCTATAAAATGGTTGTTGCCAGGTGACAGTGAACAAAGTCTTTAACATCATATAAAAACCCATTGCTCAATAAAAAACAAATTAATCTTAAAAAACCCATCTTAGTAGTTATTTAATAGCGTTTTATAACAAGGGTAATGAAGTCATTATTAAAATAGGTTTTTAACAGTTTATAATTTTTGCACCTTAAGAATTTTCTAACTCTATTTCTTACGTTCCTTATTGTCTATATCTAGAATCTGATATTAGAATGGGCAGAGGGAAGAAATGTGTGAGGTTTGGACACACTCATCTGATCAATGTTTACGTTTACAGAGCGTTAAGTTTTGCCATATTTTATTTTATAATATTCCCTATACTATTTATATTTGGGATGCAAATTGATGAAGATATCCGGCTACGGATAGCTTCACCTGAAAAACTGTTATTGGTTGCAGCTATAAAAAAGCTTCAAAATTTTTGGTTAATTTTTTGCGCTTCATGCATTTTTATTCACTAACTTTATTCGAACTGTTAACAGCCAAAAATAACATCTCGATATTTGGAAACATTGGAAGACAAAAACGTTTAATTTAAAATTTTCATTGCTTTTTTCAAGTTGAAAATGGCAACGATTTATAGAGCAATTTAAAATGGAATCATAAGCTTAAACACTTTTTTTTTCGGAAAAATGTAAAGTGTGATTTTTATATATTTAAAATTGTGTATTTTAGGATTCCATTAGTACACTCCATAAGGTGTTATAAGTCTTATTATGACATAATTTTATGATTTGCATTGTGCTATTTCGATATTAGTTTAATGGTATTATGAGATGAATGAGTTTTAAGGCATGAGTTGCTTACTCTAGTTGTTGTTTACTTGTTATTATTTATAGGGTTAGCATTGATATCAACATCTTTATTAACGTAAAGTTTCAGTAAATGCTAAGTTGGATTTATTCTCCAGTTTCCAATTCTACCATTCTCATTCATAAACAATTCATACGGGAGAGAGTTTCATATGTTAGCTTATTCAGTTCAGTAGAAAATCGGGCCTTACTAATAAGATCTAACGTTTGTGATAAATTTTGTATGAAATATAAATTGCAGACTTCTCATACATTTTTTACTTCCTTGTACGAAGTAAAGGAAGTGTTGTAATCACGAAGAATTCCGGGAACCATATTTGAACGAAAATATTCATTTTGATCGCTATCGAATGCAATTTAACGATGATTTTGCGTGACATCTGTACGTAAGGACAGAATAAAGGACTCTTTTCCACAAACGAATTAGAAAATTGATTTAAAATGGATTAAGAAAAGATTTTTTTTTCTGGCATCTGTACGTACGTACGCACGTAAGTATGTATGAATATACATAACTCAAAAACGAATAGAGAACGTTGAAATTTTGTATGTGGGACTGCTATAGCATGTAGATGTACACCCACTTTTTTGGTTCCAGTCGGCAGCACCAAAAGTATATATATATATATATATATAATATATATATATACATACCCACTCTGTTACTCTGCTCAGTGAACTCAGTTTTTTTATTCTTATATGTTTGTAAATTGTGCATTTTTTGCTTTAAAACTGATTGAAATTTGTTGTTCTTATCTTTCCGCTAAGGCTTTTATACCTTTAGTTAACGTGCAAGTTATAGTTGTAGAATTATCAACAATTTAAAAGTTGTTTAGTGCGGCTAAGCCTAATGTTTTTACCATAGCAGCCATATTGGTTTACATTTGTTGGTTACAATATCAAATTTGTTGGTTTTTTATTAATGGTATAAATCTTAGGTGAAATAAAGTGCGATAAGTTCATTCGTTTACTCTAAGTACCAGAAATCGTTTTTATTTGCAAAGCTTGAATATATTTATTTGCTCGATCATGTTATGGTAAACACAGAAAGCTTTGTAAGTGTCCTTAAGTTCAAACTCTTTGTGACTCATGCACAATACAATCACATATCTCCCAATACTTAAAAAAAAATTAATGGAACACTTTAATGCTCTATTTCTTCCTTTCATAGGATTCATGTGTAAATTTTGTTTCCTTTGTATTGGTACGTTCTTCCATAAAATTTCTATTCTCATGTTTTGTGTTTAAACCTCACTAAAAAGCGTTTTGTATTATCAAAACATTAAACGACAACGAGCCATTGTTTTGACATCCACGATACCGCTTTCATTGGAAAAATTCTCATTTTTGCTGCTGCGGCGAATTTCTCAGCTTGTTTCTCAATTTGTTTTTGTGAATTTGAATGGGAAATAGTATGTTTATCTATTGTTTTCAATTAAGAACCAAAGATTTTAAAAACAGGAGATTTCTAACCGGAAGTAATACATTTCTTCACCATGTACGCAATACACAAACACCTTCTATTAATAAAAACAATGAAGGAAACGTTCATAAAAATATTAGTAGGGCATAAATAAATCAAATATATTTTAATTTATATCAATAAGAACGATGAGAGGGAACCAAATCCAAGTTGTATTTTAGGTCTGCGGGTCGTATATTATGTTATAGAAGGCAAATACTTAGGAATCTGCTTAGAACTAGGAGCACCGTTTATTTTAAAATTGAAGTATTATTTTGAGATAGTGTTTCTATAAAGGTAATCCAAACACGATTAGAAGAATGAAAATGTGTTAAAATTCAGAAATTAAGTTAATAGTTATAAATTTTGTTAACATGGCTGCCCGGAGCCTCGGGAGGGGGGGGAATAAAAGAAAATTAAAAAAAAATATAAAACCTTGACAGAATAGCGGTTGGCAATTACTGAGAGAGATTAGCATAATAAAATTATAAGGAAAACATTGCTAAGGCTGTTGGTTACGAGTCGTCCGTGGTGGGTGAAGCAAAAATTTAGAAAAATCTCTAAAAACATTTCGTCGGTTCTCGGTGAGCTGAATGTATTTAATGATCAACTCGCAGGTTATCAATGTGTGGCGAGTGGAGATGCATTTAGATAGGTTGTTAAAAAATTAAATTGCATGGAGCTTAATTATTCACATATTGTAACGGTGTAATGCATGAAATATTAAGGAAACTACACGGGTTGTTCATGCTCACCAGTAACCAACAAAAAGAGTGCACGATTTCATTAAATTTATAATTTAAAAGTAAAACAAACCGAATGACCTCAATATTTATCAGGACTGTTGGACCCAGGTGACTTGTGGGTTGTTATTCAGCCTATTTCCTACTGTAGTGCATGTAGTAAATTGTGAAAAGATTCTGCTAAAGATGTTTCTAAGGTCAAATTCCTTATGAATAAAAGTTATTTGAGTCAATGTGTCTTCACTTTATTTTGCTCTTCTCCAGTGACTAAGCAGCTGATAAACTTGAAGATGGGGCTTATCAGCTTTCTTAAGCCCTGCCAGTGATTCTTATTTAGATCAGAAGGCCGAAAAAATGCTTACTGGGAGCTGTTTCAGCAGACATGTCTCTAGCAGACACGTCTTCGGCAGCAGACATATATAGCAAATAGTATCGAAAGTACAGTGTAAGGAATAAAGTCAACCTCGCTGCTAAAACTTGTGCATGTGCTATTCGTTTGGTTTGAAGACAGTTATTGAAATTTAAAAGCAGTAACAGATAATCTTTTTCTGAGTTCTCGAAATACAGTACTGTCACAAACATACTATACAAACAAAATATTACTGTACAATATGAGATACAATTCATTAGATAAGCACTTAAAAATATTATACTCTTTTTAAATTCCAAAACACTGGTTTTCCAGTATAAGAGTCAATGTGTCTATTGACAGCTTGAATTTTCCTTCCTTCCTCTACACACTCACTTGTTGCACCGTCAAGGAAGTCAAAGAAAGTGGTTACCATAGTGGTTACCTACATTAAGGCCATTCAACAAGTATTCATTTATACATGAAAGATACAACTGGAGATCCTTTAGTCAATGAGCAGAGAGAAACAACTTCCACCCTACATATGCGTGACCACCCAAACATATCGACTACCCTACAAACATGCAGATCATGTCGCCCAACCGGTGTAGTGCTTAGCGACTCTGACTGTCGGGCCGGGTTCAAATCTCGGAGAAGGCATAGACATTTGTAAATGTATAGTGTCCGTGCGGCACTGGGACGTTCTAAATATGCTGCGAGCCGAAAGTACTTTCGAGAGGTTGTGGTAGGGGAAGAGCAGTGGGAGAATCTCGAACACGTCCCCCCCGGGGTGCGCGCTATCAAAATTGGGGAGGGGCGGAACTAAGCTAAATCGCGTTGTCATCTGTAAGGTGTTCAAGGATCTTGCCAACGACAGGCGTAATCTTGCGCTATTTGCCATGAGGAATTTCGTGGGCTTGGGCTAAATATACATCTGACAAGTGAGCATTAGTCAACAACAATAATAATAATAATAATAAACATGCAGATCACTGTTTTACACACATGAGCTCTCTCTTCTAATTTTTTTATTTCGCAATACAAAAACGTGTAGTCCAACTGGGCTATTATGTGCTCAATCAATGTCTGGAACGATCAACTGTCAATGGGAGGTAAAATTTTCTGTCCAAAAATTTGATAGCGAGTTTTTAGCGAAAAAGCATGAATTAGGTTCCTCGCAATATGCTGTTGCTATTTTTACAGTGATGCTTGCCTGTCTGTGTATCTGTATGTGCGTGACGAATTTTTTGTCCTCGATAATTTTTATATGAATCTTTTTTTTAAATTTTTACTTTCCGTTTTTAAGTTTCCTACATTCACATAAAGAGTTGATTAGATTTAAGGTAAAACTGGACAACTGAAAGTGATACTTTGCAGGAAACCTATAAACGTCTTTAATGCACAACCGGAAATGATACATTACATATAATCAGAAACTTTTAAATTTTAGTATTTAAGACATTTATGTGAATGGGAACAATATATTAGATTTTGGCTAAAACTGATAAACCAAAAGTGATACTTTATTTGGAGATCTGAACAGACTTTCGTAAAAATAATCCAAAGTAATCCAAAACTTCTCAAATATAGTATTTAAAATAAGTATGTGATTTAGAAAGCATATCGCATTTATAAGCATTAAACGCGTTCTGCTAAATACAACGAGAATAATCTGTATGAAGATGAGCTCTCATTATGAAGCAGTTACATATATTAGCTTAATTCACAGTTTTGTGTTCTTTCACTTTTCTGTCGAATCACTTGTGAAATGAAAGGATGCTGCCATTAAATGTCATAGCTATAAATTATTTTTAAAGAAATAATTTAACAAATAATAAAATAAGCGAAAATAAAAAAAGTATGGCAACACTCAACACTCCATTGGAAATTATAAAAATATGTTTTTGTTAAAATATTTGTGTTTTTTAAGTTACTGATTTGTGAATTCTATAACCAGAGGATATACTAAGATCAGTGTAATAGTATTTTCAAATCAAATCACGAGAACGAAGGTGCTCAGGAAAACGTATAGTTATCATTGTCTATTGTATGGGAGAATAGGATAGTAAAAAATGATAAGTATTTATAATTTGCATTGAGTCCTGAGGTTTATAAACAAATTAGACTTTATTTACAAGCTATCAATCTGAAGTGATAATTCACTTAAAATTCGTTTCTATTCCGTTTCCGCCTCCATATCTCTATATCTTTCCACGTCTCCATGTTTCTCTATTTCGCTTCCATGTCTTAACATGGAATTGGCGGGAGGTTGTTTGTTGGCCACATTAGATTTTCATGTTTTGAAATTTTTAAGGGTGCATTGTTTTTTGAAATGTTAGACTGTAATTTGAATTTTTCAGGTATAATTCATTTAATATTTTGAAGGATAGTTATTATATTTACAGTTATTATATTACTATTATTATTTACAATTTTTAGTAAGTTTTATCCACCATAAACAGGTGTGGCTACGAATCGACGGTTCATAGTATCTTTCATTTATCTTTGTTTCTAAAAAATTGAATTGAATAATTATAACTATTATAACTTATAATTTATTATAACTTAAGCTAGTCATTTATGAAATACTTTATTTTAATTTCCTAACAATATTTCAAAGCTATTTAACATCTAGTGTCTCTTTCTTATGGGGAGGCCAACTAAGATATATTGCAGTTTTGGTTTAAACAGGGCTTTTCAGCGGCTTAGTGGTAAGATTGATAAATCGGTTCAAATCCTGGAGAAACGCTTGGTATTATGGGTTTGGTTTATTTGATTATGGGAAAGCATTCCAAGGGCTGTTCGCCTAAGGAAAGGGTTACCTTCGTTGAGGACATTCTAATGATGGAAACGGAATCGTATACACTCTACACATGGGGAAAAACTACAAAACACACATGCAGTCAGCCTGTTTGAACCCTGGACCGAATTACCAGTATTCAGCGACTTTATCGCTCGGCCGCTGTTGGTATCATGGCAGCATTCGGATTTTACCCTATATGTAACCTGAATACGAGCCAACTACTCTTAAAAAATCCTCTGCGATGGCATACATCCCTATACGCAGATAATCCTTGAGTTGCTTTGCTTTAATCAGCTAATCTAAACTGGTTTAAACAATCCAATTGTATGTTTAATAATTCAAAAATTGTAACTTCACAAGCTATATTCTTAGACAGAACAAAAATCATGTTTTATCAAATATGATATCAAATTTGTGGTTATATTTTATATCAAATTTTTGCTAATATTACATTTTTTTAAATAAAATTTTTTATAAAATGCTGCCAACCAATTCAGTTTACAATTTATTCAATTGCGTCTTGCGTTTATACGAAGCGATCAAAATTTGGTAAACAGATGAGTGTGAATTGTTTTTTTATTCCTTATTCAGTAGTTATTATTAAAATACTGGTGAAGAACCTCTTTTCTTAAGATTCAAATAGAAAGCAATAATTAAAATCGATGTTATAAGAATGATTATGAAGTAAATGCAATCCAGCTAATAAGTTCGGAATGTGGATAAAAGTGCGAATATTTTCAGGTGTGAAATTTAAAAAATTGTTTATTTGAAGTTGATGTTTATAATACGATGCATGTGGATTGTATTTCCCATAAACTGCATTTTTTATTTCAGTAACAGAAAAGGAAAGTTAGATTTCATTCCAGTCTTCTTGCAGATTTGTGTTTGGCAACAACAAACAGTTTTAAGCTAAAAAATTAACGATACGCCTCCTAATTTAGGAATAAATCCCCCAAGAATTTCAAGATACAGAACGTAAAATCTGTTGTTGTTGTTGTGACTTATCTCACTTGTCTGACAGTAATATCAGAAGAAGCCCATGAAATTCATCATGGCAAGAAGTGCGAGATTGCGCTTATCATTGGCAAGAGCCTTAAGCAGTACACAGATAACAGTACAACTTGTCTCCAATTTTGATGGAGGACGAGTACTAGGGTCTCCCACCACTCTTTCAGAATGTTGCGAAGCATGGATATGTATATGTACATAAAAAATTATACAAAAAGTTAATTAATGTGCGCCTTCAACAGTGCAGTTGGGTAAATATACCGTAGTGCACCTGTGACATGCTGCTAGTAATTAAAAGTAGAAAATATATTGACGCAAATGCCATTATAAAAGGGAAAATCAATGCATAAGATAGAGCAGTAATTACGTTATAAACCAGGCAGAAATACACAGTCGTGCAGTTGTGATATATTGCTATTAATTAAATGCAGAAAAGTCTATATAATTAAGTACGACTATAAATGGAGGAAAACAGTAAATAAGGCAGAGCAGCAATAACATTATAATCCAGAGAGAATGAAAATATTACATTTAAATTAAACGCAAATAGATATGAATTAAGTGTGGTCTTAATGTGTTATGATAAACACATGATTACGATAAATATAGGAATACGTATGTACAACATACACGATGTAATACAAAGTGATCCGAATAACTGAAGTTCCGAGTAACTGGCTTTTCACTGTACTTCACAAATGTTTTTCAAAATTTCGTCTTCTGAAACATTTTCTTCAGAAATCATTTAATATCGGGACAGTACAATCGTTCGAAAGAGTAATTTTTCTTGACCTCCCTGAAGCAATGAGATAAAAATAGAAGGTGACCATTACACATATTGTAAAAAATGATGCATAGCGAGTGGTTCTTCCACTCTCGACCTAATTTCGAATGAAAAGGAAATTCTTTCATTCCATATCGAAAAAGAAGAAAGCAGATTTTTATTTGAATTGTTATTATTGTTTCTTTATGGTTGTCTGGGGAAGCGTGACTAGGAAAATGAATTGGGAAGGAAGCTTTATTTTAAAATTACAAACTTTTCAATTATTACCCTTCATAAAGAATTATAAGAGATTTGAATAACCATTATTATATTATAGACTTTGCACCAGTAAAACAGCTAAGCGGATTAAATTCTTTCACCAGCACAACACAGTTGCGGGTAGAGATTTTAATAAAACTAGGATCTTAAAAATCTTAAGATTATAATCTTAACCTTCCAATTAAATAATATCTATTACTTTAAGCTGTAAAACCAAATCCTTATTGTTGAGTAAAATTAAAAAACTCAATCAAATGAATTTTTTCTGGTAAAAGTGCCACAGATTGTTTCCGACTTCCTTTATAGAACGTAAAAAGGCATAAAAAGGGAAAAAATTAAAATAAAAAAAATAAACCTGAAAGCTTTCAGATTTTATATTATGCCCATAGGAGCTTTTTTTAACGTTTTGTTACCTTTATTTATTAAATATCATGTTCTTCGCACTTGCACCATAAAATTCAGTTCGACAGCAATATCGCAAAATAATTTTAAAATGAACATATCTTTAGAATTTCCGAAACGCAGTTCCGCACGCTGGAGATAAAAAAGGTTTTTTCCCCTAAAGTGTTGCCATTGCTCGCTTTTAAATCGTTGAGTTTGTTAATCAAAAATTCGTTAAAGTTTTACAAAATATGAAATATATAAGAAAACAAATTCCAAATTTGGGCTTCCAGATGACCATATTCGGGTGGAAACGTACGTTATTCAAAATTGGATGGCTCTAGGTACCGTTGTTTTACCACAATGCGTGAAACATATACACATTTATGCAGATTCTTCATTATTTAATTTCTTTAAATATAATACAGGGCGATAATTTTTGGTGACAGCAATTTAAAAAGCGATTCGCCATTTATAGTGATGCCGTTTTGAGAATAAAAGCCCTTCCGGGATACCGTCCTTTGGGCTAAAAATTGAAACATCCAAAGCGTGTATTACCACCGTTTGAATAAAATTATAAAATAAAGTCACAAAAACGAAAAGAATTAAAAGAGATTGGATATTGTTGCGTGAGTACGGGTTCGTAATGGATTGAATGCAAAAGTCGTTAAAAAGTTAATAAAATTTATTCTTTTCACAATACATAAAACAGAATGCTGAAATATTTCCTCAGAGATAACTGTGCAATATCACAATATCTCAAACTTTAAACAGAATTCAGTTCGAAACGAGAGAATCTAATTCAGTCTCACAGCGAATTCTCTACAATCAATACCAGCATTCAGTAAACAAACAGTTCGCTTAAAACATCTACAACTGAGCTGAGGTGTTTAAATTCGGCTTTTATAAGCTTTTAATTATTCACTAGAATATTCTGGTAAAATCAATAAATATCTCGATTTTCCTCGATGGCAACAGCAATTACGAGACATTTATTTACTAAATATTAAACTCATGTGCTCTTGTATATTTACTTTTCCGACATAGCTAAATCGTCTGCGTTGCAAGGAAAAATAAAACAATTTTAATTACAGTTCTTAATAAATAAGAAATCCGTAACACTGGCCCTTTCCCAAGGACTGAACGTTCCGAGCAGTACAATCTCTAGACAGGAATCCAAACTTACAGCTAAGCCATCAATGCCATTATAAACATTACATTACAATAAGAAAATAAACAATAATTACAATACTAATCAGCAAATCAAATACTATCAAACGTCAAATACAATTCAAATACTAAATACAAATACTATCGAATACTAAATACAAATCAAATACAAAAAGGACCATGGTCTTATATTATTTACATTACTATTTACAATTATATATACTACATATTATGGCCATAGTAAGGAGCTAACGTGTCGTAATGAACGATTTTAGGCTTAGAATTCGATGACTTACGGATACGAACCACGACGTCGTTCAGCCTGTTTAGGACTGTGTACGGAACATCCCAAGGTGATTGTAGTTTTGGAGAAAGTCCTTCTCGACGAGTCGGATTCCACAATCACACCTTGTCTCATTCGTTGTAACGATGTTCTGAAGCTCTGGTGTCGTATTGGGTCTTCACCTTCTCCGTCGCCAAGTTGCCTCGCTCTCGTGCGAAGTTGTGCATCACTTGAAACCGGGCCTGGAGATCTTGAATGTATTCCTCAGGCGATGAAGGCGCATCCGGAAGGCGGAAGCAAAAGATCACATGGCAGACGAAGGCCACGACTGAAGACCATCTGAGATGGGAATAGCTGGTAGTCTCGTAGACAGCACTGCGGTAAACCAGTAAAACCAGTGGTAACTTCTTGTCCCAGTACTGTTGGTTTCTGGAAACTACTAACGAGAGTTTATTAAGGATGGTTCGGTTGAACCTCTTTACCAAGCGTCCGACTGGGTATGTAAAGGCGTCGTTTAGGTCTTTGGTTATTGCTGAAGTAAATTTCCGCACCTGATCTGAATGTAACTGAAGAGGCACTCCGAACCTGGAAATCCAGAGCTGTGTCATCATCTCTGCTACTGTGACAACCTCTTGATCAGGAACAGGATATACTTCAGGCCACTTGGTGAAGTAATAAATGACAGCGGGGATGTATTTGCTGCCATCATCAGTTCATGGCAGAGGTCCTAAGATGTCATAGGCGATACGTTCAAAAGGTTCTCCTACATTATAATGTTGCAGCTTCCCTTGGCCGCGTTTCTTTGGTCCTTTCCGACCTGCACAGGCATCGCAAGATCGGCACCACTTTTGCACATCCTCCTTTGCATTATTCCAGTAGAAGCGCTCCCGAACGCTCTGCAGTTCTTCATTATTTCGAAGTCTTATTATTAGTCTCTTGCAGGACTGCTATGTAGTTCCTTAAGGACGTCCGGAATCCGGTATCTTGGGAATAGCAGCTGCCATCGGAATGTCTTTCCATCATCCGATTCGAATTTTCGGTACAAGATGCCATTTCGAATATGGTCGTGAGTCCCAGAAAACCCAATATTGTTTTGTCGTGGGACTATAGCTCAAAATGTCCTGCCAGGTAGGATTTCTGTTTGCGGTCTCCATTAAATCAATAATGGGTTTAATGTCACGGTTTTTCAACTGGCCGTTCACGGTTTCCTTGTCACTCCAGGGGTCTGGATCAGCCGATGTTGATGTTGTAATTTGTCGTGCGACCAGATTAAGCAGCTGGTATTTAGCTTCGACCCTGGAACAATACCGGCAGTTTTCTGGGCAAGGTCTTCTATAAAACCTCTCATGGAGCCAGTCCCTTCATAGGCATTTGCTATTTCTGTGGCATACTTGTGTACGTCAAAATACGCAAGGGCTACCTGCCTAAGGACAGGGATGTTTCCGTTAATGCTTTCTTTTCTTAGGGAAACAAGCTCGTATGCACATTACACAGGAGGAAAAGCACTGAAACTTCCATGAAGCCAGCCAGTTTACAGGAATACGAACTCAGATCAAACTACAAAGTTTCAGCGACTTTACTTCTCCGCCTGTAAGGAGCTTGCTTGCGTTTGGATCCAGGTTGAATTACCAGTATTTAGCGAATTTTTCTGTAAAATTAAGAAATTCATAGTAAAATAACATTAAAGCTTTTGCATTTCTGTAACACTTTCCTACCATACAGATATACCAAACAGAAGATGTAGCCTTTTCAACTTAAGAGATTTCAAAATATAGTCTGCAAAATCCAAATAAAGGACTATCTGTTAGAAATCTAAGTCTAATTAATTCTTTTTGATACTATAAATAGGCTTAACAAGGTCTTTCTCAGAAAATGTATAGTGATACGTTACTTTAAACCATTATCAGACGTGCTATCTACCCTCAACTGCGTGTCGAAAGAAATATTTTTCGGGAATCTTCGATTTTGGTTGACTTAAGCGAGACAAAGGACTCCAGAAGTATCCTCCTCATCCTCACGAAATAGCTCTACGAAAATCAGAGCTACAGATGAAATATTTTCCCCAGCCTCGTAATATATTGCAGGTACATATGCGAAATAGATCGCTTACCGTAACTGTTTTGGCTAGAAATGTCTCAAACTAGAAATTCACTATTGCGTAGCACCGTAGTTAGATACGGGTATCTACCAGCTCTTTGATCAGCCGTGACTAATAGAATTTCGTAACTAATTTATTTTCTTGAATTTCATGAATTAATTTTTTCAATTACTTTTTAATTCATAACTAATTAATTCATAGACATCGCAGAGTGGTGACCATCAATTCGCAAGCCAGTGATTCACAATGATCTTGACGGTCACCATTTATTTAATTTTACTTTGGTAATGTATGTAACTAAATACACAGTAACTGAAAAATATATAATTAATTGTATTAATGCAATTAATTAATATATACAATTAATTGAAAATTCGTTTCAATTGACAGTTTTTGTGAACCCCTGCAGCACTGTTGCAAATAATAAAAGATAGTCCTTTCGTCTTTTTCACTAGGTAGCTTCAGCTAGAATTTTTTGTTTATTATAATACAACTAATTCGTTTTAAAAGAGTTTAAATGTTCTTTGTGGTTTGTGATTCTGACGAAAAATAATCGCTAACAATTACTGAATTATGATATGGTGCGTATTCAAAATTGATTTTATTGACATGAAATTTGGAAAAGTTGTAGCGCTTTTACTGGAAATTTATTGCGATTTGCGCATTGCGTAACATTGGCATTATTTTAGCCTCTACTATTAATCGGCAATATATATGTATTGCATATATATCTTTCTCCATATATATGGAGAAAAAGGTTAAATAGAATAATTTCTGTTTTGTTGCGACGTTTGCTTCATTCTTACGTTTCCAAGCTAAAATTTTCCTTCCTGTACGACTTTAACCTCTATTCTCTGGACGACAAAAAACTCTACTAAACTGACCTTCTTTTAACTTTAATCTCCAAACTTATTGTTCTGCAAGGAAGTAGTAAATATATAATTTTAGTTCATCAAATGTAATCTATCTTGTTAACCCAACAAGAAAAACGTTTTTTGTGGAAGTGTCTGATTTAGTTTTCTTTTTAACTTCCTCGTTTCACTGAATACATTTAAAAGTAATTTCGTCTTAACAGTACAAGACCTCTTCGAAAAATGTTTTATGTATATAAAACTTAGAAACAAAGTAAAGAGATTTCTGTGGAGGCAGTACAAGACAAAATCGGGGGTTTAATATAAAAAAAAATTCATTCTTGAAAAACACAGAATAACATTATCAAGAAGAATTTATCATGTAAAGTCTATTTGGAAACAAGAATCCTAAAAAACAGCTATGCTTTCGCAGGGATTCAAACCATAATTTGTTTCAGCTGCCAGCTGGACTTGTTAAAAATTACACCACAGAAACGAGCACGGGGAAATGCAGCAGTTCCTTATTACCACTGACATATTTGAAAATCTGAATGCATTGCATGTAAAGTTAAAAAATACAATTACATAAATATTTCTCTTCTTCTGTCAAAGAAACGTTGAAACTATTCCTGTCAATTCATGAAACAACATTTTTATAGTTAAATAATATTAAAATCAAATTTGAAAGGAATTTTAATTTTTAAAACTCCATTTGTTTCCGAAATGCAGCTAGTACGAACAGAAAAATACGTATTAAAATATTAAGAAAGAATATTACTATTCGATCATAATTAAAAACATATAAAGAGGCAATCAATATAATGTTACAAAATTACATTATAATCAATAAATCTTATTTCAGGAATGCATGTTGAAGAAGCAAATATACTACAATTCACCAAATGAGATGTATTAGAGAATGTTTATTATTATTAATAAAATAGCACTTGTTGTGGTATATTCTTAAAAATTCCACATAAATATAACTTTTACATTATTGTCTCTGTTTTGAGCCCTTGTATTTGCCGTTGACAGGGGCATCGTCTTAGGGTACGCAATGCATGGGGCAAATACCTGTAAATTTGAGATTATGAAAAAGGAAGCATTTTTTTTAAACTCAGTTACGTCATAAAATTTTTACAAATTACTTTAAATATACAGCTTTCCATTGAATCATCAGAAACAGAAATTCAAAAAAAGCAAAGTGATTTCAAGATTATATTGTCTGCTCTGATTCTTTCCTGCATGCTGTCTAGATACCAGCATCCTTAACCAAATAATATATTTTACAAGTACAAATGACGAATGATCCATCCGGCCATGAGGTCAACGGTTGTCGGTTATCAGAGTTCAGTTGAAACAAGTTGATGAAAGTCCGTGGTAGCAGCTACCACGCTGCGCTGTTTCCGGTGGATTTTACAACATATGGTTGTCAGTTAGAGTCAGTTGAAATAAGTTGATGAAAGTCCATGGTAGCAGCTACCAAGCTGTTTCCGGCGAATTTTACAACAACACATTAATTATTTCATATGTTTTATGGTGTGCTTGTTGACATGAGTGATGTGCCAGGACTATCGAAAAGAAAGAAAACTTACCACTTCAACAATGAATGGGAGAAAGAGTTGTTACTTACAAACGGGGTGGGGGAAAAAGCAGTTTGTTTCTAATGCAATGCTTCAGCAACAATCGAATGCTTCAGTAGCGACTTAAGCGATTGAACGTTGAACGGCATCATAAAACCTTTCATAAGAAATTCAACAATAAATATCCACTTATTACATTACACTTAGGTATGGTTTAGGTAGATGTAAAGTTCGATCATTGAAATTTTCTCTCAAAGCTCAGCAAAGCAATGTTTTTACCCTGAAAATGAAGCAATGATTCACACAGAAGCAATCTTCAGAGTAAGTTACGTTCTTGTCTCACATAACAAGGTATATTTTGAAGAGATCATTGTGAAGGCAGCTATGCTGGCAGAGGCTTTACTTCATGAATTTAAAAATAAAGGAAATAATACGAGCTATAAAAGATATGCCTCGGTCAAGAAACACAGTGGCACGACGAGGAGACATGGCGAACGATAACTACTTATAAAAGAAACCTGATTTGGAAAAATATGCTTATTTTTTACTGCAGTTTGATTCAGCCACTGAAGTTACTGACTCACTTCTTTAACTCTGCATTGACAAGAATGGTATTTCCTGAGTTCTCCGTGAAGGAAGCATTATTGACCATGTTGACTTCGGTGAAACACATTTGAAGGCATTAAGCAAGTAAAAACTATGTTACTAAAGAGAAATTACCAATAAAAAAACCCGCCACAGTCACGACCGACGGTGCGCTGGCTATGATCGGGAATACTATTGGATTTATTGGGCTTTGTAAGCAGGATGACATATTTTCTAAATTTAAATCACACTCCTACGTTATTCATCAAGAAAATTTGGCCACTAAAAAACTCAGTCACGCTATTGCTCTCATTGCGAATTTTGTTCGAATCATTAACTTTTTAAACTTTGAATCACCGACTTTTTAAACTTTGCTTGATGAGCTAGATAGCGAGTATGGTGACTTAATTTACTATGCAGCAGTAAGGTGATGAATGAGTCAAGATAAATTTTGAACAAGATCGGATGTTATGAAGATGTTTTAGGAGATTAAAACTTTTCTCATATCCAAAGACAATTATGACCAAACATTGGATAGCATGGACTTAGCCGTTTTAACCAATGTCACTGCAAATTTCCAAGACATAAACACCACGTTACAAGGAAAAGGAAAATGTGCATCGGAAACGATAATCTCAATATCTACTTTCTAGCTTCTTTGTGGGAGAACTTACTGGAGAAAGGTTATCAACATTTTCCGTCATTTGCCCTCGTTTATAGACATGGGATTGTTTCTATAGTATGATCCATCTAAATATGTTGAAATTCTTCTGCTACTTAGTTCAGAATTTAAAAGTGGATTCCATGTTTTCTATGGAGCCATTTTACTGCTCACAAAAAATCCTTTCGTGGAGTTAGACATATCAGAAGTGACTTAACCAATGCAAAATTTAGTTTTATTAACAAATCGGAGGCTGGGTTAGGAATTATTACTCTTCATACTGATATAACACTAAAAAGCCCAAAAAATTAAAATGACCCATTTTTTAAATTAATGGAACCTATAAATACAAAAAATACTTAAGTGTGCGCTAGCAGTGAAAGCGTACCTGGGGCCAACATACCTATATGAGCAGGTTTCACCTATATGAGCGTTTCACCTATATGAGCAGGTTTTTTTCACAATTTAAAATTATAAAAAGCAAGCACAGAAATACATTGACTCCAGAGTATGGGAAAAACAACATAGTGCTGATATTCTGTGCATCCGAATATACAAAATACGCCAAATTTTAATACGTTATCAGAGAATATTAGTGCTGAAATATCTCGTTAGTAGCAAGTGAATAATTTTGCAGCACTATCTTAATGAGGTATTTGACTGTTTAATAGTTATATTTTTGTATTAGTAATTAGTTATCAGATTTCAGTTTCACAAGTATGTGCTTTTCATTATTTTGTAATTCTGAAATAAAATTAGTTTGAAACTACGCTACATTTTCTCTTTTTAAGTGGATTTTCTTCAGTGTTTTGTAGCTTTGTATTAATTTTCCTTATTATTTGAAAACATAAAATCATCCGTAAAAAACCGGGCGTTCGCGAGGCAAGGCAGAAATTTAAAAGTAGCCCCTAAAATCGATTGAACCCCACTGATTTATTTTGTTAAAAGGTTTTTTTTTCTTGACCAACTGTAAGTTATGAATTTAAAAATCCTAGTGCATTATAATAGCTATTATAATACATAAAAAATTTTGCGGTGATCAAGCTTTGAATTCAGCTGATGTCCATTTTTGTGCATTTCAGGTTTTTGAATGAAATCGTAATTCCAACCAGAGTTGACCGAAGATCCAAAGAAGACAAACTCCGCTGTGCAAGTAAATTGAAATATTAACTGAAAATACTAACGTCCTCCTATATTTTGCAGTAAATAGAGCTCATATTGCTACTAGATACATATAGACTTAACGACTCAGTTTCCCTGGAAAGAGCAGAATGAGCGGGAAAACTTCAGCAGTTGAGGAAGAACAGCCTTCTTAGGTGTTATGTAGCGATTTTTAGTTAGTTTAGAATTATGGATTAATATGTAGTTAATTGCAGTTTATTTGTTAATTAATTATTGTGTGAGTAAAATTATATGCACTAATTTATGCTTATTCTAAATTTTTCTTCACGAGTTGTATTGCTTACGTTATTGAATCAATTATTTTTATGCGAGTTAAATAGAGTTCTCATTCTTACGTTACGCGTTCGATAGTAATAGCTTTCGGGAAAAGGAGACAATGGGAAATCGGTTGCTTTCTGCGTAATATTTGAAATTTAAAAATACTTCCTTTTTATTCACATGGATGAAATTTATACCTCTTAGAGAGAAAAAAATTAGCCTTCTTATGAATCTACTTTCATGACTGTACGTCGCCCTGTTGGAGAATTATGCCCATTTAATTGCTAAAATTGTTGAATTTCCCGTCTAAAAATTTATTCTGCTAAAAGGGTCCTTTTCGAGCACGCCCTTCGTCAAGGTCATGTACTGCGTCTGGTCGGAGGTAGGGTTGTTGCATTCTTTCCCTCACCCCTCCTTCTTGGCGAAGGGGGTGGCGAGGGTGGAATTTTTTTTGGTGTGAAGAA
Source organism: Stegodyphus mimosarum (assembly GCA_000611955.2). Lineage (NCBI taxonomy): Eukaryota > Metazoa > Arthropoda > Arachnida > Araneae > Eresidae > Stegodyphus > Stegodyphus mimosarum. The sequence goes on from KK116756.1 coordinate 208,027, forward strand.
GGAAAAACTAAGTTTTCGCAGCACTATTTTGTGTTTGGCGAGATTTGCATACTAATTCACCAAATTTGGTGATTTTCGAAAATTCTGGATTCTGGACGATTAAAATCGGCATGCAAGGCCATGCAAGGCCATGCTCAGCCCTTTTTGCCTTGGATTCGCAGCTGTAAGAAGACACTTCATTTTTCTTCCTCTGGAAGAGCCGATGTTGACCCGGGGTGTCCGGTAGTGGACATGTTTACGTCTTGCTGGCTACCATTTTTGGGGAGAGATGTGGAATAAGATAAAGATGTACATCTAAAACGATGAATTGAACGCCTACTCCTCCGCACTTTACCATCCCCGTGTAGGAGTCTAGAATGTTGTTTTTTCTCATCGAATCAATGCGTTAACCCCATAGTGGATGCAACTTGAATCCAGCTTTATGCGGCTTCTTCCTGATCGGTCACTTACATCCGAGTACTACCATCAACTCGCCAGGAAGAGCCTAGACGGAAAAGGGAGGTACCTTTAGGAGATCTCTTATGCTGCACAAATGCACTTTACCATCTTCATATTGTCTGACCCAAGTGTCCAGATTTCTCGTCGGAGTCCCTCGTTCAACATCTGCTAAGGATTGGTCGACAGGAGAGCCTTGTTCAACACCTGCTATGGATTGGTCATCCGGAGAAAAATCTATTAGATGTGTTAATGCTTAATTAAGTTTCAAAATTCTTCCCTTCAAGTGAGTTCAACCTTTTGATTGTTAATTTCACCTGAAATTTAGTACAGCTTTCAACCTAACTTCCGTGAACATGTTTCCTAAGTAATAAGGCTAATTAAAATTTTTAAGAGATTTGATTAATTGAAGAAAAATTTTCCAGTTATGAATTATTAAAGTAAGGAGTAATTATATGTGTATTTAATTTCTAATTAAATTCTATTTAACTTTTAGTCCAAATTTTTCTGCTGGATCTTAAATCCAGGCTGTTTAATTAAGCAACTGCTGCACTATTACTCTATTTAGGACCTTTTAACTTTAACTTGGATTGTAATTTAAAATTTATATATAATGAATTAAGATAGAGTATTAAATTTGTTAACTTATCTAAATTTTACCTTTTTACTTTAAGTTGTTACTATTTTTGGTTGAGAATTAACTTTAATTTTTGCAAATTAAGGAACGATTAAAAATTTAAATTCTACTTTACCTTTGAGTAATTGAATGTAGGAATAAATGCAGTCATTTTTCTCCAACGGGTCTACTTGAATATGTAATATTTTCTAACTGCCTAAGGGATTGCTAAATTTATGTATGTAATTTTTACCTGAGTAAATTAAGAAATTTCTTTGAACTAAGTAATCTCTATCAATATCACTTAAGACACCATGCTCGGTGATTCATAAAATTTCCTGTGTATTTTGATGCTGGCCAGCAGAGTTTGATAACTGCATATGAAAAGTTAATATTAATTTTTACGGTGTAAATTTTTGATTAATTCATCTCGGTGCATATTTGAAAATAGCAATATATATTAATAATTCTAAATGCATTATTTTAAATAGTTGTCACCCTGGTACCATAGATCTAGAAATTAAGTTGAAAAATTGCGTGTCTTCCTTATAATGCTGCAATAAATATCCTTGGTTATATATATATATTTGATTCAGAGTATTTTCTTATGATGTCTTGTGTAATGTTCTTAACACCAGTACTCCTGCTTGGTCTTAGGGGTTGTTCGGGTTAGTTCTTTTGGTAAAATTAAACACAACGGAAGTAAGAATTTGGTTTTTGATGTTATTGTAGACAAATTATTTAATTTCAGGTTTCAATTGTAACAGTTAGTAATTTAACGTCTGGTACCATAACACTAGGACATTTGGTGCAGCGACCACCAGAACATAGGTGAAATTGCGAATCAATCAGAAAATAAACTTTTAATGGCCTATAATCATTTCATCAAACTGTCTTTAAATGGACTGCAGCCAAAATAAAAACTCCCTTATAGTCGAGAGCAAAGAATACTAATATAAATATTTACTTTATCTTCCTTCTGAATTGTGTAATGGTAGCTGAGGCTGACTGCTTGTCTGAATTATAGGGTGAGGGTTTGAATGTTCTCCATGCTCCATGTTCCGCTATATGCCGGGAATAACATGCGATATGCATGTTGTTATCCGGCTGTCACAAGGTAGTTGTCTCTAAGGACGCTTCAGGTAGAAATGTTGCTTGGACATTGAATGTCCTTAAAGGCTTGCCTGTTTATGTATCCTTCGCCTTCTTGCGAACGTAAAATCGGATTTCTCTAGTGATTTGCACCCTACAACGTTTTCGGTCGTGAGATGGCTAAAGAACCGGTTTTACCAAAACACGTTAGTGATGCAGTTATGCGGCCATTTGAAAACAAAAAGAAAACCCACCTTTTATCTCTATCTATGACGTGCCTTGTTATTATAAACTTATTCGCCTTTCATTTGTTTAGCTAGTCCATTCAATTTTTTCCTATTTATTTTAATTTTATTATTGATTTACTCATTTTTATGATATTTTAATTAATTATTTCTTTATTTATAATTGACTTATTTATTTATATTTCGTTCCTTTATATTTTATTTAGTTATTCATTGCTTATTGCTTTATCTATTGTTCCATTTTATTTAATGTTCCCCCTACTCTTGACAATATTCTTTACAGCTGTTAAGAGCTCTCCAGAGCTCTGATAGCATTCTCTAGACCTATTGACTTAGAGACTGTAGTATTAGAACAAAAGTTTACACATATCAGCTATGAGTAATAGATCTTCAGTAAAATAAGCAGAAGATTATGTATGTAAATATTTAAAAACATACGATAATAAAATATTACATCATTTGATGAATTATATAGCAGAATGATGAATCGTTTGATGAGTTATACAGCATGAAGCTGCCGTTTTAGGCCTTGATCAATCTGCTCATTCCAAAAATAAACAAAAGTAATAAATTTAATAAAGAGACAAAGAAGGTGCAATTTTGTAGGGATAGTTGTTAGTGACTGGAATGGTTTTATAAAGTTGTAAGGTTTATCTTAAGTTTATTAACAGTTATTTTAAGTTATAATTCTTTCCTATTTATTCTAATTTCAGCTTACAATTTCCTGCCAGAATGTAATTTCAGAAACGCAGTGAATGCAAATGAGCAAGAGTACTATTTAAGTCGATGCTTCACCGACTTCTACAGACAGAGTCTGATTTTCCTGACTAGCGCGCGCTTGCCATTTGCCTACATTCTGTCTTAGCTACTACTTCGGCTGTACTTTAGGCCCTTGCTTGGCTTCGCCGATTTAATTAATATTTAGGAGCCAACTACTTAGAATTCTGATAGCTTCGGCTATATCTTTCAGATAGCTTTTAGTTAAGCTTAGTTTAGTTTAAATTCATTATTATTTAAGTTCAAGTCCAAGTGGAGGCTTTGTGTATACTCCGAGTTAGGAGTTGATTGTATTTTTTCTGGGAAATAAGGGTAGTTTACGTGTTTCTTCACACGCTTAAGCGATTATTCGCTTGTTAGTGTTCGTGGGATTCTAAGATAGAACATTAGAATTAAATAAGTAAAACCCCAACCCCACAAGGTGAAGATTAAGAAATGTAGCAATTTCTCCTTTTATTTCAACCTAAAGTGCAGTCACAACTCAAGAAAAGTTATTGCACACGCACGCGCACACACACACACACACACACACACACACACACACACACACACACACACACACACACACACACACACACACACACACACGCACACGCACGCACACGCACGCACACACGCGCACGCACACGCACACGCACGCACACACACACACACACGCACACACTCCCCCCCAACAGAATCTGAATTCAAAAGTTTGAAATTAGTCAGTAACGTGCACTGTGAGACTGTAATATGGTCAAGAAAATATCCGAAATGTACTTGATTCTAATAATTACGGCGAATTTACAAGCTTTGTGAACGCATAGAAATTTCCTTCTTCTAATCTTAGTTTTCCGGAAATTTTATTAAATATATTTAATACTACGAATTAATTAATTTGAATGTTCTCTAGTTTTCTGTTAAGATAGAAAAGAAACTTATGTATATATTTATACCATGTATAAATATCAAAGGTATTCATATAGCGAAAAGTGAACCTTAAATGACTGAGTCTCTCATGCTGCCAATATCAGCATTAACTGGATGTGTTCAACTTTAATCAGGCACTAAGATGAATTAGCAGTTAAATAATATGTTTTATGTACTAATTAAACTTAAATTTTTATCGTAAAGAAATATATGATAATGCAATCTGAATAAACGAAGCAAAATTGAATAATGACTCCAGGACATTGTTCGAAAAGCTTATCTGAAATTATTTACATTTCAGATCATAAAACTAGTGAATTTTTAGTCCAAAGGAGTGTTAACTGCGAAGGGCTATTAGTCTCGAAACGGCATTTTACGTCGAAATTGCTACTATAAACGGCTGTATCACTTTTCAAATTGTTACCACCAAATATTATTACCCTGTATTATATCTAAAAAATAAAATAATGATCTGCATGAATGTATGTATGTTTTCTTCACTGTGTAGAAACAACGATACCTAGAGCCATCAAATTTTGAATAACGTAGTCCTCCACTCGAGCATACGGACATGGAAGCCCGAATCTTGAATTTTGAATTTGTTTTATTATCCATGTAGGAACTGTAACCGTAACTAAGTAAGGTTATGTAAAAGCGCCATCTAGATTAGGTGTGGTCAGACGAGAGGTTGAGATGGTGAACGCAGACGTGTTAAGCTGTGACGATTTGTTCTTTTTAAGTTTCATTCTAATGTAAATAAATAAATCCTAGTTTAACTTCATGAGCTGTAGTGAGGCTTATCATAAATTCTTCCCCATATCTATTTTGTAATTTTTAACCTATAACGAATTTTTGGTTAAGAAACTCAACGATTTCAAAGCGAGCAGTGGCAACACACTGTGCGAAATAAAATACTTTTAGCTCCAGAGCACAAGATTGTCTATCGGATATTCTAAAGATTTACTGTTTATAAATACTTTTAGCCCAAAAAAAGGCGTTAGCCAAAATGATTTCGGAACGTGTATGTATGTGTAAATTAAAAAAACATCTCTTTGGGCGTAATATAAAATATGAAAGATTTCCGATTTTTTAAAAAAATGTTTATTCTTTGCATTTTAATATATTATATGTTTGCCAATGTTTTACAATATATTAACAGGCAAATACGTTACTTATTATGGCCTTAGAATTATTCTTTTAATAACAATAATAAGAATACGAATATTTATAAAAATTATCATTTGAACCTGTTAATATTACAGGAATTGGGCAGATGATAAAATAGAGTTAAATAGATGGTAATCGCTATAAATCTCCATGTGTCATTGGTGTGGAACGGCAAAATAAATTTAAATGGCCTTTAAAATATAATTGAATCAAAAGAGAGCGACGGCAGACGGCATAATAAATTTAGATAGATTATCCAAATAAAATTAAACTTTAGTTCACCGACGCTGGAAAAGCCGTTGATCATCGTAAACTCATGAGTTGACGGTATGTAGTGCCGGTTAAGGCGCATAAATTATCATTGATTTTCATTCGCTAATTCATTTCTTAAATCAAACTAAGCAAATACACAACTTTAGATTTTCCACCTGCTCTTGAAAAATAGATTCATACCTGAGATTGCACTCGAAATAAATGGGATTTTACTCAAACCTACACCAGTCAGAATTTAATTTCTAAATTTTTATATTGGGATGTTTTTCTTCCAATTAAAGATCTTAAGTTTCTTTCAATGGCAACATTTTTCAAGTTTCGTAGATCATAAGTAAATAGTATCTTAGCACACAGAAACAATTCGAAGCTTTGGGAGGGATTTCTCACAGGTATTTCTAACAATTAAGTTAAACTGAAGGACAGCGATGGTCGTCAAGGTCATTTGTTCATCTTAACTAGTGGGTTTCTATATATTAACGTCGGACGTGTCAGCGTTTCCTGCAAAGAAAATACTTATTAAATTGTGTAGATGCTAAATGCGGGACAGCGTATGTAGCTTTTAAAAAGTTTTGGAAAAATTCGGTTAAACACATTCCTAATATCAAAACTGTTTTACATTACAGAAAATAAAGACTTCTCCAGATTTATTCCTGTGGGAAAACTTTTTATTGTAAACACATCATTTAACAAATCAATCAACTCTGAAGAAATCAAAAGGAACAATACAGGAAAGTAAGGAAAAAAACGAAAGAGGAAATTAATGAAACGTGATGTTTATAAAAGACCTGAAAAAGTAATTTTACACTATAAGTGCATCTGAAAATAAATAAGTTGTTTCGAAAAAGTTTGCAAAAATATGCGGAAGGAATTCGAAAGGAAATTGGAAAAAAGTGAATTTAGAAAGGAAAGCGTCTAAGAACTTATCGGAAACGAAATTTGGAAATCAGGAAAGTTGTTATTTGAGCCAAAGTGTTCTTCGAAAGACTATTTATGTTACAATTACAAGAATCAGAATAGCTATAAATTAATTTCCGTTTAATAGTAAGTTTGTTTAGTACAGAAGAAGTTTTACTCTGAATTTCCTTTAACATTTTCCTTTAAGGTTGATTAAGCACTTAGTGATGACTTAATGATAGCTTGTTGAGTCTATGTACAGACTCAGATATTGTTCCGTAATTGTATATACTGATGCATGTCTAATATTCCCAGTCAATCACATTCAATACTCATTTATCTAACTTATTTTAATGGCTTCTCAAAACATGTGCTGTATTGTAATGACATTAAAAACTAGCTTAAGTACCCGTTGCCGCGTTGCCTAGGCTTTGCGCAGGGTGAAGAGGCTTCATTTGGAAGGAAAAGGTTTTTTAGCCCAAAGGCGTTAGCCCAGAAGGGCTATTAATTTCGTTTTGGCATTTTGCATTGGTTCATTATGAATATCGGTTCACTTTTCAAATTGTTGCCACCAAATGTTAGAGCCCTGTATTATATTTAAAGAAATTAAATAATGAATAATCTGCATGACTGCATGCATGTTTCTCGCATTTTGATAAAACAACGGTACCTACAGCCATCGAATTTTGAATAACGCACGCGTCCACCGAAGTATGGGCATCTGGAAGCCCAAATTTAGAATTTGGGATTTGTTTTATTATATATTTCCTATTTCGAAAGATTTTAGACTGTGTATCGGAAATTCTAAACAGCATACGAAACGACTCCATCTGACGGTTTTAGCGGTAACTGATAGTGGGAACACATCAACGGTGACGCGAACCTAAGATAGTTGACTTACTTCAAACTTGAAAATAGAAGTATTAATATTTATTTTTTGAAAAAAATTATAAATACCTTGCTTAGCATATATAACTTCCAATAAAAGTGGGAAACAACGGTGACGGGAACCTAAGATGGGTAATGTGAGACGCTCTAATATAAACCCCCTATGTTCTAATATAAGTTTGGACCCCGCGGGAAGATTTTGGAAATCTCATGGTTTTTCAAATTTTACGTAGACAGTGATCTTCCTCTTGTTTTTAAGGTTAACTGTAAATTTGTATGAATTACATACACGCAAAGAAACGGACATTCTTGTTTATATAGAGGATTTTCAAGGAATCCAGCTAAAGTAATTTCACTGGTTCAGTTAGTAATTAATGGTAACTGAAATGAGTTAAATTGAGTTGCTTTTAAATCACTTAGTTAAAACTAATAAATAACAGAATAAATATGGAAGAATCTTATGCCTTGCTGAATGGAAAAACACTGCCGCGAGTAAGCTAAAAGTATTTTAATTCGAGGAGGAACAAACAGCACATTTCTGTTAAATTGCTAAGTTTCTTTATTAAATTCGAAAGACAAATATATTGCGAGTGGCAACACATTTATCTTATATCTTTTATGATTAAATATGAAGCATAAATATCTTACGCTTTGCAGAGTAGCAACGCAAATTTTTACCAATGACCGACGACGCACGTCATTGTTATGGGTAACCGATGAGCGATGATACGTGTTCTTATGATGCTACAGGAAAAATTCATCTATGGAAATTTATAATGTAACACGTTCTTACAGCTTTATAACATAGATTTCTACAGATAAATAATTTTGCCAAATTTGGGTTATGTTACATTCATTATGCTTGTTATGCTTCTTTTTCGTCCACATAACAAGTTTAATCCAAATGCCATTATTGCTTATCAATGGTTTAAGGTCTTTAATTCATCACTCATTGCCTTTTGGCAGATTGGTATTTCCCTAGAATGTTTTTATTCATCTTGCAAAAAGATCTTTTGTTTATATTACAAATTCTAACTCTAACAGCTTAACAAAACGAGTTACTTATATCTTAAGTTATAATATGAATGCACTTTATAATGCACTCATCGAACGACTTGATCTCCACACACGTTGTTTTACTTTACGTATAAAAACGCGTTAGTTTTTTCTTTTCTATAATTGACAAAGATGTAGTTCATCTGAATTTCACGCTCCGTAATTAAACACACTTTTGAATGAAGGAGGTGCGGAAAAAAAAAAAGAAATTATTTCCGCTTATTGGAGCGACGATTATCCGAAAGTTGCCACCTCGAAGGATAGAGTTCTTCCGCAATTTTCGGGTTCGGCGACGAAAGTGTCCTCAAGTGTGACACAATGTTACTACCTATCCCCCTCTAAATGTACCTCACTAACCTCTAAAAGCGAGCTGTCGTTACACATGACTTGAATAATTCTGTCCTTTGAGATTTCGTGCATCATTGCAATGCAACAAATATACTTCCTGCCTTCTGACAGATAATTACGTGTATGTTTATTACCCTCGGAAATGATTATGCAACGCTTCGGGAGAGGGGAGAAATCATGATAATTACTCGTCTAAATAGATATGAAGCTGTTCTATTTAGCCAGATGGAGTCAAATCTCAATTTAAGATTCCGGATTTTGTCGATTAAATGTTACTTTTTTATTATTTATCCAACATAAGTTAAGGAAACGATAAGATTTATTCAACAAAAGTTTAATATATTGTAGATTTAACAAAGTGTAAAAAAGTTTCATACAATTGTGCGAAACATCTTTAGCAGAGAAACAAAATTTATGAACTGTTAAATGTCACATTACCTTACGCTATCATGCATTTATAATCCATGCAGCTTGGTAAGTACAATCAGGGCTCGAAAACCCGAAAATATTAGCTTTCAATCAGTCTCGAAAACAGATGGCTTTCGAAATGTTACCATTTGTCATATTATAAGTTCTTTAATTTACTTTTCAAATTTTCCGCCCAGACAGTATAGTGGTTATGAAAGCCAACTTCGATACTAGAAGGTTCGAATCCGGGAAAAGGCATGGATGTAAATTATCTGTTGTCTCATAGGAAATAACGGTTACCGCCTATTAGGTGCCTCCATAACAAAATGACCACCACTTCTGGCATTAGTATTGGCGAAAGTCTAAAAATGGCTAGAGCCCGCCGTAAAAATACAACTCTACAAATTTAAGCAATCTGTAATTCCTTAATAAACTAAGGGATTTAAAAGAAATAAATTCATTTCTTAGAAAGCTGTTGCGCTACATCGGCGATCATCAACTTACAGATGTTGGATTATTTTCAGTTTAAATTAATTTTCATAATATATCTGAATTCATTGCGAGGCCGCATACATTTGACCTACGAGTTAGCTGCTTGTAGCCATGAATCAATAGGTCAGTAGCAAATAGCAACACTAAAAGCAGGGTCGATCCTAACGGGAGCAAGATGGTGCATAGCACGTGGGCGGACACATTTAAGGTCGGTAAGATGATTATCAAACATATTATATTTCTGTAAACAAGAGCGGCCAGTTTTAATTTGCCCCTGGGCGGCCCACATTCCAGTATCGGTACTCACTGAAAGGGACTAGTGTGTTTCAGTCTAATTTTATTTAACGCGACGCTTCTTTTCTAAACTATTCACAAATGAAATTTAACAATTCTATCAATAATTTTTTTTTACATAAAGTGTCTATAATTTCTTAATTTCGTTTATATAATTATATAGAGTTAAATAGCTAATTTTTCGTGTTTCATTGCACATTATTATGTTTGCTTCCACGACTCCATATTTTAAGCAACTGATTTCAGTTTAGCTTCTTTTACAATCAACACCGACCACTGCGTTAAATCTTGATTCAACTGTACCTTAAATTAGAAGATTAGCTCATTTTATTATATTCCGAACATTTTATTTCATTTATTTAAACTGCATTTCCAACAAGGATTAAACATTCGAACCATCGAATTCTACGAATTTTGATAAAGGTTCAAGAACGAGCATGGTCATTCGAATCTTTCAAATTCTAAAGTAAAATACCTTCAAATGTTTTATCACAAAACGCTTTGGAACAATATGCTTTGTTGATGTAAAATTGAAGTCCTCATTGATATGTAACGTTCTGCTGTCTATCTGTTGTGTAGAATCTAGACAAATAGCGATTTCACCGAAGAAGGGTTAAAACTACCCTTTATTAAACTCTTTAAATTATTTACAATGCGTCAACTTGACGCTATCATACTACGCCCCTGCTTGGACGGTAACTGAAACAGTAGAATCAAAACTCAAAATTGGAGATATTCGCAAATAGTAGAATAAAACTACAGGGCACAATTAATCCTGCATCCTACAGCGCGTAGATGAGTCTAATGGCAGCAAAATAATAGCTATTAAGCCAAAATGCTAAGCCGAAGCTTGCGTTACAACCACGCACAGAGATTTCCCAGACTCTCTCTAACTTTCAGCACGCACAGAGATTTCCCAGAGTCTCTCTGACTTTGCCTACTGGAACGTCGATATTTTAACTTTTCTACCACAGGTAGAATTTGCATTTCTTACGCACTACCAAATTTAAATATTCTAGCACTGACAATTAGCGGAATGAAGGCTTATAGGAAAGTAACTTAAAATTAAATATAACTGGTTATTTAAAATAATTATAAATTCCTACAGATAAAAAAATGCGATTATGCAAAACCATACCTGGTTGCTTGGAACATCAGTATTATCGTTTGTCCTAAGAATGTTCAATGTGTAAAATTTATTTAAACTAACATATTAATGGTTATCATAAAATCTGTTCTGCACTTCTGATGTTTCGTCTACCCTAGCTAAACATGTAAAGGAAACAAGTTACAAGTAAGTGCAAGAATCTAACTTTAAGACAAAAAATGTTTGGAAACATTCGACTGCTATAATGAAGCTCTTCTGTTGCTGCTTACCTTGAGCGCTGTTGAGTACATTTAATGAAATTGTCTTTCATTCCAAACAAAGTTAATACTCGCAGAATAGCGGAGTAAGGTTATTAGGCATTAATTTTAAACTTTGGCTAGTAAAATACTTTCAACCATTTTGTGTATCCAACCACAGGAAGCGGGAGTTAATTTTATTACTTGTTTAAATTCTATAATTTACAGATTATTATCGTAGGTTTTAAGGGTAAGACTGGACGACAATTTATCTGGAAGTCTTAGAAGCCTTGAGTTATTGAGTTTTGAGACTTGAGTTAATTTGAGTCAAACTGAGCTAAACCTCATAAATATTAAGTGACTATATAAATTCTTAAAATAAACAATTTTTTTTAAATTTCTTAATTCTCTTTGATGTTGAATATTTAGTGGTTGTATGTGTTAACGCTTGAAAATTCCTTCTCCTTCTGCAATTACTCCAAGATCTGGAAAAGTTTAAAAATCTTGAATTGTTACTCAAATTCCTTTCTTGTAAAGCATTTCAGCAATACGTATCTCAAGATTCAAGACGTTCAGACTTCAGGATTAACTAGACTTATTAAATTTTATTTGCCTCTTCTGAAAAAACTTAGTTGGATGTCTGTTTTTAAAAACTTTATTCTGAAATTTATTTTTTATGGTACGCAGATTTCAGATTTTGCTTTAATTAAAAATTTTAATAAAGTTTTCTTCTTCTCTTTCTTATTACGATTTCTTCTAATTATGAAGGATCAAACAAATTCAAACTTTGGAAAATTCAAAACTCCTTTTAGGTTTCCGACTCGGATTCAAGGAAATTTAAGATTAGTGCCATTTTTATTTTTGAAATTAAAAAAAAATGCATCTTCGAATTATTGAAGTCACTTGGCTTCTCTAAGCGGTCGATTATGTTAATCATACAAACGGAACATTGAAAGAATAAAAATCTTTCATTCAAAACGACGGTTTAATTGTAGTTGACTCTGAATTGATATCTTTCAGTAAATCAAAGCAATGTTTCGAGTTACGGACCATTTAAATTGGACACGATGCGTATCATTTGCTGCAGAATTAGTGAAAGGCACATCACGACAGTAATGACATTTAGAATAAAGCTGAAAATTTTCATTTCTCAAGAAAAAATATTTTACTCTGTGCTTCTCGAAAGTTATACAATAATTTATGAGTAAAATTATACATTATTGAAATCAATCTAGTTTCACTTCAAGTAAATATTTAATTATAAAAAATAATTTCTGAATAGTTCTAGTTGAAAACTAGAAAAATTACTACTTTTTAAGTAGGCGACGGTTTTTAAATATCTTGAAGAAAAACATATTGGAGGTAATTATTGCTTTTTTAGTTTGCGATAAAATCGCGTTCGCAACGATTTAACGCTGTTGCTCATCGACGATGCGTAAGATCATTCGTGCATCACCAATATTCTAAAAGCTTATTTTATAGTAAAGTAATTTCATCTATAGGATAATTTATTTGGACTTCTGAACAATATTCTGCAACAGGAATTGCTTTAGGCCACCGGTTCTCAACCTTTTTACTAATGCGTACCATCTAAACAAAAATTTTAGTACCCCCCGCTATATTTTACAATGATTATTTTTTTCAGTTTCTCAATAGAATATTAAATATATATATATATTGCCATTTGCACAACCTGTTGGTTATTTGTATTAAATATGCACACATTAAAAAACGTATTAGACTATAAATTTGTTGCCATCTTAGTTATCAAAATTTAAGTTAAAATACTTTAATTCTAAAATTTAGTGCGAAATTTGGGTCTGTTTAAAAGAGATTAGTTTCTTTCTGGTCTTTCACTTAGTAGTTTTTAACCGTAAATTAAGATCCACTTTTAATTTTGTTCTGTCTTAATTTTTCAAACATTATAACATGGAAGAAAATTCTTGTTCACACAAATAGGTTGTGCAAAAAGCCAATAAAAATTTAATAGCTTTATATTTTTTTCGGTTCAGCCGGAAGTTAACAAGATTGTTATTTTTGAAATTTTCAGTTCGATCACAGGAAATTTCTTTTTTCCACGAGATAAAATGTCAGGTGCATTTGATCAAAATGGATTTCTAATCTAATTTTCTTTTTCATAATCCTTTGAAAAAACATATTGAAATTATTTATCAATGAAAAACAATGATTTTTAATGTCGGATGCTAATTCTTCTTTTATTTTCAAATTATTTTCGGTTCGAAAACTTTCTAAAAGTGATAAAAACCTTAAAATATTATTATCCAATTCTTTGATTATTAGCTCGAATTTTTTTATCGTTGCATTTATTTTCTCTCTAATGGTAAACAAATCAACACTTTTTCTTTGTAATCATAAATTAATTCATTTAACTTTCCAAAAGTATCAGTTAAATATGCTAAACGCGCCAACCATAATTCACTAAATAAACATTTTTGCAATTCAAATTTTGAATCACAGAGCAAAAATTTGAATTTCTGAACGAAGTTCCAAAAGACGATTTAGAACGTTTCTTTTGGATAACCACCTTACTTCGGAATGTAACAAAAGCGTTTTATGTTCCCTGCCCATCTCATAACATAAGATCGTAAATATTCTTGAATTTAAAGCTCGTCTTTTAATAAAATTAATAATTTTTACAGCTTGATTGAAAACGATTTTCAGGTTCTCGGGGATTGTTTTGCCTACTAGCTTCACTATGAAGCAGTGAGTAAATTAAGTTACAGGTGCGGCGGCTTTTCTTTATTTGAGAAATAACCTCGGAATGCTTTCCTATTAAAGCCAGAGCTCCGTTGCATACGACAATGCATTTATTTCAAGGAATGCCATTTTCAGGCATAAAATTGCCAATTACTTTGAAAATTTCGATTTTCAGTTGTTCTACCATGAAAAGATTCACAAAATAAATACTCTTCGGCAATCCGTTTAGCTTCTTGGAAACGAATGTAAACTAATAATTGAACAAAGTTCCTTATATTAGTATTTTCATTCAATTGTAACGCGAAATACTCACTGTATTTTATTTTTTGATTGTTTCTTTAATGGAATTGCCGTTTCATGAATTCTTTGACTTACTGTACCATTTGGTAACAGAATTTATTTAAGTTCATTAGCCGCTTTTTTGTGAATCATGTTAAAACGATATCTTTACCCTGCTGGTTATATAAGGTTTTCTCCAATAGTGTAAGCCTGCCCAGTCTTAGCAATTCTTAGGCTCACAAGTTACCTAGCTTCGGAAGACTTGTTTACTACATTTGAACTCCGATAATTTTCTCTAATTTCAAACAACACATTAAAGTTCAGGGTCCATTTCATCTCCATTCCAGGTAAACCCAAATAATAAATATTTCCTTTCTTTTGAATATTCTTAGTGTTAGAAGATTTTTCTGGATCCATCACCTGTGAGTCATCTCTTTTCGCTTAGTCAATCCTAGCCATTTTTCCATTTTGCAAATCTAGGTTTGTTTTATTATTTTTTCACAAATATTTAAATGCGCAATATTCTCAAACCGCGTAGAAGAGTAAGGATACAAAACAACAAGAAGACAAAATACCTGCTGTTATAGACAGGAAATCAACTTAAAAAATGATTCTAATTGAAACCAGAGTATCATGATCCCGGAAAAGTTGGCGAAATGAAGTGTAGACATTCTAATAAATCGATCAATTCTAAAATAATTAATAAGATACTATTATCTTTTTACAGGAACTTATTTCATACTAAATACAACATCTATTTCTATTTCTCCTTCTAAAAACATCATTTATGTCAAATTTTGATATGTCTATGGCTAAAGGAATATGAGTGGCTATTGATCTTGAACAAAGCTCAGATCACGTAACCTTACGAGTGTTAGAGAAAAAATTTAAACAGGGTGTTAGGGTATTTAAGTTTTGAATTTAAAAGTTAAAAATACTGTTGCGTGCGTACGCGTTCGCTATGGATTGAATGCAAAAGTTGTTAAAAAGTTAACAAAATTTATTCTTTCCACAAGAAATAAATCAAAATGCTGAAACATTTCTTCAGAGATTTTCGCACAGTATCACAATATCTGAAACGTTTAGCAAAACTCAATTCAAAACAGATAAACTAATTCTCTCTCACAGCGAAATCGCTACAGCATTAAGTAAACAAATAGCAGCTCGCTTTACACAGCTACAACTACAACATCAACAACTGAGATGAGGTGTTTCAATTCGGCTTTTATAAGCTTTTTAATTATCACTAGAACAATCTCGATTTTTCTAGACTTTTCTGGATGGCAACAGTAATTACGACAGATTTATTTATTAAATATTAAACGCACGCGCTCTTTTATTTTTATTTTTTTTCGACTTAGCTTTCTCTTCTAAAATCGTCTGCGTTGCAGGGGAAATATAAAGCAATTTTAATTACAATTCTAAATAAATAGCCAAATAAATGTGAAATCCGTAACAATACTTTGTTTTCTCTTGCGTGCCGCCAATTTTTCTGTTGTATAATACCAGTGGTACGCGTACCACCGGTACCGGTTGAAAATCGCTGCTTTAAACGATAAGTGTAACAAATAAAATCGGTTTCTGATCTGTAGACGGTTTATATGAAAATTTATACCAGCTCTACGTCTTATGTACGCTGTCATCTGCATTCAGAATGATGAAATGTTGTATTAGCATATACAGTGTCTCACAAAAGTTATGGGACACTTGTGCTTTACAAAAGGAAACTCTAATAAAATAAATTAAAAAAAACACGTAAAAAGTTTTTGTGGGCGTGTTTCATATTTAAATTTAGTAACAATTATTACATAACATACATTTTCTCAAAATATTAAAATATTAATTTAATAAAAATACAATTGTTTAGAATGGAGCAAAAATGGCTCACATAAGTGATGGGACTATGCAACAAAAATCGTTTGAAGTAAGCAATAAAAATATTTTTTGGGGTTTTTATTTTTACTCAAAAGTAATTGGCAATAATTTATAAAATCGTCTGCTTTATTTCTGTCCAGTTTGTTTTGGAATGTTTGTGTTTTATAGCTCTGTGCAGCCATGAATGCTAAACGAAAAGAAACTTTGCCTGAAATTCGAAAATTAGTTATTAATTTGCATATTGAACGTGGAAAATCTATTCAATATAACTGCTGAAACAGTTAACTTGAGTCATTCAACAGTTTTCAATATCATTAAACTATATAAAAAGAATCATATGATTCAGGATAAAAGAAGACCTGGCCGACCATCAAAGCTATCCAATGGAATAAAGCGAATTATCGTTCGAAATATTAAAAAAAAATCCAAGAATGAGTGCTCCTAAAGTTGCTGCTGATTTATAAGCATTATATGGAGTAATTGTTAATCCCGAGACTATTAGAAGAGTACTTCGATCTACTGGATATCACGGTAGAGCAGCCAGGAAAAAATTCTTCGTAAATGAAAAGAATAGAAAACCCAGACTGGCTTTCGCAAAATCCAACATAAATAAGAATTTTGATTACTGGAATGAAGTTATATTTGCTGATGAGAGTAAATTTAATATATTTGGTTCTGACGGTAGAATCTTGGTGTGGAGAAAACCCAGGGAA
>KK116756.1:232657-255833 GCA_000611955.2 Stegodyphus mimosarum
GATCCAAGTGTTTGAAATCTTCGCTCAATTGCAGGAAAATCTTGGCGATAATCTCTGGAGATGAAATAAGGAAGAAATAGTTTCAGTTACAAAAAAGTAGCTTTAATGCGGCAGGAAACACTACTTTCCTGCTGTCGCTTGACGGAAATTTTTTTATCCGAGGATGGCATTTTTTCTTGAAAAATAACTTTTTAAGTCTGATCCATTTCTTTTCCGGATTAACAGCATTTAATAATAACGCAAAACTTAGTGATGTGCTCACTAATATCCTATTAGTCTTCCGTATAAAAAAAAAGTCTCCTTTTTGTCGCGTATGAAAATGTATTGCCAATTTAATAATTTTTTGAATAGGTATAAGACCGGTAGCATGACAAAGACATAAAACGATGCAAATGCGATTCATTTTTTTTTCAATTTTAATATTTATCATCAGGTACACATGTAAGCAGATGCAGCTGAATTTAACCTGTAAGTTACTGACATTAAATCTGACTTAGGTTAGGTTATTTGAATATGGCAAAACCACGAGGGCTATTTGCCTAAGATAAAGGATGCTTTCGTGGAGCGACTTCCGGAGGGAAACTAGGTTTTATTCACGTTACGCAGACGAAGGATGCATGAGGAAAACCATGAAAACCAACCGTGCAGGACGACCGTTCGTCTGGGATAGAACCCAAACCAGGTCGAACTACCACCGTTCAGAGGTCTTAACCACTCGGCAACTGTGGGGACTAAATTTGGAAGGTATCAAAATGGCAAATCTTTAAAACTTTGGAAAGTAACACTTTTCATTGTTAATAAATACTCGCGTTGTATTAAAAATGCAATAAGTAACATGTCGGCTGGGAATTGCTTTTTCAAGATGGGGAATATCACTGTCTCAAGGAGAAGTATTCGACCTTAGATTTCAGTTTAAACAAAGCAAAATAAAAAATATGGCAAAAAGCATTTAAGATGTGGCTGAAATTTTGGGACCAAAAGACCTTAAAAAGTTAAATTTAAACATCATGTAATTTTCCCAAAATCAACAAAAGCATTTTTTTTTTACTTATATTTATTAAATTTGTGGGTGTTTAACTAATTTACTTAACTGTTAATTTTATTCTGAAGCAATCTTTTCTATTGTTGTTGCTTTCAACTCCCTCTTTATTGCCAGAATGTAAATGAGCTATCTCGTTTGTATTCAAGTGAGGTAGAAAGGTGGTAGTAACGGAAAGTTTTGAAAGGGGAATTCAGAGCTTAATCTGCCTAAAGACCATGTTGCTACCTTGATTTGTCTAGAGAGTAGATTTTTGTGGCTTTGAGCGCTTCTTGCCAAGAATCTTGTTTACGCCGACTTTTACGAGTCAGAGCGAGCCTGCGCGTTAATTAAGTGAAGACGTTGGCTAAGTTAACTTTAATTTAATTTTAAACTAGTCGTTACCTTTTTCAATTAAGCCAAAAGTGCTTCTTTTTGTAAGAGTTGGTGCTTTCTGTGAACTTGAGTTAATAGAGGAGGGTTTTTTACACCCTTCTCCTGACTTTGTCGTACTTTACGATTTAGGGATAATTGCTTAAACAGTCTTCTGACATCTATTTTAGTTTGTAATCACAAAGTCTACGCAACGTTATAAACATAAAAATTATTTATTCATCAATAAACATACAAATAAAACAAATTTTTAAATATAACAAACCTTAAATTTGTACATACCTTTGTAGGGATAGTTAAACAAATTCAATTTTCAAAGTTGCAGATTATTTTAAACGCGCTACTCAAGTAGAGGGTGAGAATGTTCCGAAATGGATCTTCAGTTTTGCCCATTTCTAGTTCAAAGATCATGATTGTTCTCCTGATTTGGCTTCTTTTGACTTCTTTCGGATTCTAAAAATCAAAATGGTAGTAACTGCAGTGACATCATTTGAGAGATGTAAAACACACTAGAAGCGACATGACAAAGTTCTATGAAGAAAAAAGATGAAATTGATTCTAATCTATAGGTTCTTATGAAATGTCATCCTCATTATTCGAATTCATTTTCAAGGGACTCTAGGCAATGGCTTTTTGCCAGGCCGAATGTATGAGGACATCTCTTTTTAGTCTGTTACTTTAGGGTGGGCTCTTCAAGGCCACTTTCCCGAAACTATGCTTTATAAGAATAGTAGAGCCTGCTTCTGAAAAAAGTTCGAATCTTTTGATTTGCTCTAATCCACTAATTTCCTTTATGCAATGATAACGACAGACGTTATGATCCTAATTGGGTGGAGAACACGCTATGAACTATGAAAGTGCTAATTTTAAAATAACACACTATAGCATAATCTAATGATAGAAGTACTAAAGATGGAAAAACAAGCTGTAAATGCTTTTAACGTCAGTATAGATATGTTATTGTTTTTCTTGGTTGTCAACAGCGAACAAATTGGGAATTGAAAGTTTTAAAGCTAGCTAAAGAAGACTTAATTGTATATTTCTACTTTCAGATACCTGTTTAAGTGACAGTGAATGCCCTATATCGAGCACAAAACGGAATTATTCCTTTAAGGGCAATAAAAATGAAGAAAATTGTTCTGTTAAGGAAAGTTCACCCAACCCCGTCTCAACGTAGCAATCGAGAATAAAGTAGCCCGCTATCGATTCTGTTACCGCTATTGATCCTGTAACAAACTGATCGGATTGTTAGCACTACTTCAAAGATAGCATTTAAGAAACTGTTAAAAACTCGATCGAAATGCGGTCAGCTTGATACTGACCTTCACAATTCTGTTTGAACATGCAATTGTTTTTAAATCCAGAATCTGAACTAGAGATCGCAGATAAGTAGAATTGTTTCTTTTTCGTTTTTTCTGTGTGTTATGTTCTTTTGCAACATCTTCGGGTTTTTAATTCTGTGTTGCAAAATGGTCAGAGTTTGTTAGAAGGCATCACAGAGCAAGACAATGTAAGCAGTTCTTCTTTGTTAGAAAACTTTTAAGCTTATTGTTTCAAACAATTAATACTCTTAGTTGGGTTCTTTTCGATTTTTCTTCTGTTACGGGGAAATCAATGAAAAAGGCTCCACAATTCTAAACCATTTCAATCTTCCGTTAAGATGGCTGGCTGCCTTAGGGAATGTGACTATCAGTAATGTTCAGTACCGTGTTTATTTATGCTTTAATGAACACTGTCTAATTTTATAGGTGGGCATATTGACCAGTTTCACAGTAATTACTTTTAAATTATACTCTGCGCTGGTACAAGTGGTCCTAATAAGCGGAACTCTGTTATTAATATTGTTACAGATTTCATATTTATTTGGCTATTTATTTAGAATTAATTGTAATTAAAATTGCTTTATTTTCCCGTGCAACGCAGACGATTTTTGAAGAGAAAGCTACGTCGGAAAAGTAAAAATAAAAGAGCGCTTGAATTTAATATTTAATAAATAAGTATCTCGTAATTACTGTTGCCATCCAGAAAAATCTAGAAAAATCAAGATTGTTCTAGTGATAATTAAAAAGCTTATAAAAGCCAAATTGAAACACCTTTTTTCAGTTGTTGTAATTGTAGCT
This sequence comes from Stegodyphus mimosarum, assembly GCA_000611955.2. NCBI lineage: Eukaryota > Metazoa > Arthropoda > Arachnida > Araneae > Eresidae > Stegodyphus > Stegodyphus mimosarum. The sequence continues at coordinate 236,189 of KK116756.1, forward strand.
GTTTAAAGCGAACTGCTGTTTGTTTACTTAATGCTGTAGCGATTTCGCTATGAGACAGAATTAGTTTATCTGTTTTGAATTGAGTTTTGTTAAACGTTTGAGATATTGTGGTAGTGTGCGAATATCTCTGAAGAAATATTTCAGCAAAGAAAGAATGAACTTTGTTAACTTTTTAACGACTTGTGCATTCAATCCATAACGAACCCGTAAGCACGCAATAATATTATAGAACTGAAAGAAAAACATTATTGTTCATATTCTCGTTTCATTTCACTCAATATCGTTTTATACTGCTTTGCCATAAGTGGTCCTAGTAAGAGGAATTCTGTTATTAATATTATAAAACTGAAGGAAAAAGCATTATTGTTTGTATTCTTGTTTCATTTTGCCCAAATTCTGTTTTATACTCCTGCGATTACTTAATTTTCATGTCCTTTATGGCTTTCTAAATACAATATGTTGTTGTAATGTTTCATCAAGTAGCTACTTTTTGTCAAAAATAAATATTTTCTTTTCGAAATGAAGCTTGCTTTCACTTTTTTACATTTTACAGTATTTTCGAAAGATTATCCATTTAAAATTCCACTGCTGATTTAACTTTCATTTTCTAAGTACAAAACAACTGGAATTGAAGTTCAGAAATTCTTTCATAAACCTGTCTTTTTAAGAGCCTCACGAACTCTCTAAAACGATTATGCAGAAACTATAATTATTTGATTAATGACTTGATTAATGACTATATTTCTGGTTCCCCAAAATTATCTTCATGGTGATATAGAGTCAGATTAACAAAATTCATGTCAACTAAGACAATTAGAAATATTAGAATAGAAGAGAAACACGCCAATGTGACAATCAAATTCGCTGAAACAACCTTGTATTTGGCATACGTTTACTAAAAACACTCAATCGATTTCGAGGGCAGCTACAGGTCCCTTCTCATCAGGAGAACAAAACATCCTTTTCATATTTACAAAGATTTAGCATGTTTAGTGAATGATTTTAAGTTTAATCCAGTCCTTCATAGCGCTTTTAAATTCTATTAACATAATTCTTGATTATTATTATTTTTGCCGATAGATGGCGTTGCCTCCTCGCACGTGGTTCTACCAGAGGGTATAAGAAAGCCGTTACTGAGGTTGCTTTCCCTTTCTAGATATTTTGTTCTCCTGATGAGAAGGGACCTGTAGCTGCCCTCGAAATTGATTGAGTGTTTTTAGTAAATGTACGCCAAATACAAGGTTGTTTCACGAATTTGATTAATTAGAAATATTTCAGAATGCGGGACATATTCCTAAAGCTAGAGATTCCACTGAAGATCGAGATTGTTTCTCACACCGCATCGGCTCGCCTTGACGGTAAAATTCATCGCAGTGACATATCGTATTTTCATAATGCATAATATATTTATTTTCAGTGGTCCCAACCTCTGGCAGATTTTCAATAATGAATGAATAGCTGAAAGCTATAGTTATTAATTCCTTGTGATAATTTTCTGAATTTTATTAAAAACAAAAGTATATGTGTTTGAATCTACGCAGTCTACTACTCGTATTGTATGAGGGTCATGGGTTTAAGGTGTTCTGTGAGTAAAGTGTGAATCTGCTAACTTATAAGTCGAATCCCTTTCTCAAAGGGTTTTTAAGGGGCTAAAATTAATGTAGAATCTGACAATTTTACATTACTGTGTAAGTTTTTCATTATCTTGAAGAGCTTACAATTAAAAATATCAAAAGGTTTTAAAACTATAAAAAATTTTTGCTTTTTTATTCAGAAACAAATGATCAGATCTGTTTAGAATAATGTAAGATTTAGGCTTGAGCCTTAATCCCCACATATGGAAAATTCCTTTACAAATCAGTTGATTAGAAACATATGATCACATACTGAGCAATAACATGAGGAGAAAATGACCAGAAGCAGAAAAATAGCCTAAAGATCAAATAAAATCAATTTTCCTCAATTGCGAATATTTTCAAATTACTTTGAATAGCGGTGTGTCCTCTTCCTGGAATTTTCCTACTGTTTATTTTTACAAAAGCAGAAGCAACCACGAAAATCTTTGAACTACATCAGACAGAAAAATTACGAAGGATATAATTCAGACCAGTCTCAGAATCCCCTCACAACCTCAAAAGATCCATTGATTGCAAGCTAGAATATAAAGATTTCTCCCTTCCTGAAAAGCAGCAAGACGTACTAGTTAATACACTGCGAAAAAAAAAGACAGTCCTATATCTTCTGTTCTATTGGGCCAATTGACGAAACTCAACTTTTGTTTTTCACGCGAAAGCGCGACTTATGATATGTATTAGATTTATACATAGCATTGTTCTAATATAGGTATTTTGACACAAAATCGGACTTTTCTGAAATGACATGCCAATGTTTTTTCCATACTTCGATTCTGCGACTCAAATTATGCCAAACTGCCAAGTTTTGTGAAAATTGCAAGAGCAAATTTTAAAACATTAGCTCTAAAAAATTTAGCTCCTCAGTGTTAATTGAATTTGATATATATTTATTAATATCTCTTCTTTTATTAAAATTACTTGATTCTTCCTTTCATATTTCGAAACTTAGGTTCATTCCAAATAAAATTTGCAAATTTTTTATGAGTTTTTTTAAAAATATGTATTTTTAAATAATTTTTTATAAATTTTTCAAAAAACATTTTGACTTATAATCCATAAAAGTTTTACCGTCATCTTAAAGAAGTTGTATTTCTAAGCATATCTACAAAAAATTGCAGTTTATTGTTTAAAAATTCCGTAGATATACGTGAATTTATAGATTGGCGCGTTTTGAAATTTGACATATTTGTTGAAAGCGATAATAACACCAAATGTGGTTTAGGCATTTTGCTAAAATTATTCGAAAATAGGAACGATGTAATTTTTTTTCCGCTCATACACAATGGAAGGGAAAGAAAAATAGGTTGCCATATATTAAGAAGTTCGCCAAGCGAATTATTCTGCGAGCAAACTGAAAAAATGCGCCAAGGTAAATTTTTGAATTTCTCCGTAAATTCCGCACCGAATTTTACAAAATTTAATATTTAGGCATAATGTGAGTCGCAAAATTGAAATATGGGAAAAAATGGTATGTTATTTTAGAAAAAGTCCGATTTTGTGTCAAAATACATAAGTTAGAACAAGGCTATATATAAATCTAATATATATCTTAAGTCGCACTTTCAAGACATGAAAAACGCAAATTGAATTTCGTCAATCGACTCAGTAAAACGGGAGATGTAGAACTGTTCCCCCTTTTTTTTCTTGCTCAGTGTAGGATTTCAATTTATTATAATAACAATATACTAGACAAAAGCACGAACAATATTATTTTTTTCGTACTAAATTATTATGGAGGTAAAATAAAAGCCATTATTTTCTCAATTACAAACGAACTGACACGCCTAATTTTCGGCTTCGACAGCTTATATAAAATTTTTTTTGTATTGTTTTAATCCTACTTCCAAAAAATAGTATGGCCGACAATAGCTTAGCCGTAGCCGTTTAACCCAGGTTCCTTTACATAACAGAATTTACCATTCTTTAACCCTACTGCGGCAGACAGACAACGCATACATATACAGAATCATAGCTAAGTAAAAATCCATTTTTTTACAATTTTCTAAGTACCAGATTAACTCATCAAAGGCGCAATAAGCACACAAATAAAGGCATTACACAAGGTTCCGAACTAAAACATCTTAACGCACACTTACATTCAAAAAGTCTGATTTATATAATCAATTGTACAAACTAAGAGGAAGTGAAGGGTACTTACATCAGCAGACTTTGGGAATCTGAAGAATGAAACAAAATTACTCCACGCTGAAGGATAACAACAGAGGGTCTGGCTGCAAATGAATTAATGTAACCTTTCCTAACAGGCATTTGCAGTTTATTATACTGTTCGTAGAAGGGAGTCGTCCTCCTCAACACGCTAAATATCAGTTTGGAACAGTTCTAAAGTCATTAGGAGTTTTTGGAAGCAGGAGAAGTGAAACACTGAGCAATGCCCTTGTCAAGACTCGAACCACGGACCTCTCAAATACGCGCCGAGCATGCTGACCACTACACCACGAAGGCATGCTAAGAAGGGGCGAGAAAATCCTTATACAGTCCCTTTATACGTTGGAAACAAGAACACAACGCCGCGATTATCACACTTCAAGATCATCAGTGTATAGCAGGAACTTTTATCTCTCAATCATTTCTTAAACATCTGTAAAACAGGGAATTTTATCAGAGAAAGGCAGGAACCTTTGTCGCTCAGTCATTTCCAAGACATCTTCAATAAAATGTTCTTTCTCCATTACAGAAACCTACATAACTTTCTAGTAGTTATCAGCAGCAAATTTCTTCTTGTTCTTTTCCTTTAACTTAAAGCAAAAGAAAGGAAACCCCCAAACAAGTAAACAAACAAACAAAAAATAAAGTCCTTTTCCTACAAAATCCTTTTCATTTAATTCCAGAACTAATTACTATTTAAAAGGCATCTACGGCTTAAATGTTCCATAAAAAATCGTGTAATTTACTTAGAAGCAACACGCAGACAGAATTATATCTGAGTTATAAGCTCATACATAAACAAAACATAAAAGAACATGAAAGAAATATAAAAGAAATTAATTTGATGACTCACTAGTCAAAGAAGCGATTAATGTTAATGTTGAAGCTATCGCAATCAAATAGCCAAAATCAAAAATAAAACTCAAAATTACCTCTAATAGTAAATTTTGGATGACAAGATGAGTAGAATAGCACCTAGCAATAACGAAAAGTCAGTGAATTCTTTCCCACTGCCGGCGGCTCAGATATTCCACCTTCTTCCTCAATCAGATTATACTTGGTCACTATCCTTTTGCCTTCATAGTTTTGCAATTCAAATTTCTAGAAGAGAGGCATCTGCACATATAGGCAAAGAGTTATCCTGATACCAAATATTTACTATCCACACACATAATACCATCACTGCCCTCCCCTTCCAAGAAATCTGATCCCAGATGAAAGATATTGACCGAAGCTCTTTTCAAGGCAGCATCAAAATTTTTATGGAACAGTTAACATTTTGGGAAGATCGGTGCAACGTATAATCTCATCAAACTCCTTTTATACGCCTACTTTATCGCTTTTAGTTACTCATTCACCATATTTATAGCAATTTCTGCTTCATTGAAATTATTGATTCTAATATCCAAATATTTTCTATCTTATGTGTTCTCGTCTGCAATAGATAATTATAAAAATTAGTAAACTAAAACAATAAAATAAGCAATAGCACAGTATGCTTATAATGTCAACATATTCTCATGATGTACACTGCGGAAAAAGAAAAGAGGGGAGGCAGTTCTATATCTTAGGTTTAACTGGGCCGATTGACGAAATTCTAATTGCGTTTTCCATGTCTCGAAAGCTCGGCTTATGATATGTATCAGATTTATATATAGCATTGTTCAAATACAGGTTTTTTGACACAAAATCTGAAATTTTCTGAAATGGCATGCCAAATGTTTTCCATACTTCGATTTTACGACTCAAACTATGCCAAACTTCCAACTTTTGTAAAACTCGCATGAGTAGTTTTAAAAAAATTAGCTCTCAAAATCTTAGTTCCTCAGTGTTAATTCAATTTGCTATGTGTTTATTGATTATTTTTTATGAAGCGTATTTAATCCCTTCTCACACAGTTCAAAATTTAGGTTCATTCCAAATAAAATTCACCCGTTTTTTATGATTTATTTTTTAAATTTGCATTTTAAAATAATTAATTTTTTGAAACACATTTTGAATAATAACTTATAAAATTTGTATGATCACCTTAAAGAAGATGTATTTCTAAGCACACTCGCAAAAAATTAGAGCTTTTTATTCAAAATTTCCGAAGATATAGGCGAATTTATATATTGGCCTCATTTTGAAATTTGACATATTTGTTGGAAGCGATAATAGCGAAAATGTGGTTTACGCACTTTGTTAAAATTATATGAAAGAAGGAACGATGTGACTTTTTTTCAGCTCATGCACAATGGAAGGGACAGGGAAATAGGTTGCCATGAATTAAGAAGTTCACCAAGTGAATTATTCGTGGCGCAAATTCCAAAAAATTCGCCAAATTAAATTTTTGAATTTCTCCATAAATTTCGCACCAAATTTTACAAAATTTAATATTTAGGTATAATTTGATTTGTAGAATCGACATATGAAAAAAAGAATCGGTATGTTACTTCAGAAAAAAGACCCACTTCGTGTCAAAGACCCACTTAGCACAATGCTATACATAAATCTAATATATATTCTAAGATAAATCTAATATATATTCTAAGTTGCGCTTTCGAGACATGGAAAAAGCAATTTGAATTTTAACAATCGGCCCAGTAGAACGGGAGGTATAGAACTGTCCTTTTTTTTTTGCACAGTGTACATATTATTATGTGAACATGTTCTCTATTTCTGCATACTTTCCAAAGCTTAGTTGTCTGTCTGAGTCTTAACTCATTTGTACCACTGAATATGTAATAAGGGTAAGTTTAAATACTTGCATATAACTGTGTATCCCGATATCAAATTTTCATAAATAATGTTTGTTCTATGAAGTATAAGCGTGTGAAATGCACTAATACTTACCAAACTGTACACCGCGTGTACGAATGCCTTTCCCGGCCTTTAATTTTGCAATCGTCTGCTGTAGATTTACACTTAGTAAAATGTTGAAATGAAATATTCATCTTTTTGTATTTTAAAATTAAAAAAATATGTTTTGTATAAAATACGAAATAGAACATTTTGTATTGTCCTGCGTTTATTTTTACAAAAATTTTATGCTCATTTTAAAAAGTGAAGAAAGTCTGATTCCCGTACAACAAAAATTGAAAGATATATTTAATATTCAATTTAAAAATTTATTTTCAGTTTGCATTAAGTGACTGGTTAATAAATAAATTAAAATAATTAAAGATGGACTTTTTTCTGGCATGCCATTTGGTGAAGTTACAATATTTTGTGATTCACTATTGTGTAAGATTCTTTAATTTATAATTTGGTTACATTCGATATGCCAAAAGAATTTTCACACAAGTAATTTACAAGCTTTCAAGCGCTATAAATATATTATTAATTCTCTCATGAAGTTTTACTACTTTAGAATCATAATCTAACAATAAGCCGATTAACCGTTTTCATAAGATTCTACAAAAAAATTTCCTTTTTTAAAAAACTTAAATTGATCAATATTTTTCACAACAATCTGCATGCAAGTTCTTTTCGTTCAATACATTAACATCAGAAACATTTTTAAAATTATTATTTTATTTTTAGTTACGTACAAAGGGAAACATTGTTCTTCTATTTATACACATACTCCAAATGTGATGTCCAAACGTAATATGAAATATATCAATTCGTTTTTGTCGAATAAGGGTCAAACATGAATACTTGCGTCATATAGTTTTGTAACCGGACTCAATTTTTACCTCCCAAAATAAACAATTCATCATAGTCTTAAACACTAAGTGAAAATCGAAGAGAACCGGTTTCCCTCGCTAATAAAAATAAGCCAATCTTTTTATCGACACAAATTTCTAGGAATCGTATCTTTTCCAACTATCTTCACGCGCGGTGTAGCTCGAAAAGGACTTTTCGAACTATTAAAATATCGCCAGTGAAGAGATTCCGCAGATTAGCAGTAATGTATTTCCTCATGTGTCAATCAATACTTTCGAATACAAATGAAGTGAGGGCCATTCATCTAAGTAATAAAAATCTATTATTGTGTATATTACCCCTGGATGGAAATAAGTTCCTGAAAGTAAAGTGATTAATAAAACTTTCTTTAGGCTTTCCGACTTTCGCACAGAGGAAAACCTTTTATTTTTACACTGTTGGAATTACGAAACTGCTCCAATTTTAGGAAAACCTTTTGGGGAAAAAAAAGCAAACGAAATGACCAAAAAAATCTGAAACATTGTTTCAAACTTTACATTACTCCCAAAGCGGCTCTTTTTAAACGTTTTCTGTGTTACCTTTGTTTATTAAATACCATATTCTTCGCACTTAAGCCATAAAACTCAATTCAACAGCAATATCACAAGGGCATATCTTTAGAATTTCGGATACACAGTCTCGTTTGCTGGAGGCTGTGTATCCGAAACCGATAAAAAGGTTTTTGTTTCGGACAGAGGCCCATATTCGGAGGAGGATTACGTTATTCAAAATTTGATGGTTCTAGGTACAGTTGTTTTATCACAATGCGAGAAACATACATACATTTATGCAGATTCTTCATTATTTAATTTCTTTAAATATAAGACAGGACGATAATATTTGGCGGCAATAGTTTGAAAAGTGATACGGACATTTACAATGAATCGACGCAAAGTGCCAAAACGAAATTAATAGCCCTTCTGAGCTAGCGCTCCTTTGGGCTAAAAAATTAAATTGCAAACATATAACTTCAGTGTAACATCTGAAAAAAGAAGTTAAAAATTTCAGGCATTTTTTTATTAAAAAAACGTATCTAGCTTTTCTGCTTAGAGTAAAATAATATCTGTTGTTGCAAGTTCGTATAATTACATATTGATTACAAAATTATTTTAAGACCCACTTAAAAATTTTTAGTTAAAGTTAACGGGACTTATAAAAAATTCAGTTTTAAAACGCTTGTTTTTTAAGAATACCAGGCCTTATTTCTGCACTTTATTTTGGGACAAATATTGCTAAAAATATTAAATACTTATGTTACTACATGGTTAAAACAAAGAACAGAAAACTGCAATTTTAAAATTCAGATTAAACTCAGTGTATCTCGAAAACGTTTATGATTATTTTTTTTCAAATTTAAAAGACTAATTAAAAGCATAAAAATATTAAAAAATATAAAAGATTTAAAAACTGAAATCTGATATTTGTATTCAGATATCAGTTGAACATCTGAAATATTTTTAAGCTAAAGACTTATAACACGTTTGAAACTGAATTCTCATAAATTTTAGGTAGGGAACATAAAATCATATATTTGAAACGAACTGGTCAAAATAACGAAGCCAAAAATCAATCAAAAACAAAATGTTGCAGAAATAATATTCCAGTTGTAATGTCTCTAACTACTTTGCTTAACTTCGTAGAAACCTAGTTGAACTATGTAGCGACTTATATCTGAGTCCAAGTGTGTAAGTGAAAAGTCCAGAGATAGGTTAAACTCGCTCTTTATTATCTCAAAATAAGAACACTGATGACCCTTTCTCGGGCTTACAGAAGTTCAGTATATGCAATAAATCAGTATAAATCAATTAGATAAGTTAATTTGATTGATTAGTGCGTAGATTAATTTTACCTCTAAACGAGGAATATTTGTTTCTAGTTACGAAGCAACAAATAGGTAGATATGGCTGAACTGTATTCTTTTATTGCGGCAAAATACACACTGGTTATCTATCTAAGGTCAAGCAAATGATTCGAATTAACTATAGTGCTGTAAAAGTATTCCCATTACCCCAATTTCTCTTGCTTACTATTAAATCATTTAGCGTGTTCGTTTGTTACAATAAATACACACATCAGTTTCATGAATAAATTCAAAAATATGAATATCTTTAACAATAGGAAGATATTGTACATTAAAAAATATGGGACAGTTCTACATCTCCTATGCTACTGAGCCGATTGACGAAATTCAAATTGTGTTTTTCATGTCTGGAAAGCGCGACTTAGGATGTATATTAGATTTATACATAGCATTGCTTTAATATAGTTATTTTGACACAAAACCAGACTTTTCCTGAAATAACATACCAATGGTTTTCCATATTTCGATTCTACGACTTGAATTATGCCTAAATATTAAATTTTGTAAAATATGGTACGAAATTTACTGAAAAATTTATATTGGCGCATTTTCTTTAATTTGCGCCAAAAGTAATTCACTTAGTGAACTTCTTAATTTATAGCAACCTATTTTCCTTTCCTTTTTTTATTGTATATGAGCGGAAAAAACGTCAAGTTCATTACTTTCAAATAAGTTTAACAAAGTGCGCAAACCACATTTGGCGTTCGCTTGTAAATGATATGCCAAATTTCAAAACACGCCAATGTGTAAATTCACGTATATCTTTTGAATAAAAAACTCTAATTTTTTGCAAGTGTGCCTAGAAATACATCTACTTTAAGAAGATGTTAATAATTTTGTAGTTTATAATACAAACAGTTTTTCAAAAAACTTATAAAAATTATTCAAAGCTACAAATTTTAAAAATAGGTCATAGCAAATGTGCGAATTATATTTGGATTAAGCCTAAATTCCGAATTCTGGAAGAAGGAATCAAGTAAGTTTAAGGAAAAAAGAGATAGCAATAAATAGATATCAAATTAAATTAACACTGAGAAGCTAAAATTTTGAGAGCTAATTTTTTAAAAACTACCCGTACGATTTTTACAAAACTTGGCATTTTGGCATAACTTGAGTGGTAGAATCGAAATATGGAAAACATTGGCGTGTCATTTCAGAAAATGGCGGATTTTGTGTCAAAATATTTATATTAGAACACTGCTATATAATAAATCAAATATATATTTCAAGTCGTGCTTTGGAGACATGAAAAATGGAAGATGAATTTCGTCAATTGGCCCAGTAGAACGGGAGATATAATTGTCCCTTTTTTTCGCAGTGTACATAGGATAGATAGATATTGTATAACAATAGGATATATTGAAAAGTCATTAGAAACTTCCAATGAATAGTTTACAAACTTCAGTTGTTGTAGAATATTTCTTCGTGTAGAACAAAGTATGCACTATTCTTGGGCTTTAAAGTCTCATTTATACAGTTTTCATCGCAAAATTGTTAAATGAACTAAATGCTGAAAGCATGCTGGATTGAAAACAAGAATTAATTGAATGATTTTAACGGTAATGTCTACTAGCTAAAATTATGCCAATAATAGCCTTTTAAGCCAAAAATAACTAAACGTTGATGTTTTATTTGAAAACAATATATTAGTAATTGCTATATTCTTAACTTATTGTCACTGTTTAATTAATTCTGAACATATTCATGTAGACAACGACTCTTCACACGTCAAAATATTTGTACTGAAATGACTGATATTTCAGTAAAACGAACTGTAAACAGACAGGCAGCTAAATATTTCCTCGAGACTCTCACATTTCAAATGTTTTCTTAATGAAGCTGCAAATAACTAATGTCAGCAGCACTTCAGTTATCCAGTAATTGGCAATTGGATTCATATCTTAATTATCAAAATTCTTAGCTCACTCATTATAGGTAGCCGCTATTTAACCTGCTTTCCAATACGACTTGTGTCGGATCGCTTCTATTCGTGACAAGATTTAGAAGGAGAAACAGTCAACTTCACATTTTTAGATATAAGAGAATATCAAAGTTTTCTCACATGGAGCTCCTACCTACGCAAACTACGAAAGCCCTTGAAACGTAACAATTTTAAAGAAGTGCACATCGTAGAGAAAATTCTAGACTCAATGTCCTAATGAAAAATATAAATGGCATAACAAATACTGTATAATTACGAAGACCCCATCATCGGTGTTATGGTTAGCGACAGTGGCTGCTGTACCGATGGGGCCGGGTTCGTGCCCCGTAAAAGGTATGGTGTTTGTAAGAGACAGTGTTTGTCCGGCATGGGAGTACTTAAAATAATAAAGTGAACCAAAAGTAGTTCTCGTGTGGTTCGGTGGCAGAAAAAGAGGGATGGGAATCCCTCGGACCGTCTCTCGGGAGTTTGATTTGAGGGCGTGGCCCAGACAAGTCTAGACTAACTAATGTTTAGCCTTAAGATTGTGATAGGACGTGCCCATGCACTAACAAACAAAGGCCATACATAACTCAGGAAAACTAGGTTGAAGGGAGCAAATAGCAAAAATGATAAAAAACTAATTCTAAGGGAAGAGGTGTTCTCCATCAAAATTGGGATAGAGTTGCATAGTTAGGCGGTGGGACTATACGTGTATGACTAATGATGTAATTCTGGTGCCTTGCCTTCTTATACCTGTACCTGTATAAATAAAAGAGTTTCTATAGACTATTAGTATTTCGGAGCAGACAAAATGGAAAATCAAGCGTATGGATTTGCCAGAATTCGTACAACGTTGCTCTTTCATTTGCTAACTGGACATGCTAACCACATAATAACACGATAGCAGGCCCAAAAGTACAACAGTTCCTTACAATCTGCCCAGTTAAATGGCGTATGGGGAGAGGTAAGAAACTCAATGATGTAATTGAAATGGTGACGTATTTATCATCTATCCCATTTTTATTGCCAATGCCATTGTAAATACTATTTCAGAGCAGAAAACCTGCTGTACTCTCGCCAGAATTTGAATCACAGATCCTCTTCTTGCTAACTTTTTTTAACTAGATCTGGACTTGCTAACTTTTTTTATACCACTTTAATAGAGACATACTTTCCTTATTACTCTCAGAATGTTATATTGAACACTATTTATTACCTCAATCTTAAAATACTACTGTCATTACTACAAATTTATGGCTAATGAACATGTTCTAGGATTTAAAAATTGTAATTCCAACTTATAAAAGTGAGTAACCACACCAAAAGCCTTCTTGCAAAATTATTTTAAAGCCACAAGTAACCAGTTTTATGCCGTTGTTGCAATAAAACAAACACTGAATCATATTTTTTTCCTTCATGTTTCTTTGTGAAAGAGAATGTTTCCTCGGTTTCCTTTCACTAACAAAAATATCTCATATGTATCTGATAAAAATAGCTACGCAAAAACCAGTATTCGGCCAGCTGACAGGAAGACAAAATTTTCGGTGTACAAAATTGAATGTTGACTTTAAGTTACCACTAGGCAAAAAGACGCTAAAGTTGTTGCACCAGCTGATTTAGTTCACTATTGTTCTAAGAGTTTCAAATTTCAACAAATGGAGGCCTCGTTAGGCCTAGTGCCACTTAAACTTTTAAATTGGTGATCATTCTACAACTATTGCATGCAGATTAACGAAAGGCATAAAAACCACAACCGGATTTAACAGCATAATTTAATCACTTTTAAAACAAAACAAAAAAAATGCAAAATTTCCCAACATATAAGAATAAAACAAAAATGAGCTTATCGAGACGGATAACAGAATGAGAATGTATATATATACATATACATATACACACTTAGTGTAGCCGATTGCTACGAAAAACGGAGGTGTATCAGTCCGTATACAAAATTTCAACGTTCTACGGCTACTCGTTTTTGAGTTATGCGAGATATGTACATACGTCCGCACGTACTTATGTACAATCATAATGAAAAAAAATCTCTTATGAATCCATTTTAAGTCCATTTTGCAATCCGTCTTAGAAAAAAAAGGAGTCCTTTATTCTGTCCGTAGGTAAGATATCAAGTAAAAACATCGTTCGAGTGGATTGGAGAGTGGTCAAAATGGATATTTTCCGTGAAATATGATAATCGCAATTTTTCGCGATTACAATACTTCGTTTACTTCGTACAAGGGAGTTAAAGACTCATTAGGACTTTCGTGAAAGTGGAACTTCGCAAAAGAAACTTTTGTAAAGCGAGGAATATGTATTCTAAAACTTACCAGACACTACTGATCTTCCATCTCAGCTGTAGGAATGATTTTTGGAACACAGTTTCTTTCGCGGATATACTCTTGAAAACTACAAATACAATGGCTACTTGGTACTGACGTTAGTATTAACATAATAATAATAGCAAAACTATGTGGCTTTGATTCGGATCTTATGAGAAGACTGGCGAAATAGACTGAGGATTTCAGGAAATAAAAATGACATATTTTAAATACAAGTTTTTAATTTTTACTTTTTATTTATTCATCTCTTATTTTCGCTATCCACAGGCGGTTTGTTGTTAACGTAAAGATAGCAAAAGCTTTAAGATTTAAAAAAAATCAAAATACCAGATCAGCTAAGAACTGAAAACAACAGAATTAATGATAGCATATCTACAAAATGCCACAAAAATACGTGAGAAATAGGTCAAATGTCAAATACTTTAAAGAAAGATTTTCTTTTTATTATTATTATCAGAGATCACATTTTGCAAACAGCGTTCAAAACAGTGTTAATCCTCTTTCGTCATCACTTTTACTCCAGCATATATATGCGAAGCCCGAAGGTATAGAAGGAATCGCTATTTCGAAAACATCGATGAGAACTGGAAAACATCTGAAGCAGTTCGTCTTTCCTGTTTTCAAACAAATGCGCTTTCGCCCGTGACTGCAAGATCCTCGTTTAATTACTTTACACTGATCCTATAAGAATTACCATCTTTATGATTTATTGCCACCAGAAAAGTAAATTATAATAAAGACTAAGCAGAGGAAAGTTTGAAGACCTTGCTATGGTATTTTAAATTCAGACGATCTTTCCGTGAATCGAATAGTACCCGGATTTCCTCGAAAGAATCTTCCTTTTTCTGCTCACCATTCAATATTGATTTGTTTTTTTTCTTCTGAAATGGTTTCAAATAAAATTATTTTGAAAAATTAATTTCAGAAATGATTACACCAAGAAAAACATTTAATAAACTCGACATAAAACCTAAACTACCAGATGTTTACTTCAGTGTTCAAATTAAATTGTAACCGGGGAAGAAATTTATTCAGTTCAGTTTTATAAAATATTTTTTTGTTAATAATATCTGATATAATTTCATCCAGAATTATCTTTTTTTTGAGCAATATTTCTCAAAGTGAACAACGTCTGCTTAAGCTGTTTTAATTACCCAACAGAACGCTCAGAATCAAGGCAGTAAACGGAAAAGTTTTTGGTTTCAAAGGCAAACAGTAATGGCAGTATATATATACGTATATGTGTGTGTGTGCGTGTATGTGTATTATAGTATTTACGTAGTACGCCCTCTCTTTCTTATAATCTAAGTAAAACAATCTGACAGTAAAATTATTATAAACATATTTTAAGAAATGTTGAAAAATAACTCTTACACTAATATTTAATTATAACTTTGTATATTCCACAAAGTGAAACATATATAATGATTAACAATTTTGAAATGGAAAACATTAAAAATGTATTTTTTGAAAAATGCGAAATAATATTAAATTGTATAAAAAAACATCCGCTCTTTGTTACATAAAGTTCATAAAGTTTGCAATGTTGTTTTACCACAGTTATGTTATGAATGCATCAAAATAAATTACAATTCTTAATTTCGATTAATAATCCCCTATGCATTACAATAGTAATGAAACTTGAGTATGGTTATTATACTGAAACCATTTCGCATTTCTAAAATTAGACGAACATGTTTCCGTCATTGCTTGAAATTCTCTTATGTACAATGAATTTTATAGATCTTTCATTTTTTTCTTTACCTTTAACGCAGTCCCACAAATATCCTCTTCGGTATGTTAAGTAAAATTGTGATTTTCATTTTAAACACTTAAAGAGATATTTTTGATTTCGGAAATTCTTCTTAGCAACTATTAAGTAATAATTTCTACATTTCTGATCTTTCCATTAATATTCGCGTTCAGAAGTGGCCGAAGGGTAACACAGGCAACTTTTTCAAACAGTTTATTGTAGTGATCGGATTGACGGCATTTAGTCTTCTATATCTTGAATATCAGACAATTCTATCAAAACATCCTCTACGAAAGCATCGCTTCTAAAGCATATAGTGTCGCGAGCATCATTATAATAGATTAATCAATGAAATCAGTCTTTAATATTCAAAGAATCTTTCATCAGTTAAACTGTTCACCCCCGACGAAAAGTTTATTTAAGTTTGAGGAAAAATTTATTAGCCGTCTAATTTAAAAATGCCAATAGTTTGGCTGTTAGATAAATTTTTTCTTAACAATCTCATGATATCTTGACAATAAAAGCATAATTTTAAAATTAACAAGATTTAATGATACTTCATATTTTATCTTTACTTTTATTTCGCCTCATCAAGTAACTCAAGATACTTCTATGCATTAAATTTCGCGACTATGACAGGTGTTTATCATCAATTTTTATTCACAGCAACAAGTATTTCTTAAATTTTTTAGCAAGAAGCATATCTTTTAATTATATTTTTATATCGATCCCGTTAGAGTCAAAGGAACAAAATTAAATTTTTTAAAAGATATTTGTTACGTCAAAGTAAATTTAAAATTAAATTTTTTAAAAGATATTTGCTACGTCAAAGTAAATTAATTACATTAGAATTAGCCAGAACAGTTTGTCTTAAATCTTCCACAAGTACTCAAAATTTTAAACCTCCTTTTTTTAGTTCTCTAAAACGAAATATTTATTTTATTGTTTCAATATAAAAAATAGAATTATTAAAAAACATTTATCTTACCTTATATCTTTACATCCCATTTGACATAGAATGAACCAATTTGTTTAACCATCTACTTCAGAAATAACTTTAAATGAAACAATCCATACAGTTCCCGCCCAACATGAGTGTGAATACAAGCCCAAAACTTCGATTCATGCGCCTCGTTTATTGGAAAATTTTATACAAAATAAATAAAGAAATAAATAAAAATAAAGCGCAATAACTAAATAATATGGTACATTTCATTTTCAGTCACACTTATATATTCTTCGGATGCTATTCCAGAAGACGTTTATGAAATTGCAAAACTCAGCAGTCATGTCATCGTCTATGTTCAGTTAGAGGACTTTGCCAAGTTTGTTATGACTAACTAAATAGTTTAAGTCAAACTAATAAGAAACAGCATAGAACAATTAATGTCCGCAGTATAATATTTTCCCTGAAAGTTTAGTTTATACAATTCGTTACACAAAATGTAATTGGTTCCTTAAAGCTACTTTCAATAACAAATTTTAATGCTTAAAAATATTATATACATTACTGTGAAAGCTCATGTCTTTTGAGAATAAATTAATGCTATTAGTTTTTCTTTTTCTTTTTTTAGCTGGATTGTTTATAACACAAAGTTCTTTTAATATTCACTGATGTATTCCGAAATTAAAAGTTAAAAATCATAAGTTTTAAAAATAAATTTTTGAATATTGGATCGAATAGCTAATTTGGCGCCCCTTCTATTTGTTCACCTGAGACAAGTGCCTCATCTGCCTCACCCTCGTCCCGGCCCTGTCATTAGGGTACAGTATTTCTGTAGCAAAAATAATTTTTTGTCTGTACCTACACAATGAAATTGGATGAAAATGATACCTTTAGAAAGAAAGTTTTATTGGTTGTTCGCATATGTTATTCATACTGCGTAAAATACATTATTGCTGAATAATTAATGATGGATTATTTAGTTTATTAAATGCTTTTAATTTATTTTGTGTTGGCCGAAATCGATGATGAGAGACACCATAATCGTTCGACAATAGTTATGCTGACATCTATGCAGCAGAATATTATGGGTATTATTTATAGTTTTGTTATGGCAACAAAAACTGAGTCATTTCCATAGAAATATTACGTTTGCTTCATAAATAGAGTTTAAATTTGAATTCATAGCTACTTTGCTTCCCGCCATAATGAAGATTTGCTAAAAATTCTGATACTACGTTTTTCACTTTAAAATTATTTTAATAAGACCTTCAAAAGTTTTTTGAACGATCAAAAATTATTATCATGCGATTTGTTTAAGGAATTCTAAAAGTGACTTATTAGATTAGTTGATGACTTATTAACAAGTATTATTCAGGATTAATATGCAGCCCAAATAGGATAGTGGTTAGCGACGCTGACTGCCGTACCGAAAATCTGGGTTCAAATCCCGAGACGGTATGGATGTATAGTGACCTTGCGGTATAGGGACACTCTAAATACGAGGCGAGCCGAAAGTTTTCTCGAGAGCTTGATGGTAGGGGAAGAGTGGTGAGAGACCTTAGGAAACGTCCTTACGGACTGCTCGCCATCAAAATTGTGGGCGAAACTCAACAAAGTCATATTGTGGCCTGATTGGTGCCAAAGGTTCTTGCCAACGACAGGTGCAGTCTTGCACTCATTGCCACGAGGAATTTCGTGGGCTTGCTGTGATGTTACTGTCAGACAAGTGAGGTAAATTAAAACAAAAACAACAAGGATTAATAGTTTCACTATGACGAGCAGTAAACAGAGAGCTGATGTAAAATTGTTTATCTCCATTCATACTCCTTTTCTCTGGCTTGGAGTAATCAGTATGGCTGTTTTATTTATTCGTTCTGATACTACAGAAAGATTTCTTTCTTCTTTGAGGAGAAAGATACGGTTCTTGAAAACTCCGAGGCAAAGGCTGAAGACATAAAAATACTACATAGGATTACGAACTAAAACAACCACAATCTTAACTTCAGTTTTGTACGAAAAAAAGCAAACTTGGATTCTCGAATCAGGATCATAGCAGTTCTGTTAGAAATAACAGCTCAACCAATGATGGAAAATACGTGTTTATTCACTCATAGCCCTTCCTGCTCTGATCCGTGGTAAATGAACTATTAAATATGCCTAATTGGCTGAAAATGCAGGTAATATGGAGCAAGACTTCACTAATGTTGATGATACTAACATTTCGGCACTTTCTGATTATCCACATTATCAACTAAACTCGCTAGTAATGTATTGGAGATTTTGTGAAATGGTGAAAATATTTGTTTGGCTACTATTACGTGTCATAGATACTGTTACGCTCATAATGATAATAAAAACAAGCATCTTATATTAGAAAAAGGGAAGATTACAAAACGTGTGGGCAGTGGACGCAGTCAACTAATTCATGTTCACGTTTAAATAGAGTGTTGCCATGTTTTCTTTTATATTCGCTATACTACTCATATTTGAGGTGTAAATTAACACAAGTATCAGGATTTGTTCCTAATATATTCACCTGCAAGAAACTCCTACTGCTTGGAATTATAAAAATTGTTCTAAACTTTCGGTTTATTTTTCTGTTCTGGTATGTTTATTTTGCAAAGTTTTTTTACAACTTATTAATCCACAAAAATACTAACTGACTACCTGACAACACTAGAAAATATCAAAATGTTTAGTTTTAAATATTCTTTGTTTTGAAGCTAGGAATTTCAATTTGAAACTGACAACGACTTAGATTAGTTCCAATTTAAAATGGAATCCTAAGTCTTAAAACTTTTATTTTGGAAAAGAGGTTAAGATATTAATTTTATATATCTAAAATTGTGAATTTTAAGATTCCAAAAATACGACGGTCAGTTGTATGTTATAAGCTTGATTATTGTGATTTAAATTCATGATTTACATTATGCGAACTGTTTTGATGTTAGTTTTAAGATGTTATGAGATAAGGGAGCTTTAAAGCACGAGTTGCTTACTTTAGTATGATTCACAAAAGCAAAAGTGGAAAAAATGGCGAAGAAAAAAGAAGGAGGAAGAGAAAAATGGATGCCCTCAGATGATTAATGTTTAAGTTTACAAGCAATATTTTCTAAAATGAGAGTAATCCAAAACAGTCTGCGAAAGATTGAGTTAACACTTACAATACGCAGTGAAAAAACTTAGCTCATCTGTGTGCTCAATGAGTTAACATCAATATTAATATATCAAAAAAATTATCCGAGACAGATCATTGGGAACTGAAAACAAGAATTGAACACAGGACATGATTCAAGTATGTTGGCTGGTCATTTTAATTTAAAGCAGGAATT
>KL816606.1:0-41476 GCA_000611955.2 Stegodyphus mimosarum
CAGAATTCTTATTTATGTTGGATTTTGCGAAAGCCGGTCTGAGTTTTCTATTCTTTTCACTTAAGAAGAATTTTTTCCTAGCAGTTCTACCGTGTTATCCAGTAGATCGAATTACTCTTCTAATAGTGTCAGAATTAACAATTACTCGATATAATGCTTGTAAATCAGCAGCAACTTTAGGAGCACTCATTCTTGGATTTTTTTTTAATATTTCGAACGCTAATTCGCTTTATTCCATTGGATAGCTTTGATGGTCGGCCAGGTCTTCTTTTATCCTGAATCATATGATTATTTTTATATCGTTTAATGATATTGAAAACTGTTGAATGACTCCAGTTAACTGTTTCAGCAGTTTCTCTAATAGATTTTCCACGTTCAATATGCTAAAACTAATTTTCGAATTTCAGGCAAAGTTTCTTTTCGTTTAGTATTCATGGCTGCACAGAGCTAAAAAACACAAAAATTCCAAAACGAACTGGAAAGAAATAATGCAGACGATTTTATAAATTACTAGCCGCTGCGCGGCCAGCCTTCGTCTGGCTTTTAAATGTACCGAGAAAATGGCTAAAGAGAACACCAAACATTAAATTGCGTCATTACGGACTATTTCTGAAACAACATACCAATTTTTTTTCCATATTTCGATTCTACAACTCAAATTATGCCTACATAGTAAATTTTGTAATTTTGGGTAAGATATTAATGAAGAAATTTAAAAATTTATCTTGGCGCATTTTTTTAAGTTTGCGTCGAGAATAATTCACTCGGCAAACTTCTTAATTTATAGCAACTTATTTTCCTTTCCTTTTTTCATTGTACACGAGCGGAAAACAAGTCACATCGTTCATATTTTCGTATAATTTTAGCAAAGTGCGTAAAGCACGTTTGGCGTTATTATCGCTCATAACAAATGTGGCAAATTTCAAAACTAGCCAATATGTAAAGTCACGTATATCTTAATAAATGTTGAATAAAAAAACTGTAATTTTTTGCAGGTATGCCTAGAAATACATCTACTTTAAGATGATGGTAAAAATTTTATAGGTTATACACTGCAAACCACCCAAATTGCAACACCAAGAAAGACAAGAGATATCACAACAAAATTTATTTAGTAGATAACATGTTGACCAAGTATCAAATGATTAAATTTATAGACGTCTGTGAAATGTGGTTCCTTCCGGAATCAATAGCCAGAGTAGCCGCCATTGTTGGAGATCATCGCTGCCATACGCCTTGGCATTGATTCAAAGAGACTTTGGATGTGTTCTTGGGGTACAGCAGACCAAGCAGCTTCCACACGTTGCAAACTTGATCTGATGTGGCAGCTTGGGATATAATTTGGGTCAATCGTTCAGAAACCATGGACCACATGTTTTCTATCGGCGAAAGATCCGGAGAGCGAGCCGGCCAGAGAAGCAATTCAATCTGACAATCTGACGAAGAACCCTTGGACAACGCGTGCCACGTGTGGTCGCACATTATGCTGTTGAAATATGGCTGTGGGCAAGCCCTGAACGTAAGGAAGGATAACTGGCTCCAACACCTCGGAGATGTAGTGCTGGCAGTTTAAAGTACCGGCAATGCGTACTAGAGGAATTGCAGAGGGATATCCAATACCGCCCGTTGTAATACCCGTTGCAGGACGGGACCATAATACCCGTTGCAGGACCAGTGTGGCGGTGCATAACGCAGCTGTTCAGCATCCTTTCTCCACGGTGTCTCGAGACTCGAATCCGACCATCGTGGTGTTGCAGACAGAAGCGTGGCTCTTCAGTAAAGACAATTTCATTCCATTCTGCCGTCCACATCCTTCTTTCATCGCATCATTGGCGGCGGAGACGTCTGTGGTTCTGCGTCAAGGGTAGACGAAGCAATGGACGTCTTGCGGACAGACCACTCTGCTGTAAACTGCGTCGAATGGTACGCGCAGACACTGGATGATGCGTTACAGACTGAATATGCTGTGCTATGGATGTGAGTGAACGATCCGTCACTGCCATGCGCACAATGTTCCTGTCATCACGTGAAGTGGCGCACTGAGATGGATGCGGTCGAACAAGTCGGTCCGTCTTACCTTCCTGCATCCAACGGTCACATATCCGCATTACAGTTGTTTGTTTTCGTCCAACACGACTACCGATTTCCCTGAAAGATAATCCACACTCTCGGTAGGTCATTATCCTTCCTCTGTCGAACTCGGATACTTGATGAAACGATGATCGCTGTTTACTACGAGGCATAATTGATCGTTTTTCTGAAAAACCACAAGAAAAACACAATTGCCGAACTTGAAATCGTCGAAAAATTCAAGCCTGAAATAGCACTTTGAAGTGGCGCCACACGCGCGAGTGATATGCGGCGCTGAACTCCGCTAATGCATGTTGCAAATTTCATGTTATTTGTAGGCTTCCTTCAGGGTGTTGCATTTACGGTGACCAGCAGTGTATTTCTATAAATACAACGAACATCGTCTAAACATTGGGCAAAAAAAAACTGTGTTACTTATTGTTAACCTTATTTTTCATTCTGAATAGAAAATTTCAGCAGAATCTGGTTGATGTTTGCGTAAGAAATATTTATCTTTAGGAAAATAAAATTCTGAATTCTGAAGGAAAAAAAATTACCTGTTCAAAATGAGGAAAATGCCTGCATCTGTGACAAAATGTTTTTCATATGCTTTTACTGTTTTGTACCAGTTCATTATTATAAAAAAAAGCATTTTTTATGAAATATTAAAGAAAATAACAAAAGTATGCAGAAGAATGTAACAGTTAAACACGAAACAATAAGGCACTAAGCAGCGAATATATGAGTTTTTAATAAGTTAGTATTTGAAGCTCCTCCCGTACTTCTTTACTAAAGCAGCTACCATATAAGTATTTAGAGAAATTTTAAATTTGTACACTGTAGACTGGGAGGGAGGATTAAGTTTGCCAATTTTGGTGACTAAGCGCAGTTGCTGCTTTAAGAAGAAAGTAACATAATTTTTTTATCATTATTATTTTTGAGGCATTGGTAAATTTTTTTGTTACGGAGGTCACATAATGGTAAACATAAAAGGTGGACAAAACATGATTAGATCCCGGTAACCCTAATAATACGTAAACTTCATGGGAAGGGAGACACTTGTAATAACAGTAATGCATCATATACTATAAAAATATATAATGTGAACAATGTCGGACTATTGTTCTCCCTGTGCACATAGCGATTTGTTTCGGCTGAAAAAGAAATCATAGAAGTGCACAAATTCAGCGTCGCGTTTTCTTTGATTTTTTTCCCTGCACAGCACTGGCCTCTTATTAAACATTACACAGCTATTTACGACGCAATGTAAAGAGGTTACCATATCTGGCGACTTTGCCCGACTAACAGAAAAATACTTTTTTTTTCTAGGATTTAGTTTATTACTTCCTTATTTTTAGGCCTACTGTTGGCAAAGAACTCAAAGCTGTGTAACACTGCTCAGCTAATCACAAATGCATCCTGATTTTGATGCCTAATGTTGACCGAACAGGTAGTTTTGTGATTTTTCTCGAAAATGTGTTTCTTTTAAAGATGTCCAGAAAGGCCTCCTTGCACAAACATGTGTAGTCATTAACTAATTTTAAATCCTGAAACGGTAATAAATTAATTGAAATTATAGATTATAAGTTCATTTTTTATCCATGTGTATGAGGAAAGACAGAAATATATAAAATATTCACCGTGTTGCCTTTAACTACTTTGAATAACTATAATATGTCCTTCCATTTAAAAAGATTCCCTATCCTATTTAATCTATTAGGATCTAGCATCAGGAACAGTCACTGATATTAATGACAATTTTGTGTTTTTCCAGTACATGCTTCTTTTCTAAATTCATTCAAGTCTGCAGTGGAAGAAATTTTAAATAAAAAGCATTATGTAATATCTTTACTTCGAAGGTTCAGTTCTGTATACCAAGTGTAATTATTATTATTATATTCTATACACACTGGTGCTCGAAATTAAGATGGCCTGCTTGAAGAATTTAAATTAATCAAGATCCATTTCTTGCTTCCCAAAACAGCTTCTTTACTGCAGCGCATGGACTAACAGATCATTTCAAATTTTAAAAAGTTTTACGCTAAAGCTATTTTCGAGTGTTGGGAGTTAACTGAAGCAACCAGTTTCACTCTCACAGAGTTTTGGAAAGACCATTTTCGTATTGCTGCCTTCCTCAAGATGATCGACAAGGCATCGGAGGTTGTCACTGGGTATCCTTATTTCTGCATGGAAGAAACTTTATCCAGAAAGCAGTGCCGAATGTGACTTCGAGGGCTTTCAGCAAGTACCTTAGGAGCCAGAAATCGACAAGATTATGTCTCTAGCCAAGATTATGAGGCGAGAAGTGAATTTCAAAAACATTGATGAGCTAGTGGAAGAGCATATTCAGGAGCGTATGGAGCTGCATTCTGTGTCACTGCAAGAAGTTGTGGAGGATTTCGTCAGGGAAGGAGAAAATAACAGTCTCAGCAACGAACAAAACGAACCTTCCAGTGAATTAAGAAAGATGGTGGAAGCATGAGAGACTATTGCATCGTATGTCGAAAAGTATTACCAGTAAATAGTCGCGAAACAAATTTATTTAATGATAATGCTGTCTCGTTTCGTTAAATTTTGAAGCATAGGCAAAACAAATGTCTTTAGATAACTTTCTTGTAAAAAATGATGAATTATAAATAACAAATTATATTATTATAAATTTTCTCCTGTATTTTTTTCGGAATAGAAAGCATTATTTTATTGATATTGATTCTTATGTAAAACACTATTTAATTCACTATTATGTAAAAGACTATTTATTCCCGAATCTTGTAACGCGAAACACTCGTTCGCATTACAAGATTCGGGAAAAAAATTATACCCGTTAAGCGAGTTTCCACTGTAACGTATTGAGGGACAACGATTGTTGCTGTGCTTATTTAGACGATATCCTTTTTGCTTCTACAGGGTGGCACAAAATTATCTTAACGATTTTAAATTTAAAAAAAAAATGTATGAAAAATTAAGTAAATTCATATTTTGAAACTTATAACACAAAGTGAGTTTTTTGAAGTTTGTATTTACAAAAAATGATATCTAACAAACGATTTTCCCTTTCACAATGACAAATTATGAGCTCTTTTCAGCACATCTTCCATCTTCGCAGTAATTCTTGGGTCTCCTACTGATCCTGTTTCTTCAAATTTGGCTACAAGTTGAAAACTTGCATGGTTAGAAGGAGCATTTCTGACATTAAAATATCGTCAGAAGTTTCTCTGAGTAGAAATAATGCTTCTTTCGTTTTTCTGCAGGAGTATATCGCCCCATATCGAAACTCCTAAGCATTTATTTTAACCTAAAAAAGAAAATCTCAGTAAATATTAATTCCAGAAAGAATTATTGGAGATTAAAATTCGTGAAAGTACTTTTGCCCCACCCTGTACTAGTAACTCACAAAGCCGATCTGGAAAAGGATTTAAATGGTTACATCAACACCGAGTAGTTGTCAGTTCAGAACAAATGCGTGTTGGGATAAAAATTATTGTCTATATGTTTTCAGTTGTGGGCTAACGGTATATCGCCTTGCCAGACTAGGTTAACTTTAAAGAATTATCTTTTACCGTCAACTATTGTTGGTTACGACGTTTTTTAGCAATTTCAAATTTTTATCGCTGGTCTATTCCCAGTGTTGCTCAATTATAGGTTCCGTTGTACGCTATGCTTAAAACGATAAAGCCCCATTGGTTTGGTCTACAGTCGCAAAAACTTCCTTCGCAGCTTATAAAAATTCGATATCTAATGCAAACGTATTCAGCAAACGTATCTAATGCTACTGGATATCGTATTGCAATCTTAAATTTAAGTTGTCTTTTCTTACCAGAGCCGTAACTATGATTTTCAGCACCGGGAGACAACTGAAGACTTTGCGCCTACTTTTGTGTGCCAAGAATGGGAAACATTTCATTCTAAAATTTCGTAACATCAATTTGGCCCCCCCCCTGGAAGCTGCGCCCGGAGACAGATACCCCCCTTACCCCATCCTAGCTACACCACTGCCTTTTTACAGATGCTTTAGAAATTGCTGTCATTTGCAGTGTTGCAGCAGCATATTGATAATCGCGTCGAACTTTTGACATTTTTCTATCGAAAATTGGCGTTAAATAACTCTTGATACTAAAAGAACTCATTAATACAGAAGGAACACATTTAATTCTTTTTATTTGAAACTTACATTTTATGCAGTTTCTTTCACTATGTGAGCAAAGTAGGCTTTAAATTTTGCTCAATTCTAAAATCTTGAAAAAGAATGCTACAGTACCATAAATAAGTGCATGGTGCTGCCATCTATTGGATAGTATCCAAATGATGTATTGGGTAGCAAAGTTAAGCAAAATAATTTGATTACCGCCTTTTTTTAGCTAATTTTCTTTTGCATAGTTTTAAATCATAGCTCCTTAAACGATATTTTTGGGTTTATACTTAATGATGAATTTATCAAAATGGTGAAAAGTGACTTCTCTTCCCGAATGGGGGACGGATATTGGATTATTTTTCCAAAATTATTTTATATAAGAATTTTACAAAGTTTATTTATTTTCTGCGACAAATGATTTTAAACAATAAAAGGCATAGTTAGCATTGAAATTTCATCAATTAATCCATTTGTATCTCATTATTACTTTCCTTTCAACATCCTAAATGGAAAGTTAAAAAGAAAAAGTATAATATAAATTCAATGAATAGAATGGAAGAGAAAGATATCTATACACAGGTGTTGAAAAGTAAATAAATAAATTACAAATTTATAAGATAAAATGAAGAGTAAGTGGTTACAATAGTGAACTATCCGGATTCCGATTACTAAGGTCATTGATCGATTTCAGATAGCAACTGATTCTATACTCAGATGGTCACTTTACTTCATACTCTCACATATCTGTAAATCTATAAATAATTTATAAATTAACTACAATTTTTAAGACTGTTATTCTTAACTTTACAATGTATAGAAGATTGCGCTGATGAGTAAATAGAAATTGCCTGCATGATTACTACGTATGTGTAAAGATAAAACGGAACTTAGAAATGTTTTAAAAGTTCAGCGAAACAATTGGCAGAACTTTATATTGATGATATTTAAAAAGTATGAAGGTTAAAGTCAAGAGAATTCAGCTGTACTTTCATTTAAAAAAATTATATTCTCTGCATCTGGAATTAAATAATTAAATAACTTGTAATCCCAAGGGCCGACATGTGCGGACCGAATTCACCTGAACTTTGATGCTCATTAGTTTTAAAACAGGCCGTCTAGACGGTACGGTGGTTATCCCGAAGAAAGAATGGTTGTAACTGCTTGTCCCTTCATAAGAGGTAAAAGTGGCCCACCTATTAGGTGCCTCCATAATAAAGTGACCACCAATTCTGGCCTTAGTAGTAGCCAAGGCGACGTCAGCTGAGGGCCCGCCATTGGGGAAAAAAGTCTTAAGACCCCTTATATCCTTACAATTTTTTTTTCTCTTTAAATTGTTGTTAGAAGTTAGAAGTTAGAAGGCTGGGTCTTCGACGACTGCGACTTTCGTCGAACCATAAATAACTTTTACAGTCTGAGTACTTCAGATTACAGCCTTGGAAAAAGGTTATAATTGCAAAATAAATAAATAAATAAAACAAATACACACATACACACACACACACCAAAACAAATTATCGCTCTTTTCTCAAGTAAAAATAACATCTACTGTCCAATTCTTGAAATTATACATTTACTGTTAAACAAAATTAGAGCTTAACTAAAAAATAACTACTTTTAAAAGCTACATTTTCTTCTACATTTATTTTTTCAATATAAAATAATATAAATATAAAAAAAGAGTTGCATTTTAAAAAATTAAAAATATAAATTGGTAAATATTGGTGTGCGCATGAATGAGCGTATGGATGTTTGTATATATGTATGTATATACATACATATAAACAACTTTTTCTGTAAATATATGTAAGATAAAAAAATATGTAAGAAAATCTAATTTTAATTTCGAATAGTCTCCATTTTAATTCGACTATTCCCCTTTCGATTTAAAAAATAGTAACCGCTGATAATAAACAGTTCTAAACTGCGTCATCATAAAATTAATCTATGTTATATGATTCTGATGTCACGCTGTTGATGCAGGCTTTGATTTTAAATTTAGGAATCGAAAATTTTAACAGTCAGTAATAATTTACGAAGCTTAAACATTGCTCAATCAGGATAAAGCAAAACAAAACTGAAATCATTTCGAACCCAACTTTCATTTTAGAGTCGTCGCATTCGCTTTCCTCTTTTCAGTGTATCTAAGTTGCTTATATTGCTCTTCTCACCGCAATATGAATAGGAATATAAATGATCTAGAAAAGGTGCCCTTACTGTAAGCAGTTTATCTGTGTTGGCTTAGAGATGCTTGGCAATGAGAAAGAAAGGAATATTAAAATTTGGCCATGACTGCAAATACGCATTAACACGCTACCAACATCTAAATCATCCAGTCATTTTTAATGAGATGTATGCCAACAATAAAAGAAATATGAAAATCGGCCATTACAATTATTAAAGCTTTTTAGGTGTAAAGCTTCGTCACTTAGTAAGTCTTGTTCTCCACTCTGCTCTCCGCTTTATGTCATCAACTTACGAATCATTACTTTTATTTTAGTTGCACAATGTTCTGCTTATGTGGAGAGTAACCTACTTCACCGAAAACTGGTATATTGACTTAAAAGAATATTTTTCTCATCTGCATGCCCAAAAGTTCTAACGCCTGCAAAAATTGTGCTCTGCCGTTATCTGTGATTAAATAATTGTATAAACGCGAATATCTAGCTTTTCAAAATTTAACCGGAATATTTCTAATAATCTAGAATATAATTTAATGAGAGTTTTAAAGATTCATAATTACAGTGCTCTGAAGATTACCAGTTTGTGTTTACAGGAAGTGCTTGCCATTTACATCCTCGCTTTTGGCTTTGTTTTCATCAAAATTACGTCTACGTCAATTAAAGAACATTTCTCTTCAGTGAAAGTAATTTGGAATATGTGAGGTGAGTTTAAATTTTACATCGGAGGCTTTCGTTAAAATTTCTGCGCTTTTATTTGTTGTTTTGAGCAAAACATGAGAAGTATTTTCAAAAAATGAGAACTTAATAAATCAGTTTTTTCTTAAAATGGTTTTGAATTTATAAATTTGAGTATATTATATGTTGTTCCTTTCTTGATAGTGCACCTTAAGCCTTTTTCCATAACTAGTATGAATTTAAGTAATTTATTTATTCATTAACTAGTGAAGTTAAAATGTTGTTTATTATAAATAAATTGCAAAATTATCATTTTTTTATTGTACTGAATTTTAAAAACGGAGCACCTTCCATGAAAAAGATAACAAATTGTAATTTGCGATTTCAGAAATTTAATTTTTATTAATTAATGTTAATTAAATTCAGTAACGAAATAAAAAAAATCCAGCATTCCATTTAAGAAAGGGGATTGGAATTAAATTTTCAGCGTTTTAGTTAAGAAAGGTGATTGAAATTTGATGTATTAATAATTATATTTCTGAATTACTTTGAAATATTCTGAGAATGAGGTAAATATAAAGTAATAATAAAATAATTTCAATTATTAGAATAGAAAATTGCATAAAAATTGTGTTTTGAGTTATAATATTTAAAATATTAAATGCTGTGATACAGAATTTTTTTTATAATGAATAAAAGAAATATTAATAATTAACAAAATTTGAATGATGATGATAAACCTGAATAGGTGCAAGAACATTTAAAAGTGAATTCTATTAGATAAATATATTAAATGAATAATTATTTAAAAGCGAAATATATTTAGTATGTGACAATTTTATAGATGACTTGAGAATTTGAATATAGCATAGATATATAAAATGAGACAGAGGAGAAGAAAAACTTGCAGACGTTGGATGTAGATAGCAAGACAGTATTTTATTTCTTGATGGCTAATTCTGAGTCACAATTTCTTTAATCCATCACTATGAGTGCCACAAGCGCCCCATAATTCTGTATAACTGAGCACTTCTTGAGACAACAGATGAAGCGAAGAGCAGAATGACATGTGCAAGAGAGCAAAAGGAGAGACTAAAGTGTTTGCGCATTTCAGCAAAGGGATATTTATAAAGTTGCCTTCTTTGATTAAATTTTGGACTATGATTGGACAAGAGCTTACCGTATTGTATGATTAATAAGATGTTTGCGCATTTGAGCAAAATGGTATTTATAAAGTTGGCTTCTTTGTTTTAATTTTGGACTGTGGTTGGAAAAGAGCCTACCGTATTACATGATTAATAAAGATTAATTGACAAAATGAGGACTAGTTTCCCAGATGGTGCACTTTTGAATCCAGAAAGGGAACATGGACAAATTAAAAGGACTATTTCTAAATTAAAATTAGTGGTTTTCTTTCATATTTTCTCTCTCTCTGTCTTACACACACACGTATATATATATGAGTAATTTGAACGAATTACGAATATATATATATATATATGAGTAATTTGAACTTATGGTGAGTGAATGTTCTAATTACCCATTTCTTCCTCACGTATTCCTGTCTAGATTCTTCTCCTCGTAGCTTGATAATTACCAATGGTTTATTTATAAATACTTTTTATCCGTTACTTTTTTATTGTAATTATGAAATGAAAAGTATTTATGAAAAATTACTGTTACTCTACCCCGGGGGGAATAATACCTGAGGAAATAACACTATGCAACAATAATTGTATATGAATAACCGAATATGTTGTAAGAAGTACTGGTTTTGAACCGGACGAGCATTTTTTGCTTCTGAATAATTTTTCTTTTTTACTCTCATACAAAGAAAAGTTCAAGGTCAAGAAGATTGTTTTAAAGAATGAATGCAATGTTTTTTTTCATAAAAGTTTTCTTTATTATTTATATTACTATGGAATGTATCAATGCAAGTCTCAAAGGCCAATTATACGTAGAACGGAGGTTTGTTTTCCCTCAATAAGTTGCTAGAAAACCTCTTTAACTACTTTTGAAATAAGACATCAGTCAGCCAATGAGGATATGCTCTATTTAGATTGAAATGTTTGTTTTTAGATAATTTTGGGCCTTCGGTGTGTGTAAAATTAGGAATTGAGAAATAAATATAATAAAAATATAATCATAATTTTAATAGATTATTATAATATTTATGGCGTTAAAAGATAAATTATAAATATGAAAATTAGAATATTGTACATTTTTGTGATTTTTCATAACATGCCAAGATAAGTAATGGGTATGTAAAATTTTCATTTGTGTTATTTTGAGAAAAGTTACAAATACTTTCCCTGTAAAAATTATATAATATATTTGGACTTCGTGGAAATAAGAGCCTTTTCAAACTGAACTGTAAAACTGAAATTTCAGTAGGATTTAAAAAAAATTTGGATTATTTTCAAAAACGTAATACTCAAAACTTATTTTCGACATATTATTTAGTACCAAATTTTATGATTTATATTTTCCATTATTACAATATTTCTCTTCATTTTTTTACCCCTATAATGCTTTTTCTGCTTTTCTCTCTTTGAAAAGGGGGGAATGTAAGATAGAAAAACATATTAATCAAAATTTTAACTTTCGTTTGCAATAGACCCTTAACTTCCCATTTTAATTTGACTGTTTCCGCTTTCTGTCTTAAAAATGGTAGCTGCTTATAATAAATCGCTCTAAACTTCGTCACTTTAAAATTAAACCATGATATGTAATTCTTACATAACTCTAATGATGCAGGCTCTTATTTCAGATTTGGGAATCGAAATTTTTAATAGACAGTAATAATTTTAGAAGCTTAAATATTAACTCTGCGATTCTCAAACTTTGGGGCGCGGTCCTCTTGGGAGGCATGATACCCTACATGCGGGGGGGCGAGCATATCCAAAAGTCGAAAATAAAAGATTATTTAAAAAATTATTAATTTACTGAAAGGAAGCAAAAGAAAATACATTCTGACGTAATAAAAAATAAAATAACATATTTACACTGATACAATGTACTTATAAATGTATCAGTACCGCACAATGTATTTGCAAATTAATTTATCAATGGCAAATTAAGAACAAGTTTAATAATTACTAGTGACTACCATGGGCTTCTTGCAGAGCAAAGTTATTCAAAGGAAGGTTTAATATTAGAAAATGACATTGTAAGTTGTTTTTCTATGTTTAACTGAGATCTATATCTTGTATTCAGAGCAGCCACTGAGGAAAATCCGGTTTCACAAAGGTAGGATGTTGGAAATGATAATAGTAGACGAAACGCTTTCGTTTTCAGTGCAGAAAATTTCATCATCCAGCCCTGCTCAAAATTCAAAGAGTAATTTATTACTAAATTGCCTTTTGATTTCGCCACTTGATATGTGAAATCTATGAACATTTGCACTATGAAGATTTTTTCTTCGGCAGTTGACAGCCCTTCTGGAGTCATTCGCAATTTGCTATCAAGTTCTCTTCAGCTAGAAAATACTTCTTAAAATTCTTTGCCAGCACAGCTAAATGATTTTCAGTGGTTTCAAAAATAACTTTCACATGTTGTTCTTCAGCCTTGCAAATTCATCCACATTTTCAAACATTTCTAGGTCTTTTTGCTTTAAATTTCTGCTCCGTAATTCCAATTTTCTACAAAAAGCATTAATTTTGTAACTCGTCTGCAGCATATGTATATTTGCTTCTTGGAGTTGAAGATTCAAGGTATTTAATTTCTCGAATATATCGACCAAGTAGCTCAATTTCATCACAAATAAACCATCTCGAAACTTTTCAGTTCATGTCGGCGTTCCTCTTCTAGAAAACTGGCAATTTCGTCTCCTGATTCACAAACACATTGCAAAAATTTCCCACGTGATAATCATCTTGCCTCGCAATAAGATAGCAACGATGAATGTACTGCACCCATATCTTTACAAAGTACAAAGAAGATTCTTGATTTTGGAGGTCTTATTTTTATATAATTTACTATGGTCACAACTGTCGCTGGCACAATATTCAGATCATTTCTTGATCATTTATTTCTTTGGAAGCCGGATCTTCTCTGTGGATCATGGAATGCATCCAGGTGCACAGTGGAAATTTTTGCTTCACAAGTGATTGTATACTTTGGAATCTTCCAGACATTGTACGAGCACCAACAGTGTATATTCCGACACGATTTTTCCACTCTTTGTTTGCCTCGTTTATTAAAATTATTTAAAATATCAAATAATGCTAGTTTTGTTGTGTTGAGTTTTATTGGTTTATAAAAAAGCAGTTCTTCTACGGCTGGCATACCATCACAAAATCGGACATACGCAACGAAATGAGCATCTTTATTGCTATCTGTTGCCTTGTCAAGTTGAATTGAAAACAATTTGCACGCAACTTCCCGAAAAGCTGCTGCTGTACATCTTCAGCTATATAATCGATTCCGTGGGCAACCCTAATCATTTGATAGAGGTATGGACTGCAAGGTTTAGCAAAATTATCTCCATAGTTTCTACGATCTCATTTACAGCTAGCAAAATAAGCTCGTCGACAATGGTGTGAGGCTTTTTACATCTGGCTATTTTATACAAGACTCTGTAAGAAGCAAGTAAAAGTTTTCCATTCACAGACAAAGTATTTTTTGAAAAATGTTTTTTGCTTTTCATATGATTTTAATTTTTTAAATAAATAAACAAATTGTCGGGTTTGTTAACGTACTCACCATGAAGCGTTTCCAAATGCCGTTTATTAGGTTTCATACTGTCTGCTGTCAACATTTTTAAGCAGATAAGACACAGGGGCCTTTCTGCTTCATTTACTTCAGTAGTGGTAAACCCAAAATTTAAGCATTCTTGAGAATATCTTCTTGATTTAATTTACGAATTGTTGATGATTTATAATCGTTTAATAATCGCTTACGACTTAAAAATTTATCCATGATTCTATTTAAATCTACTGCCGTTATTTAATACCGTGAATTGAAATTAACGCGCAAATTACAAAATGCAGATTACAGATAGATTCGGTAACGATAGAAGGATCGACTGGACCTCGACTGACTGGAATTGAACGAGCTGCATCATTTTTGCACCTTTTCTGCAGTTCGATAGGTTGCGCAGATGTCCGAGAGAATGCCGAATGTGATGGATAGAAAGCAATAGAGGCTAGACTATTTTTCTAATGACATTTGGACTTTTAGAAATGGATGATTTAGGAAATAAAGAATTTAATTTAATTAAAATTTATTTTGCAATCAGTTTCGATTTAAAAATTAATTTGGAAAAGTAACATAATACTTAGCCTATTACTTAAAAGTAACTTACTGCAAATATATCTTAAAAGCAACATATACAAAATCTAGTACTTATCTTGATAATTTGCACGGTTCATAATTAAGATCGTATTGTAGCTTTAGTGTCAAAGTATATTATTATTGCATTCAATATATTATTATTGTATAGGGGTTTGCGATGAAAATTATGATTGAAAATTGGGGCGAAAATAGTGAAAGTTTAAGATTAGTTAATACAGTGCTACTTAAACTTTCACTTAGATAAAAAAACGAGATTCGATTTCGCCAGTGATAAGTAACTAAAGCCACGATACATTGATAGTATCGTATGGGTGGAACTGGCGGTATGGGTTATTGTCGGAGTTTTCTGAATCTGTAACACAACTGCAAGTGACTTCCTTTTTAGAGTATTAAGACGTATTTTTTTCAAAATTAACATGCCTTGATTGCTTGTCTGTGGTTAGCTAACCTAAATTGGGGAATAAAACAACCACTAATGACACTTTCTTACGAGATACAGTAATTTTTATAAATTTTTACTTCTCCAGTATGTTTTCGAACACATCTAATAATAGTAATAAAACAAACGTAGAGAGAGTAAGGTATAAAATTATTTTTCTCGCCTTGTGTGGATTAGATGATGGAATTTAAAAAAACAAATCAGTTTCAGTTGCAGAGCAGAATCCATAATCAAATCACATTTTCCCTTTTTAACACTAATCTTATCGAGATTTAGGTTATTGCTTTTCGTCGAATATGGTTGGCCGATGGGTCAACCTCTCCTAATGAATGTCTTCGAACAAGTGTCCAGCCGTCGGGGATGGGATGAGGGTTAGGGAAAAAGAATTTTTTGTTAAACATCGCCTTCATCTTCCAATTTCATGAGTAGGAAGCAAAACGAGCATGGCCATTAAATATTTTATGAAATCTCGCTGTATTATAAATAACACCAACTGAAAAAGATAAATACACTCAACAGTACTCAGTATTTGTTGTTGTTGTTACTTATGCTCACTTGTCTGAGGGTAACATCAGCCCAAGCCCCAACAAATAGCTTGTGACAAGCAGCGCAAGATGCGCCTGTCGTTGACAACAACCTTGAGCACCTTACATGTGACAGTGGCGATTTAGCTCACTTCCGCCCCAATTTTGATGGAAAGCATCCCGGGGGGACGGGTCCGCCGCCATGCCGCGCCGACACTATACATGTACAAGCATCCATTCCCTCTGCGAGATTCGAGCTGGGGACCTTCGCCACGGCAGTCAGAAACGCTAATCACTATACCACTTGGGCGGCATATTCAATGTTTAAACATGAAATGCATTTAGAGGCAACACCGAAAGCACATCTGAAATGAGTTTAAAAGAGAAACGAAGCTCGAAAAAGATACATTGGAAGGTTAAATACTTTTTCCTCTGTGTTGAAGTCTTAAATCAGATTTCAAAAATCCTATATCGAAAAGCTTATCGATGTCGAGAACTGAAATGAGCGAACTCGACTCGTTTTACATTACAATGTCCCTTTCTTTGAGTTCCCTAAATCTGAGTAAATAACCAATGAAGATCTTTATAAAGCATATCTATTGAAGACTGTAGAAGCACTGGAAAAACGTCAAGAATCATTGTTTTATAGAATAAAAATTTTGAAATTGAAAATGAGGTAGAGAGAAAGTATTTCCCAATTCGGAGTGTGTCTTCCATTTTCTTCGGCAACAACTAAAAGAATATTTCCAGAAGACATAACTAACGAGAATAAAATAAGAAATCAATTGTAAACTTCTTTAAGCAATGACTTCTTATAACGAAGGGAAAATGAGCACATTCATCAACCACAGGTTTTAAGATTTTAGTAATTTATTAAAATCTGCTGAAAATAGAGAATAATTCCAGTATTTTTCGCATATGTAAGAATATATATATATATATATAAAATTATCATGTTAAATAAATGAGTTACCTATATCTAAATTATATATAAAAATAATAATAATTTATGTGTAAATATAGCTTCATAGATGATCACACTGAGTTGAGACTTGACATTTTTATTTAATGTTGATTTAGCGTTTTTAAGGTGAGTTTACCTATGAAAGTGTGACAGTGTTAGCTTTAAAGAGATGAAACAGAACCAAATAGCAATTTAATACTTTTTTCCACATCTAAGACCTTTTGCATGAAAATGTTTGGTGGTCACTGTACTTTCAACTAATTCATTCTCCTTTAAGAAAGATAAACGGACACATTTTTACCAGTGAAACTTCAAAGGATAAATGTAAGCATGAAATCAAGTTAAAAAATTATTTTATCATGTTACAAACAATCGTGACTTTTATTTACATTGCAAAAAACTTCCGGTTTCCTCTCCAATCACCCTATCTAAATATTACTGAAGCAATGAGTAAAGAAAATGTCAAGACATTTAACAAATTGAAGATGCTGTGTAAAAAGCTTGGGGTGAAATTAAGTTTAATATTGTCAAAAATCTTAGGTTTTTCAATAACTGTAATATTGTAAAATGTTCTCTGAACGCCACTGTGGCAATTTCAGTGAACTTGGAATATTTAATATGCTGAATAGCCTCGTGACGATACTGGAAGTTTCACTACTAACTCTGCGTGGAGACCCTCTCTTTATTTAAAGTTTATTTGTGTTAACTTTCGAAACAATCGTGTTTTCTTTATTAGATTTGAAGAGATGCTAAAAAAATGCAAAATATTTAGAAAAAAATATTTGAATTACTCAAGTGCACTTAATCAAAATTATATCGAGCAAATTCACTTCAAGGTTCATGAGTTTTGATTATGTATTTCATTAACTAAACTTCACTTTTGTTATCTTAATAAGCACTATTGTATTCATGAAATTTGTACTCTTAATTTATTTGTCATTAAACGAAGTTTCAAATTTTGCTTTTATTAAAACTATTAATTTTAAGTCACCTTTTGTTTCCTGTTCTCGCGTGAAGGCTTTGAGAAATTGGAAAACTATTCAGGATTCGTATTCGGATACGGGTTCGAGAAAATTTACGATTCGTCCCGTTTCTACTTAAAGGTATTATGGAAGATTATGTTTGGTTTTCAACATGCATATGCAATTTTGTGGTGGGTTAATTAGCGCATATAACCGATAACAATAAAACAGATGCAATATCAAAATGATCCCGTCAAAATCATAACTAATGCTCGAGTGCGGTAAGAATTGTGAAAATATGTTTTTCATAGATTTTAAATGAACGACACACTATTTAAAACAGGGTTTAGGTAAAATAATAAAATTTACATAAATTAAAAATTTTTTTCTGAAATCTTCTGTCATATTCTTTTTCTGGGAGCTACCATAATAGCTCTAAGCTACCACATCGTTTCAGGCGTAAGGATATCATTTTAAATTAACCAGTTACTAAGATTTCGATCTTTATTATTACGTCTCCTTTCCGTATTCCTCATCAGAAGGCAAATTATTTCTGAGTTTTTAAGCTGAGGTTTTTGGGTTTGAGAGAGAGAGAGTGTTTTCTGCATTTGCTCGCTATGTCGCTAGTTTCTGCTTGTTCTAAAAACTACGAATTTCTCTCCCATTCAGAAAGTTTTCTGCTGTCAAATAGTATTCATCATTATCATTATCAAGAGCATTATCAAGTAGTTTTTCTAAGGAGTGGTTCTGCGCAACAAGCCTATCCTTAATTCAGTGTATTCCTTCCTTCTTAAGAAATTTGTTCATTTTGCTTTTAAATCCTGCTTATATACTTGATGGTTTCTACAGTACTGGAATTTTTAATGGTATGTATAGACTTTAGTGACTGACTGTTTGATCCCAGTTAAATCAAATGCCTAGTCATTAAATATCATTATTAGATTACACTTTTGTTCTAAAATTTCAGAATCCTTCATACCTCTCCTCTCCCGCAAAAGGAAACTGCACTATTCTTCCTACGTCTTGAAAATATAGAATGCCAATGCTTTCGACGCGAAAGGGAAATCACATGCAAATTTAGTTTTCCATATTCTTAAGAGACTAGAATAAAGCAGGATCATTAAATCAGACAGACAATCCTCCCATAAGAGATTGCTTTTAGAACATGGTTTCTATGTAATCGCTGTTACATAGAAATAATGTCAAAATCTGCTAATACAATTTAGATTTTGCAAAAATTATCTTTTAGCACTATATGGTACGATTTGATTTGACAAAAGCATCTCTATTTCACAATGATGTATTAAATCATTACTTTATAAGGTATTTCTCCCGCCTTCTTAGCATGCCTTCGGGGTGTAGTGGTCAGCATGCTCGGCGTGTATTCGAGAGGCCCGTGATTCTAGTCTCGGCGAGGGCATTGTTGATTTTTTACGTCTTCTGCTTCCAAAATAACCTAATGTCTCTACAGTGCCGCCCGAACTAAAAAGGTGATGGATGATTGGCGATTGGGTCCTCTAATTTCCAGTCTCCCTTTAAAAAGGGGAATATATAAGGTATTTCTTCCACCTTCGCAGCATGCCTTCGTGGTATAGTGGTCAGCACACTCGGTGCGTATTCGAGAGGTCTGTGGTTCCAGTCCCGGCGAGAGCATTGCTCATCTTTCACATCGCCTGTTTCCAAACAAACCTAATGTCTCTACAACTTAAACGTTTGTGTGTAATTTTTAGGAGATGATCCGCGTTCTTATAACGTAACAACTAACATAAATTAAAATCCTTGAATCAATTTTTTTTTATTTCACATTCCAAATCATACTCGTGAGAAAATCTTATCTTTTGCTTAATTCTGAATTATCTAAAGATATGAATTTATAGAGATTGTTTTTCTTTGGTAGCATCAACCGGTATCCAAACTCCTAACTGGCTTGGAGCGAAATATCGCTCGTTTGAAGATAACGACAAAGACTTGAGAAGTTTACAAAATAACCTTTTTATTAAATCGGAGCTCTGAGCATGAACTGCACGTCTCAGGCTTACAGATCAACAACAGTTGTGGCAATGTAACTTATAAAGTAACATAAAGCTCAAATTTGAAATTAAGACTAGTGGCCAAAGGCACACAATTCGATTAACAAGAAGTTGGCTCAAAACTTTTCCCTGACGTAAAAATTTAAATATCGGCTATTATAATGGAAGGACGAAGAATATTGTCTTATCTGAGGTAGCGAAACCTAGTTACAGGAGGCAGAAATTTGCTCTGACTTAAATATGAAAACCTTACTGTAAGTACTCCTCAAACTAAATTTTCATTCTGGTAGGGAAACAGAAAGGAGAAGTGACAGTAAAGATCTAGATCACAGTTATGTAAAATTATAATAACCCTATAACTTCTATCATGAAACAACGCCTTCATTTTATTCACACTAAGATCCGTATTAGGAATCCATTTAAAATATTTCCTTCCCTTGTTAGGTGGCATTCGAGACACCAAGTATAGGAGGATTATAAGTCTTTTTGTTGGCATGCTTGCCTAGAATTCTTTTTTTCGCTCTCTGATACAAGAAAGTAAGAAATATCGATTCAGACCAACATATCGATTCAGGCAGGAAATATCGATTCAGGCAACAATATGGCTCTTTTTCTTTGTTTTTACAGCTTCTAGAAAATAAACCGAAATAGGCAATGTGGGCTACGAATAGACAGTATTGAAGAATAGCAGTTAAATATATATTTTCACTCAATGCTTTTATGCGATGCGTATGTCATGTTATGATAGCGACTGCAAAATAACAGTTTGTACCATCCACCAATGAAGATATTTTTCTACAACTAAGACTCCATTGCTATGAGGTACTTATCACGTCATGTCAACAACAAATCATTGTTATTTACGGTATCTGTATATTTGCGTAATGTCTTGCATTTGGAACCTGTGGCTGTATTCGCATTTAGTATTTGTGAAGTAAGTAATAGTGCATATTGTAGCTGTTTATCAATATAATTTATTTAGTATCTGTGTGTCTGTTTCAGTGTAGTATGGAGTAGCTTATTTAGTGTCTGTGGATTTGCTTAAGGACTTGTATTAGTGTATTCGTACTTAATATCTGTGTAATAGCGCATTTAATATCTGTATATCTGAGTTCATTCGTATCTTATCGTATCTGTATATATGTGCTAGTATCCGTATATCAGAGTAATGTCTTGTATTAGCATTTCGAATCTGTGTCTGCATCCGCATTTAATATTTATTTAGTAAATCATAATGTATATTGTATCTATTTATCAGTATAATATAATATCTGAGTATCTATATCAGTATCTAGTATCTGTGTAGTATGTAGTAGTGTATTTAGTATCTGTGGATTTGTGTAACGAGTTGCATTAGTGTTATCTGTGGATTTATGTAACAACTTGCATTAGTATTTGTGTCAACATTTATTTTTAATATCTGTGCAGTATGTAATAGTGTATTTAGCATTATCTGTATAATGTTTGCATTAGTATTAAATATCTGTTCCAGCATTCGTAATTATCTGTGAAATTTCACTTACTTAGTATCTATATTTTAGCTATTTAGTATATGTGTAGCAATGTGTAAAATGTATAGTCTAATGTCTTCATCAGCATTCGTAGCATCTAAATAAACGCCCCATGCGTTCCTTGTGGGGCGCCGAGAGTGTTCCACTAAACAGTTGCGGGATCCGGACAATACCCGATTAGTCTATGTAAGCTGTCCGAGTGTCCGGACTCGCTTTCACCTATCACCTGTCAACAACAAAGAGGTAATTAAGTTTTCATACTTATTAATATAAGATATAATTATCTCAGAACCTACCTTGGTCAGTTAATTCTGACACCATTTCTCAATAGCAACTGATGACTGATTACAGTCCTTCCAACTCGAATTTTCATAAAAGAGTATAAAATGAGAGAGCTTAAAGAAAATTGCTTTTATATACAGAAGACTTCGGATTTTTGATAGCTGTACTGGAAATTTTTATCATCGAGATTGCATGAAGATTTTACGCTCTTCGTGGCTAATTTACCTAAGATTTAGTTGCTTACAGAATATTTTAAGCCACTTTAACTATGCATCAATTGACACACTAAACTAACACATTACCCTTTGCAGAAATTCAAGCATAGCAGTATCGAATAACAACAAAAGAAAGAAAATTTATTACAGAAAAGAATTCGTGTCACTTTCTTCAATAACAGCTCCTTCTTTAAGGGGGGGGGGATTTTTCATTGTAAAGAAAATCCAGGCTATCAATCTATTCATTAACTTGGATTTAAAATTAAGAAGCAATTACCGAAATTTAAGAATTGCAGAATTCAAGATTTTTAGAATATTAACCAAATACGGGTGTCATCCATTCGCGCTGGGAATTGCATATGGAAATTTCTGTGTTGAAAGAGTAGGGATGTTTAGCGTTATTGATGAATTGTATTTGTAGATCAAGTCGAATATTTGATAGTGGATTCTCTTCAACATATTCAAAGTTTATGAAAGTTTTTACTTCCTTTTAAGAAGTAAAGAGAAAGTATTGTAATCGTGAAAAAGTTCGGGTATCATATTTCAACGAAAGTATCCATTTTGACCGCAATCCAGTGCAATTTTACGAAGTTTTTGCGTGACATCAAGACATTACACAAGACAGAATAAAGGACTCTTTTTCCCCAAACAAATTATAAAACTGATTTAAAATGGATTCAGAAGAGAATTTTTCTTAGCGTCTGTACGTGCGTATGTATGCATCTCGTATAACTGAAAAACGAGTAACCTCAGAACGTTGAAAGTTTGTATATAGGACTGCTACAGCATGTAGATGTGCACCTCCTAGTTTGGTTGCAATCGGGCGTACAAAAAGTATATAAATTTATATATATATAAATATATATATATATATATATATATATCGAATTAAATTATGTTTAATCCATTCCGGAATTATCATTTAATTTATTAAATTATCCCATATATTGACTCAGTATAGTGTCCACAACAAATTAAGTCTGTTTCTACGCATTCAGTGTCGTTTTGCCGAGTGACACCAAAAGTAAACTTTCAGTTTTGTGCACCAAAAAATCTGCCTTCTTGCCCATTGACCGAATTGCTTCTTTTTGCGTAGAAACTCTAATTTTAATTGTAAAAAATTGTGCTTTAAATTGTTTTAACTGTATTTATTGTTTATATTTTTCTACATTTTTCAATTTTTAATAAAAATATATTGAGGTTTTATGCATTTTTACCTTGTCGCGAACTGAATGAAAAATATATCTCTAATGAACTTCGAGAAAATAAGTTTAAATGAAAGGTAGGAAAAAATGAGCATGATTTAATATTCCGTACTAGGAAGTCATGCGGTGTACACATCAGATTTTTTTGCTTGTAACAGGTAGTGACTCTAATGCTTGTTACTCTTCATTTCTTCAAAATGCTGAGTTTCATTCATGTCTGAATTACATAGACAGCGAGCAACATAATAACATACTTTTTTAGACGCACTTAAAGTTCATAATTACTATTCAATATAACATAAAAATTACATTGTGCAAAAAATAGATGAAAAATTATTATTTAAATATAGACAAACATAAAAAAAATTCCTATAATTGCTTTTACAATTGTCATATACTCTTTTATTTGTTGACGGAACAAAAGCAATCGACACAATGTGACGTGAGCACAGTTTAATCGCTTGAAATTATATTTAGTTTGTAACCACTCTAGTGTGAGAAACAGGATCTGACAGCTGCTGCAAACAGACTGTTTGAGACAATACAATAGTACTAATGTTGCATACAATGGTAAATTGCCAAGAATAAAAATGAAATAGTGTAAAAAGTTACATCGCTTTAAAGAAAGTTAAAATACATCACTAACAATGTGACCTGTCCAGCTTCATCCGTTTACGTTTCATTTCGCAATAACCACGACAATACAAATGGGTCAATGATACCGAGAACAACACAGCAGAGGAGCTACGTCACAAAGGTGAGGCTGTGCATTCCTCCTCGTATTGGTTGTTGACTGCTACAGCGGGAAAATGACATCATTGACTACGTAGAGCGGCAGATTTCGATAAGGAGTGCAATGTCATCCTTATCGCCATTGTCAAATCATAAGCAGCTAGCCGCCAATTGCCTTGAGAGTTGGTAAAATGCTTTCTTCCGGGTTTTCCGCTTGTTCTAAATCCTAAAGGTGAGGGGGAGTTGAGGTGAATCGCACTGACTTTTCGTTTTGGCCAGATAGGGCCGTTAATTCTTTTAGAGTTTGAGGTAAACATATCCTAAATCTATATTTTGCGGTGTCCTGCGACCTGATTTGGGCTGCATGCTGACATGTAAGAAATACGTATTACACCTACGACTGGCATTTTAAGCCATGTCCTTATAATCTTACATAGCAGATTTAGAAAACGTTTTTTTGACCGCATTTTTGAAATTACTTACAGCAATAAAAATTACTGGTTAGAAAATTACCAAAAACAAGTAGCAACTGATAATTAGGCTGCTCGCAAAAGATTATCCTGCAGCCAAAGTATGCTATATATTTTTAAAATTCACTTACAACAATAAAAATAGCTAGTTTAAAAAGCTCTCTCTCTAAAAAAAAAAAAAAAAAAAAAAAGCAACTAATAGGCTGCCCACAAGTGATTATTCTGAAATCTAAGTATGTTAAATAAATACGGAGTTAGAAACATCTTTTATTAGTTACTTCATTTATACAAATCTTTCTAAACATTATTAATCAGGTGCTCTCTGCATTATATTAATACGCATCAATAGTTATACTCCATTATGCTATGATATAAATTATACAAAAGATTTTAGAAAATGTATCCTTTTTGTAGTAAATTATATTAATAAAAAGTGCTTTTAAACTGCTCATTAAATTAAACATGATGATCTATACTTTGTTTTAATTTTGCAAGACAAATTAAAGATATTAAGCGGCGTAAAATGGCAATACCTCTCCGAACTGTTAATATGCCAGACCTCTTGAATGATTAATTTTGTAATAGTAATATAAAGTAACACGGCGTGTTATTTGGATCTATTGCAAAACACTGATAGATATAAAAAGTTCGTAATACAAAAAATTAATTAATTAAGTGTCATTATTAACTAATTAGGAATCATTCCTAAGTGGCAAGGAATAATAAAAAATAAGTGCAACTAAATTTATTTTGAAGATCAGAAAATGTGAAAATTCCTCAAAATATCCATAGGATATATAATTTCACACAATAGGATAAAATTATGTATACATTTTTTTAGTAATATATCTAATTAATACACTACTGATTCAGAAACTAAGCACAATTCTTTGAGTAATGTATTTAATCAGTAAATTTTATGACTGTGAACTCAACAAATACACTTTGTGAAAGAAAAAAATCTACGCATATAGAAAAGTCATCCGCCTCGAAATTTAAACACAAATTTGTCCTACCAGATACGTAAACGCTAGAGAATGCAAAGCTTATGAGTGCGCATAGCAGCTGTAATAAACATGGGTATGCGCCAAAGACAGGGTTGAGGGTATAAAACAAAAGCTCTGGCGGACTGTCAGCCTGTTATAGGCTGATAATTCCTGTACTAGGATTTGATCTAGAGTCAAACAACCAGGGTTCAGCTGTCTTATGAAGTAATGTAATTTG
The DNA here is from genome assembly GCA_000611955.2 of Stegodyphus mimosarum. Lineage (NCBI taxonomy): Eukaryota > Metazoa > Arthropoda > Arachnida > Araneae > Eresidae > Stegodyphus > Stegodyphus mimosarum. The sequence goes on from KL816606.1 coordinate 24,911, forward strand.
CAGTGGCAAATGAGAACATTCCGAAAACTCGCTCGCAATTTACGAGTTCGACAGAAGTTGCATCACAACCTGATAAAATTTACGAATCGGTTCTCATGAGGAAGTAGTAGTAAAAATATTTCCAGCAAAGGGTCTATAACTGTCAAGACGGCAGCAGCAGGCTTAGAATAACAGTTTCTCCAAAGAATGGGTGTGATAATGCAAATTACCATAAAAATTTCAACAGCATTGTCGTCTGCCATTTAGAATCACTTTGTAATAGCGCTTGAGCATGTGTCAAAAGCACCATTGTATGAATGCTAGCAAAGTTTGGATTTAGTTTCGACGTCCACTGAGACATCTACCGCTCGTACCTAGTACCCACAACAACGCTTATTTTGACGTCGCGCTGTGGAAGCGTGGAATGTTATCTTTAGAGGTGAAAATCTGGTTTTCACTGACCTCAATGTACACTGAGGGAAAAAAAGGGGGGGGGGCAGTTCTATATCTGGCGTACTACTGAGCGATTGACGAAATTCAAATTGCGTTTTCCACGTCTCGAAAGTGCTACTTAGGATATATATTAGATTTGTATGTAGCATTGTTCTAATGCAGGTATTTTGAGCACAAAATCGGACTTTTTCTAAAATGACATGCCAATGTTTTTCCATATTTCAATTCTAAGAATCAAATTATGCCTAAATATTACATTTAGTAAGATTTGGTAAGAAATTTACGGAAAAAGTCAAAAATTTATCTTGGCGCATTTTTTTTCAATATGCGCCAAGAATACTTCCCTTGGCGAACTTCTTAATTTATAGCAGCCTATTTTCCTGTCCTTTTTTTTTCATTGTACTCGCGCGGGAAAAAAGTCATCCTTCATGCTTTCAAATAATTTTTGGGAAGTGCGTAAAACACATTTGGCGTTATTATCGCTTATAACGAATATGCCAAATTTAAAAACGCGCCAATATGTAAATTCACGTACACTTTAGGATATTTTAAATAAAAAAAACTCTAATTTTTTGTAGGTATGCTTTCAAAAACATCTACTTTAAGATGATGGTAAAACTTTTACAGGTTACAATTCAAAATTGTGTTTTGAAAAATTTATAAAAATTATTAAAAAATACAAATTTTAAAAACAAATCATAAAAAACGAGCGAATTTTATTTGGAATGAGCTTAAATTTCGATTGTGAAAGGAAGAATGAAATAAGTTTAATATAAAATGATATGCTAATAAATATATATCAAAATCAATTAACATCGAGGAGCTAAAATTTTGAGAGCTAATTTTTTAAAAACTAATCGTGCGATTTTTACAAAACTTGGCAGCTTGGCATAATTTGAGACGTAGAATCGAAATATGGAAAAGATGATACACGAGACATTTTAAGATACGCTTACATCTCAATGCATGAACTTGCTGGAAAATTAAAATTCAATGGGGCAAAATCTGACATTTCTTTGAGTCCATGCTAGATTAAATAGCCTCATTCGTTACTGCCTAAGGCTGTTATACATAGTGTTAATATGTATATCTGGCCTATATATCGAGTTATATGTTGTAATACATCGTGTTATTATGTTAATAAATTGTGTGAATAGTAATCTTTTCGTGTTAATATGTGTATCTGAAAGTAAGTTCTTTCAGAAAATAGATTTAGTGGATATGTCGTTTTAATCACTTTTTCACCGTTGCCTATTCGCTTCTCAGTTCAAGTTTCGACATGCCAAAATATTTTTTCTAGAGGCTGTGTTTCAATTTAAAATTTTTTATATAAAGTATATATATATTTCATTTTACTTCTGTTTCTCCTACTTTCCATCTTTAATTCTTTGATATGAATCTTCTAATATCTTTCGCACGATACTTTTAATCCATAAGTAAAATTCATGCTATTGAAGGCAAACAAAATACTTATTATACGAGATGAAAAATTCTTAATTTCTAGTTTTAATATAAGAAAGCGTGAAATTTCGAAAATTAATGTTGAACGAAGTTTGATGTCAGTTCTCAGATCAGGAAGATATTCTACCTTAATAAATAAAATAATTATTCATCATCAACAAATAATTCAACAAAATAATTATTCATCGAATTTCTTTTGAGAAATTATAGATGATGTGTCATTATTGCAAAATTGATGTATTAAAATGGAATGGGATTTTTTATAATTAGAATTTGAAAAAAAAGTGCAATTATATTAATATTAAAGAAACAAGAAAATAAATGCTTACCAAAAATAACGATAAGGACAGGGAAAACGTACAAAAAGTTAGATTTTGTAATTTTTTCAAAATTGATTTTAAAAATTAAAAAAAATATGAATACTTGTATTTTTAAAACTACTTTTGTTTGCATCCAACGGCTGCGAAAATAAATGCTGAATAAGAACTTTTATGAACAAGCTGGCCATCTAATGGAAGTGATTTATAATGCATCTAACTCATGTGATTTCCGATATACCTGATTAATAGTTTTTATAAACATTTGCACCTTTATTGAAATTCTTAAGATATATTTTTAATGCCACATGTTACGTAGCTCGATATAGAGTAAGTAATCTATACTATTAAAATCTGTACATGTTTGTTTATTTGTTTCTGGCATCATCTCACCCGAGATATTAATTAAAAAACTCCGAAAACGTTAATTTTCGCTCTCATTTTTCCGAGTGGCAACAGTCGAGAACGCTGTAGATAAAAATCTGCTTTGTTTCGAAAATTGTTGCCATTGCTCGCTTTCAAATCATAGAGGTTGTTAATAAAAAATTTGTAAGTTTTACAAAATATGAAATAAAAATAGCATTTCCAAATATCAAACATATTATATTATATAAAGTCAGAATCTGACGTTGAAGAAAGTACGCGATTGCGTATGACGTCATTGTGTATTTAAAACTTTTCGTTAATATCAGCATTTAAAATAAATAGCTCCTTTTGGTAACTTTTTTGTTTTAGGTTAAGGCAACTGACATAGTATGTTATTGATACTTTAATTCTTTTATTGACATTGAAAAAAGTTGTTATAATGCATTAAATTTAAATCATGATGCCATACGTATACGTATTAACTTGAAGTATCAAAACCTTTTCTTTCCTGGTTTGGCAACAAAATAATTATTCACGAATTGTTTGTTGCTTGGAAAGAATGAGCTGATTTCATTCATACTGAAATGTTTTCATGCATTTTCTTTGCAGATGTAGATAGAAATTATAAATTTTAACTTTGGACGCAGCTATCAACTTTGTGTACAATACATTAAATTAATAGTTCACTTTATTTTCAAATTTTCAGTGCATAGAACTTATAAATATTGCTTTGGTCACAGCCGGCTAGGCGCTATTTAAAAGATGATGATGATAATAATAATATTTCCAATCTTTCGTATTCAGTACTGTATGACAATTGCACAAAGTAAACCAAAATACATAACATGTTGTTCTGATCACAGAGGTTAATGCACGGCAATTCAATTCACTGTTCGTTTTTACAGCCTAACTTTTATATTTCTGAGTTTCCTTGCCATTCCACATACTTTTCGAAACCACAGTATTTATTTAAATGAAGAAATATTTTATCATGGAAACTATGTCACTTAGTTATTCGTTTGCAATCGCTCTCCTCATGACACAAGTTTCTGGGAGCTTTCAACTCAATTTTAATACAATGACTCATATGAGGAAAATTTCAAACACTTCACTACAAAAGAAAGTTCACTAGAATGCCTTAAATATTCACTTTGAATACGCTAATGTTCTTTGTTTCGCAAGACTGCTAATCGAATATTGAATATAAAACTCGCAAACAGTTTTTGGGATCTTTGGCTTATACTGCCTAATGCAAAGTTATGGAGAATTATGAAATGTTTATTAAACTCTGTGACCGTGCATATTCTAATCTCATTTTAATCCAATTAGTTTTACAGGATAAAAAGTTATCCTGCCGTAATACAACATAACGTTGCTGCATGTTTCTCTTTAAATGACTACTTCTTAATCTTTTATTCATAACAATCTTAATTTTGTTTTTGTAAAAAGAGATTTGGGTTAATGAACTATGCTTTTACGCATAGTGAAGTGTACTTTTACAGATGATTTTCGATGGAATACAGATTTATTTTTGTTTTTCATACCAAACACCGCGGAAAAATATTAAACAGTCCTCGTAATAAGGTACTTCCATAAGAAATCGTATCAACAGCTGTGTTAGATTCCACTGACATATTAATGTAAATTTTCTTCAGTAAGTCTTCTTGTAATAATTTGCTTATTTACTATAATTAATTTTTGCTGTTCGATATTTCAGTGTAAACTTACCCCTATATAAATCATATTTTTTAACTCACTTTAAATGTTTTTGTAGACCAGAATTTTGTTATAGTACTAATTTAATGCAATTAATCTTTAAATAGGGTAATTAACTAGGCACAAAGATTTTGTGTTAACCGCAAAGGAAAGAATATGCAACGGTTAAGTTATACATAAGTATAAACACACATACACGTATATTAAGAAATTTAGAACCAATTTTTCACAAAGACCAAAAATTTAAATTCGTATGTAATAAATTTCAAATAATTCTATAAATGCAATAAAGAATTTAATTTTTTTTTCTGAAATAAGATACCAATTCTTTTTCCATATTTAGATTCTACGATTCAAATTATGCCTAAATATTAAATTTTGTAAATTTTCGTGCGAAATTTACGCAAAAATTTAAAAATTTAAACTGGCGCATTTTTTTCAGTTTGCATCAAGAATAATTCCCATGGCGAACTTCTTAAGATATGGCAACCTACTTTCCTTTCCTTTCAATTGTGCAGGAGCGGAAAAAAAGTCACAACATTCCTAGCTTTTTACATTGTGCATGAGCGGGAAAAAAGACACATCGTTTCTACTTTCGAATAATTTTAACAAAGTGCCTAAACCATATTTGATGTTATTATCGCTTTAAACAAACATGCCAAATTTCAAAACGCCCTGATATATAAATTCACGTATATCTTCGGAAATTTTGAATAAAAAACTGCAATTTTTTGCAAGTATGCTTAGAAATACATCTACTTTAAGATGATGGTAAAAATTTTATAGATTATAATTCAAATCTTTTTTCGAAAAATTTATAAAAATTATTTTAAAATGCAAATTTTAAAAATAAATCGTAAAAGATAGGCGAATTTTATTTGAAACGAACCTAAATTTCGAAATATCAAAGGAAGAATCAAATAAGTTTAATAAAAAAAGAGATATTAATAAATATATATCAAACTCAGTTAACATTGAGGAGCTAAAACTTCGAGAGCTAATTTTTTAAAAACTACTCGAGTGATTTTTACGAAACTTGGCAGTTTGGCATAACTAGAGTCCTAGAATCGAAATATGAAAAATCATTCGCATGTCATTTCAGGAAAAGTCCGATTTTGTGTCAAAATACTTATATTAGAACAATGCTTCATATAAATCTAATACATATCCTAAGTCGCGCTTTCGAGACCTGAAAAACGCAAGTTGAATTTCGTTAATCGGCCTGTAAAACGGGAGATATAGAGGAAGTGCCCCCCTCTTTTTTTTTATTGCGTAGTGTACAAACCTTCCAAGCTAAGCCATCCAATTTTATCTTCCTTCTTACAGGTTTCGGTCATAGCCTTCATATATCTTATATTAAAAGATTAAAATTAAAATTAATGTCTGCCTTTTTGAGATAAAGATCAATAAATTGAGTAGATACTTAACTATCCTTTAGTTTGCTAATTAGTAAGTAAATTTCATTTTTATTATATCGAATATCGTATTTTTTCTTAAATTTGATTTATAAAGGTATTTATTCTCTATTATTTTTTTGGAAATATTGGAGTTCCAGTTGATTAATTTTATAGTAGTGAACTTAAGATTTCTTCTTTTGTCAAAAGATTTTATGGTTGAATGATCAATAATTTGCAAATCAAGATAATCTATTACATGTTGATTATTATTAGCAGGATTAAATTTGAGAATGCTTGGACAAATTTGAGTTTTTCAATTGCTTTATTATTATTAGAAGTAAGAATATCATCTTGTCAGGACTGAGTGTTCTGTGCATGTTCTTTGCAAACATCTTGAAGTAACTCCTTAAAGTCCTAAAGTCCTGATCTGGAACAGGGAGCTGAAATCAGCTATGTTCTGGTGTAGATACTGTGCTGAAGTAGTATAATGACTGCACTTGAAAGGGATTTAAAATCCCCTTTTATTAAATCAATATTATTTACAAATCCCTTCCCAACTCGGGAGGGATACAGAAAGTAAAAGACTACACTTAGGTCTAAATGAACAATCAGAAAATTTAAACTAAAGCTAAATAGAAATTTGAGTGATCTTTGCTCACAGAGCTCTTCGCGGAGTTGGCCTCTAACTAACTGGTGCGTAGCAAGAAGTACTAATACTAGCGCACTTGGATTTATTTCAATAAGCAATCACGTAATAAGCACTATGGCTTATAATTTATCTTCTAGCTGGTCAGTCGAACGTCGAACAGAATGACCGTGATCTGAGACTAAAAGCTCTCTCACACTGAGAGGTTTCTACCTCTGGTTTAAATAGTACTTGGCTCTACTTCAAATTAGCATAAGCTGAAAACGCGCGCTTCTTCTGACGGGAAGTTGAAACTGAGAAGAGATAGAAAGATTTAAATTAAAATAAAACTTTGTTAGTTTAACTAAAACCTTACAATCTATGTACCTGTAGGTATTTGTAAATAGTTTTAATTCTGGTGCTTTTAATTTTGGCTGAAATTTACACTTAGTCTGACAATCAGAACATGTGCCTTTGGGATAAAGAATAATATAGCGTTCATTGTAGGTAACAGATAGTAACTACAGATTACGTAGAAAGATATACAGCGGAGGTTTTTGGTTTTTATACTTAAAATTATTCTGGGTTAATTCATTTTTAAATTTGACTTAACATTTAATTGAATATTTTTGATATATTACATATACTCCTTTTAATTTTATTTACATTTGCATTATAATATTTTATTTATATTTGCATCCTAATGTTTTATTTTCCCATTTTTACATGCTTTGTTCATCCTATTCATTTGATACTTACGTTTTGTTCTAAAAGTATTTTGGCTCTTAAATAAAGTTTTTCATTCCAAATAATTTTAAATTAATTTACATCATGTAGAGAAATTCTTGATATGCAAATGAGTATGCTAAATTTGGGGAATCCAATATTTACATTTAATTTCATTTCTGCTTTGGATTTGCATATGTATAACGAGGACGAAACACGATGTCTGAATGGTTGGAAGGCGTGCGAAATAAGCTAATTCCCACTGAAGAGTCTGTATTATTTCATTATGTTTCCAATTGTTTATTTTTAAGTAATTTTCCTTATATCACTTTCATTATCATGAACAATTTTTTCACAATTTTATGCATATCCACTACTATTGGCCATTGCTAATAAAGCTATTTTTCCATGCCTATTTAACTTTTACTATTTAATACTTGAAAAACATTTTCTAAAACATTTTAAAATTAAAAAGTGTTTTAAATATTACTTAAAACTTACGAATTCGTAAATTGGAATTTATTTGGACTTCAAATTGTAACCGTTTTACTTTTTATTTTATTTGAAATATAATAATTTTAATAGGAGTATTTACCTTTAATTATAGTAATATATATATATACAGAGAGCGAATATATAAATGATTCTATTAGCTCCTAAGAAATGTGAAGAAAATTTAGATAGTAAGAGAGTGTACTTTTTTGGAAATCAAAAACTGGAATTTTTAATTAAGCAAATTGGAATTCCCCACTTATTAAATGCTAAAGTCTTAAAAAAATTTAAAGAAAAGTATATTTAAACAATTAAAATTGTTATTGATACCAAGGAAACTTTTCCTTTAAAAATTTGTTATTAACTTAGCAATTAATAAATCATAAACTCCAATTTAATTAAGTACAAATTCCAATTTTTGATTCCAACAACGGTACATCTTTACTACCTAAATTTCCTTCACATTTCCTAGGAGATAATCGAACCATTTATATATTCTCTATTAAAATTAAAGTTTTTAATCTTAACAGCGATAAGTAGGATTTTTTGTCTTATATTACGTGCTCCGCCCTAAGGCACTACACGGAAAGGGAGGGATGCCCCGTGGAGGTCTTTTTAAGGGAAACTGGCTCGTATCCACGTTACACATGGGGAAAACCACGAAAACGCCCATGCAGCCAGCCCGTTCGGCAAGACTCGAACCCTGGACCGAACTACCAGTGTTCAGCGGCTTTTACTGCTCGGCCGCTGGTGGGCCTAAGTAGGATTTTGAAGTTCTTTTTAAATAAATTTTAAAATTCCTTAATTTTTAAGGCTTTGTTTCTCTTTTTATACGCATATATATGATTATTAATTTTCTATTTATGATTATCTCCTAGGAAAGAAAATGCAAAACTATTGCATATTTAAATTAGGAAACAGTAGAGGGTTGTGTTAAAACTATTAAAAACGTGTACTAAACTTAAAAGAAATTCATAATTTATAATGGTACGCATTAAAATCGTACATTTAAAGTACTTGAGTTCTTAAAATAAAGCATAATATGTAAAAATAAATTATAAAATATGAATATGAAACGAGCACTTGAAGAGTACACAAAAAATGAACCGAAAATAAATACTAACAATAACATTTTTATTTGATTACGAAGTTGAAGTAAAGAACATGCATTTTTATTTTTTTAAAATAAAAACTGTAACATAATTTCAGGAAGAAATCGATAGGTTTGATAACACCAATCCGTAATCCATAATTCCTAAAAACTGGCTTTACCATTTGCCCGCATTTGGCTCAACTTAGAAATGCGAACAAATATTTTTTCCCACATGAAATTTATTTTAATTAAGAGCAGGAGCAGCTAAATCACCGAAAATTTAGATGCTTGTATTTGTCTTAAAACCACAAACTATAAACCATATTTGACTAAACTCACGTCACAAGTTCAACATTAGGAGAGCCACTGATATCGAGGAGAAAAAAGAAGATCATTCAGTTACATTTGTTTTTATAATACTTAGAATAATTGCAATAATTGATATGAATAATTAAAAGATAATTGCAATTATTTTCTCAATAAACCTTATCCTTTTATTCACCAAGAAAGACTGTTATAAAATGAAAATACCCCTGACCCCGAAATATCTTCTTAATATACACATTTTGGTTGATTTTGACCTGAGCCTAAAAGGGTTGCCGAAGCCTGGTGCGGGGGTATTTTCTCCCTCCTCATCACGCGACTTCGCGGTGCAACTAGAAGCATGTCCGGCTAGGAATCGGAAGTTCGAATTTGTTCATTATTTAGATTTTCTGCTCCGATAAAAAGCGTAATGGTTCTACAAGTGTGTTATCGTTAGTGCATGATAATTAGCGCCCAGTATTACAGCACTAGAAGAAATACCTCATACAGTTTACAATGTACTGCAGTTGAAATAAAGCGTTGACTAAGAGTAGAAAAATTCTTAATAAACTAGCGTGCGGTAATGAAATGATTGCAAAAACAGAGAATGAAAAAAAAGGAAGGGGGAAGGGGAGGACCTGCATAGGGAATTTTCATTTTCTTCTTACTGCAAGGTACAGGATAGAGGGTGTGTTTTCCGTTGGAACTGCGATCTTGTTCTGTGGCATATTAATTTTTTCCACCCGCAGTAACAAGATAAAACTAGAGCAAATTGCTGCTTTGGGTAGAGAGAAAAATTAGGGATAAAGAGAGAAAAAAAAGAGGGAAAATTCTTTGAAAGTTTATAACTAAATGTGCAACTTTGGGAGAAAGAATCTTCACCGCATGCATTGTCTCGTGGGCGGATGAGAGGGAAACAATGCTTTCCTGGAAATTTCATTTTTTAAAAGGTTTTCACAAAATGATTCAATATTTCTCTCAACATCCGCAACATCCCGCACTTGAAAGAAACCTCCTACTTTTCAAATGCTCGCAAATTCTTAGAAATTCATGAGATAGAGTCAATTTAATCGTTTAAATCCCAAGGGTATTTACACGGAAAATTTGTAACCTACTTTCGGCAGAGACTTTTGTGCTAGATCTTGGAAGAGTAATAGAACATTTTTAATACCTTAAATTATAGTATAAATGGATATTTTTTATGTTTTTAAAGAAAAAGGCAGTACTTAATTCTTGGAATTTTAGAATGTCCATAGTTCTCCTAGGATTTAAAATGCATAATTTGCAGTACTGCGTTAAGGAAATATAGTAATATTGACTGAAATAAACAAATTTGGCTTCCTCTTAAACTCTGCAATCATGAACAGTAAAAAAGGGGGGACGAAGGAAGTATATTATTTACTGTTGGGAACTAATGCTTCATAAGGCTATAAAATTCAACAGTTGTTTAAAACCATTAGATTTTTACTTTGCAATTACTGTTTCCCAAATTATGTAGGACTTCAATTTTAAAATATTAGTAATAGTTTTTTGAAATGTTGTACAAAATGTATTTGTTACTTTAATTTTGATTAGAAGTGTATTTGAAATAATTGTTTTACCGAAAATTTTAAATTCTATTATTGAAATGTAAGGACTGATTGAAATAATCAGCTGCATCATAGATCTTCGCAGAGTCATATATTTATAAAAATAGCAGAAATTAAAGCTACTTTTGGTATGTGTAAATAACTTAAATTGTAGAGACATTAGGTTATTTCGAAGATGAGACACATGAAAAATGAGCAATGTCCTCGCCGGGACTCGAGCCGCGGACCTATCGAATACGCTCCGAGTGTGCTGACGATTACACCACCTAAGAAGAACCATGCTAAGAAGGTTAGAGAAATGCATTATATAGTTCCCCTTTTAAAGGGCGACTGGGGATTAGGGGCCCCAATCGCCAAATCCTGGTGGCGGAGAATCACCATCCACAATCCATTTTAGTTCGGGAGTCACTGTAGAGACATCAGATTATTTTAAGCAGAAGACATGAAAAATGAGCATTGCCCTCGCCGGAACTCGAAACGTGGACCTCTCGAATACGCGCCGAGTGTGCTGTCATTACACCCCGAAGGCATGCTAAAAGGGCGGGAGGAGTAAGTACCTCATAAAATAATTAAATTAAGTAATCATCATATTGTTGTGATATACCCAATTGCGGTGAGATAGCTTCTCCGCTTAGAAAGTGACAGCGAAATGCAGGGTGCCAGATCTGGCGTGAAATATCCAATTTGGCGATAAAACGGGCGATATGTCATTGACGGTGCGAGAGCATCTCGACTCGTTTCTTTCATCCTCAACGGGAATATTCTCGAAGGTAGGTTAAAGTTACATATATATATATATATATATAAAAATATATATATATATATATATGAGAGAATTACTTAAGGATTGTAAGAACCATGATCCCCTATTTCTATTTTTATAAATTTGTACATTTTATAATATACATTTGGAACAGAAAAAGTAAAAAAGTTGAAAATACAAAAACAGTGAAAACCAAAGTTAATCTTTTTTTTTTTATTTAAAGCTCCAAACAGAACTTGTCAAAGGAAAAGTGTTCTGAAGCTTTAAACAAAGTCAATTAGCTGAACAACAAGAGCCGGGTTTCATTCCGATCAACTCACTGAGGCCTCTATCTTCAATTAGCGTAATGGTTATTAATTCTAAAAAAATTTTTTATACAATACTTAAAAAAATCTATACAATTTTGAGGCTCGTACTGAAATGGTTTTTTTTCCCTTCCCGTTTTTGTTGTCCGAACACAAATGGAAACAAATGATACAAGGAAAAACTTGCATGCTATGCCGAAATAAAACATTTATAATCAAGGGAAAAGATGGGACTAATTGCAATCGAAAGAAATATCTATAAAATTGGTAAAATAATAAGACAATAAAAAAATAATAAAATGCTGTACTAATTACAATGTAAAGCTCAAATTTTTTTATCGAAAAATTTGATTGTCAAATGTAAAGGCTAAATAAGGGCCTGGTTCAAATGCGAACTTAAAATGAAAATACGTTTTGCTAAAGTAAAAGGAATGGAGAAATAAATGCGACCATTGAGGGGAATTAAGATGTAAGGTTTATTATACGTTTTCTAACAGTTATTTTAAGTTTTGTATCTTTCCTATCTTATTCTAATTTCAGCTTACAATTTCCTGCCGGAATGTAAATTCAGAAACGCAGATAATGCAAATGAGAATGAGTACTGTTTAAGTCGTGACTTAACCGACTTCAAGAGAGAGAGTCTGATTTCCTGACTAGAGCGCGTCCGCCTTCTGGCCACATCTCTCTTAGTTGTTGTTACGCTCGGCCATATCTTAGGCCCTTGCTAGGCTTCGCCGATTTAATTAATACTTAGGGGCGAACTAGTTAGATTCTGATAGCTTCGGCTATATTATTTAAGAGCTTTAGTTAAGTTAATTTTAGTTCAAATTATTAGTATTTAAGTTCAAGCCCGAGTGTCGGCTTTATTGTAAAGTGCCATGCTTGTAAAATATATTAGATAATAAAGGGTTTTAAACCCTTCTCAAGTCTTACGTGTTCTGTTCACACTTAAGCGATTACTCGCTTGTTAAGTGTTCGTGGGGTTCTGAATAAGAACTTAAGATTTAAAGAGTTGAACCCTACAAAGTAAAAAAAAAATTGCTACAAATGGAGGGGTTTTGCAATAACAAATTATAATGAAAAAAACCTTCCTACCTGTAGGTGCTTCTTTTCCAAAACGAAAAATTAAAAAAAAAAAAGAACTTTGGTTTTCACTGTTTTTGTATTTTCAACTTTTTTACTTTTTCTATTCCAAATGTATATTATAAAATTTGCAAATTCATCAAAATGGAAATAGGTAGGGGATCATGGTTCTTACAATCCTTACGTAATTCTCTCATATATTTCATTTCCCATATTAGATGATATAAAATTTTGCAGCACTATGCGCAGATTTTTCTACTAGTTTTTCTAGTTTTTTTTTCCTCTCAGCAACAAATAGAAAAATTTTCACCTTTCTCAATAATACACACACACACACGCACACACACACGCACACGCACACACACACACACACGCACACACGCACACACACACACACACACACACACACACACACCATGCTTGTCCTGGAGTGTAATAGTATCTTGAGTTCAGAGATTAGCTTGAGAGCTCTCGACCGAGTCGGGAGCCTACTCTATTGCTTTGACGTGAAGCTGTCTTCATCGTTATAGCCTGAAGGCTGTGTTGTTGATGGTTTGAGGCTGTGTTGTTGATGGTTTGTCGTAGTTTTTGGACGAGTGTAATTGTGTCTTTAGAACTATCCTGTGTAATAGCACTTACTGACGAATAAATTGTATTTTGATTCTTCATCAAGTGTTATCCTTTATTACTCCTAATCCCAAACCCGTAGAGCGCAACAAGATTGATAAAGAAAAAAATACAATGCCTATACGAATGTAATTTTTTTTTCAGTTGTGCATTTGCAAAAGGTTTCGGTAAGTAAAAAAAGGAAACTAGCAGTTAAATTATGTGCACGAAAATTATGAAATTTTATTCCCTTTCTATCGAAATGACTGGCATTGATTCTATCAAAAATATGATACAACCGTGCTCATATTTTTGATAGAATCAATGCCAGTCATTTCGATAGAAATGGAAGAGAAATGAAGCAAAGGCAAAAAATTAAAAGTTTTTGTATCAGATCTTTTGTGAAGGCGTTGACAAGGCAAACATTTTATTTTGGATAATCCCCAGCTGCAATCGATTTAATGAAACTGAAGTTTAACAAATTGCTGCTGAAGGACTAACGGGGTTTTCCTTCTCGTATACTTTCTTTTTCTCTTCTACTCTTTAAAAAAGGTTCAAGTTTAAAGGGTGGGCGAATGATGAAAGCATCAGCGGTGGTCCTTTTTTCGTGGTTGCGGTTACCGCTTGCGAGACTGCCGCTTGACTTTGAACTTCCGAAGCTGACGTCACGCAAGAAGGAAGCTGAAAAAAAATTTGTTAAAAGGCAGTAAAGACTTTTTTCCCACCCAAACTATTGTTTCGCTTCTTCTCATCCTTTCAGCTTTCCTCTGCAAATTCTATGCTTTTGAAATCATCAGGTGTATATGTATTTTTTTCACGTCGCCTACACAGATCAAATTACAAGCAAACGGACATTTGAAGCATATACTGCAGCAAAAATAATATTTAAAACGAAAAAAGAAAGGGAGAAAGACACAGAGATAAAAAAGAGGTAAAAAAATGTGCTAGACGAAGCAGTTGTAGTTGGCCTTGCAATAGTCTGACAATAAGTGGGTTTTAGAAAAATAACTGGACTTTCCATAAAGTACAAATTCAATTTCTGCGCTTCTGTAGCAATATAAGAAATTACATTATTAGATTTCTGTGTTTTTTACTTGCTTGTATGAAGTAGAGTAAGTATTGTAATTGCGAAAATTTCAGGTATCTTATTTCAACGGAAATATCCATTTCGGCCGTTTCCGAATCCACTTGGACGATTTTTTTGCCTGATGTCTGTATGCACGAACAGAATAAATGACTGTGTTTTCAGAACGAATTGTAAAATGTTTTTAAAATGGATTCAAGAGGGATTTTTTCAGGCAGTTGTCCAGCTTATAAGTCCTCACCCTACCTTAATTTTCGTAGTCATATACTCCCAATTACAGAAGTGTTTTAAATGATGAAAAAATTAATGTTTTGGCAGTGTTTATCTCTTCGTTCTGCAAGAGTGCAAATTACAGCGAAAACTCTTTCTATAACGTAATGCCAGTATGCTGCTCTTTTCATATTTCTTCCTCTAGCTTTGAAGTTAAAGTTTTTCCTTTTGCTCTTGTTAAGTGCGCTAACATAGCATTCATTCCTATGATTTTCCGAATTTTCATGACTTTGAATTATAGCAGGGTTTTTCCAGTCATTAAACCCTTCAGAAGTTAATGCTGCTGCAGAAGATGCAATATTTGGAAAGAGTTTACAAACAAAGCTAAAAACGCAGGCTTTTGAGGAAGAGTACACAAGCCATTCTAGGGTATATTTTTCTCCATTGGCTTTTGTTGAATAAAAAATTGCTTTTGTACAAAATCTGGACTGATTCTTAGCTTCTCGCTTAGAATTTGAAAATAGTCCACAGTGATCTGCACTTGAGAAAGGTCCTCCTCTACCCAAATATGATACATCATTTTGCGATAAATTTGTCCACAAGCCAATATCCGTTGCAGTAGACATATATTTGACATCATTATCTAAATTTGCAACATCTTGAACATTTGTTTTTCATTAGGTGTCTGAAAAAAATTCTGAATATTCGTATTATTTTGTGGCTCGTTTGTATATTCGTGGTCATTAAGTTGCTCTTAAATTAGTTCCATATTTTGACTTTGAGTTGGTGAAACGGCCTTGTCCTCACATACAACGGGCTGCATTGCTTCCAGTTGAGTAGCACTAGTTGGCACATGCATGTAAGCAATAATCGGTCTTAACTTCTTTGCCTCATACTTTTGTAGCTTCTTTTTTCTTGCATATGCAAGCGCCATTTGCAAATCTTTTACTCTTTCTTAAATTAGAATCTACAACAAAATACTTGAGTTATTAATTATTGTGCATAAATAAAAGTTAATTACTTATTATTAACTCAAAAAATAACACTTTTACGTATTTGAACACTGTGGTAAAATTTCTTTTGTTGATCGAAATTTTCGATAAACAATTCATTTCGAATAATAAATTGAAGTAAAACAAAAATTCATTTTCGTGAATAGCGCGCCGCTTATAATAGTCATTGTTTATCAAATAGTAAGCTGTAAGGTTTATCCTAAATTTATAAACAGTTATTTTAAGATCTTTTCTATCTTATTCTAATTTCAGCTTACAATTTCCTGCCAGAATGTAAATTCAGAAACGCAGTTAATGCAAATGAGAAAGAGTACGATTTAAGTCGTTACTTCACCGACTTCGAGAGAGTCTGATTCCCTGACTAGCGCGCATTTGCCTTTTGGCTACGTCTCTCTTAGCTGTTGCTACGCTCGGCCACACCTTAGGCCCTTGATTGGCTTCGCCGATTTAATTAATACTTAGGGACTAACTAGTTAGATCTCTGATAGCTTCGGCTATACCTTTCAAACAGCTTAATTAAGCTAGTTTAGTTTAAATTATTATTATTTTAAGTTCAAGCCCGAGTGGAGGCTTTGTGTAAAATTTCCAAAATATCTTTAATTCAGGAATGAAATTAAATTATCATTTTTCAATCAAGATTGTATGGAACTGTTATTTTGCCTCATTGAAAAAAAAACAGCAATTATGAATAATGAATTGTATATAATCATGAAAATATAAAATAAAGCACATAATATACATTTTAAAATATACAAATTAAAACATATATTAAGAACTTACCTAGAATTCCGCGAAATAAAGATATTGTCACAAAATTTTTTTCAGTGGTCTATAAACACTTCACTAAAATATTGAACCTACTGAACTCAAAAGGTGAGAATCAAAATAATTGTGTACGCAATCCTAAAATAAGAATATTTTCTAATAACATTGTAGCATTCATTATTTTAATTAACCAAATTATTTTTAGTTTGAACTTTCCTAT
>KL816608.1:0-24812 GCA_000611955.2 Stegodyphus mimosarum
GGTTTGCTTTTCTACCTTTTCACACCTCCTTAAGAGGCGATTGCTATCTGGCCTTTTAAACGCAAGGATCAAGGATGTTGAATTTACGGAGTACACTAGGGCAAGCCTTTAACTCCACATCATCAATTATAAGTTAAATCATCAAAAGAGGGGATCATCAAATACGGGTAAAATTTTGAAATCCAAAAGAATAAAATTTATTAGCTCAGATAATGCCTTCTGCATGAGACAAAAAAGGTAAAAACTCAATAAAGGACTTTAATTTAGCGCCGAATTAAGGGCCAGAATCAATTTAGAAGGGGTCAATCAATGCTTCAAATAATTTTGAATAAGATATTAAAAGGTGGCGAGAGCTTTCCTTGATTCTTGATATAAGTAAAAATAAAATAAAAATCCTTAGCCAAGCAGCGCGAAAAAAGAACGTTCGCGAGGTCATTGAACTATTGCATTCATTGAGGCTCGTTTCCGCTCGGAGTCTGGGAGAGAGGGAGGGGGGACCCGTTAGGCGGGGCGAAAAAGGAACAGTTCAAGTAGTCAGCTGACTAGGAGGAGAGAATTTTGACCGCTATTCAATGCGGCGTTTAAAAGGCCAGATAGCAATCGCCTCTTAAGGAGGTGTGAAAAGGTAGAACAGCAACACTTTTAAGGGAAGAATATAAACATTTAACAGTTAAGTGCAGACGCGTGCGACTGCTTTTAAAGGGACTCTTCTTAAAGAGCCGCTAAGAAACTTTTGTTAAAGAGTTGTAGTTCGGGTTCCCCTGGTCAATGCCCTTTGCATTGTTAACGCAGCGGCGGGGGGGGGGAGGGGAAGGAACAAGAAGTAAGCTTCCACTCGCGCATCCGTACATTCATAACGTCGCCTTTTGAATGGAGTAGTGGCATATTCAGCATTTAAAATAGTTCTGGGTCGATTTTTTGATGATGCGACCGCAGAATTACAAACTGGTAGCGTATGAAGTACAGGATTTCCAACGAGATGGATGTTTTTGAAGAAATTGACCGAAAGTCGCTGTATAAAGCGATTGATGGGCATAATTTTGAGATCATTATGAATATCTTCGTTCCTTACGAACCAGGGAGCGTTTAGAACTTGACGTAATAATTTTGATTGAAAAATTTGGACGTGTTTACGGTTAGTCAGAGCAGCAGAGCCCCAGATGGGACTTGCGTACGTAAGTATAGGCCTTATCATAGACTTGTAGAGTAAAATCTTGTTATCAAGTGACAGGTCGCTATTTCTAGCGAAAAAGGGGCGCAAGTTGGCTTTGGCAGCCTTCACATTCGCAATAATTTTTTGAATGTGAGGTTGCCAGGTTAATTTTGAATCTAGTATAACTCCTAGATATTTATATGTAGAACCCCAGGGAATAGGTTCACCGAAGAATACAAGATTATCTAAACGTGGGATATTTCTTCGGATGAACAAAGTGGCAGGACATTTTGCAACATTAATTTTGATTTTATACAGTCCGAGCCAGAGTTCTAAGGACGAAAGTTAACTCTGTAATTTAGAGATTACCGTGGTGGTGTTGGCATGTTGTGTTAAGATGGCTGTATCGTCTGCATATAAAGCTAGATCGATACTAGGTGCCTTAGGCACATCATTAATATATAGGTTGAAGAGAAGCGGTGAGACCAGACTACCCTGGGGGGCACCGGCTAAGATCGGGCGGGGAGAGGAGAGTTCGTGGTTAACTCGCACGCGGAAACTTCTTCCTGATAAGTACGAGTTAATAATATTAATGATATGAGCCGAAAAACCAAGTCGCATGAGCTTGTATAATAATCCGTCATGCCAAACCCTATCAAAGGCTTTGGCTATGTCAAGATAGACAATTCCAGTTTTCTCTCGCTTACGAAAGCCTTCATGAATGAATTCCACTACACGGAGTAACTGGTGTACCGTGGAGTGTTTAGGTCGGAAGCCGAATTGTTCCGGGATGATCAAATTTTGATCTCGACAGAATTCATTCAGGCGATTAAGTAAGACAAATTCATAAACTTTTGAGAGTGAAGAAAGTAGACTAATAGGTCTATAATTGACGGGTAAATTTAAATTTTGTCCCGGTTTTGGAATGGGTACGACTGCTGCAATTTTCCAACAGTCGGGGAAATAGCCTCTCCTGAGCATAAAATTAATAAGGACCGTAATCCAAACAATAAACATTACGGGGAAGTTTTTGATCATGCGATTCGAAATTGAATCTAAGCCGGGAGCCTTATTTGGCTTTAGTCTTTCGATATAGGTCATCACCTCAGCAGGATCAGTGGGCCTGAGTTCAGGCGTGAAAGGTTGTGATAAAAATTCTTCAACCCGTGCATGAATGCGCCCCTGTGTAACCGGTCGGTTACAGTAGGCGTCGTTATTGGGTGTGAATTGAGTAGCAAGGCTGTCAGCTAAGATTTCAGCCTTTTCAGTGTCTGTGTATGCCATCTGTGCACCATCGGCCGTTTCAAGGGGCGGAATGTGTCTAGAATGTTTGCGTAATCGGGCGGCAGCGCGCCAAACCGATCCGTCATCAGTCGTTAGGGACTCAATGTAATGTTTCCACTCCGTCTGTTTAATTAGACGGGTTTCAGTCCTTATCTCGTTCTGTATTTTACGGAATTTGGTCCGGATACTGGGATCTCGTGACCTTTGCCAAAGTTTCCGTAAAAAGTTCCGCTGCTTAATTTTGGATTTAATCTCAGGCGGGAGTCGAACACCCGGATACATAATTGGTTTTGAAGCCGCAGCTCTCGTTTCTTTGAGTATAGACTCCAAATTTTGTAAACAGCTGTCAATGTCCGAATTGCTGGAAATTTTGATAGGGGGGTAGCAGTACGTTCCAAATTAAATCTAAAATCGTCCCAATTTGTAGAGACTTGCTCCTGCAATTTTTAGTAACGATTTTGAACATCTAAGGTAATCAAAACAGGATAGTGATCAGAGTCTAAGTCTTGTATCACTTTAATTTCATGTCGAAAATGAATATTATAAAAAGCAGCCAGATCAAGAACTGCAGGGGACCCTCAAACAGGGTAAAAAGTCGGGAGGGTAGGAGCTATGAGCTGTACATGGTTACTCTGGCACCATGAATTTAGACTAATACCATACGTATTCCTGTTAGGGCAAAACCATGCGGTATGGCGTGAATTTAGATCACCAGCAATAATAAGGTGATTTGATATTGAAAATAATTTATCAAAGTCACTGACAGGAAAAGTACTCATTCCACGTGCAGCTGAAAGTGGAGGCAAGTACGCCGAAATGACTGTTAGTGGGGGAGAATTTTGGAGCAAAATTTTGACAATTGTTGCATCCAAAACATTTAAATCAGGAGTAGGTATCAAGTGATGTTTCATCGAATTTCTCACATAGATACAGTTGCCACCACTTGCATTTCTTGCATATGACACCCTGTCAGTCGAGTACATGTCATAGTTCCCAATTTTGGGAGATCTCCCTGGGGTTAAATGAGTCTCTTGGACTAAAAGCACGTCAAGATTGTACTCTGTAATAAAGTCTTTTACCTCATCGATCTTATTGATGAGGCCGTTGGCATTCCATGTGCAAATGGAAAGTTTTCTGTTGTTAATTGAACTTTGTTTATAACTATTGAATTTTAGGCCGTAAAAATAATTTTCAGCTCTGAAAAACCTACGACACGGGTCTAAAATAGCCAAATGGTCCTAATTTGAAAGCATAACATAGCTTTCGTATAGGAGAAATGCCCTTGTAAGAGCATCTGCCTGCCTAAGCTTAGGCAGAGCCCTTTTAAAGGCTTGCAGTAAAATATGCCTATCTACCGCTTGGTCGCGGGAGATTTCAATAAGGCACTTTAAAGTGGAGGAGAAGACATCATCAGAGTCTCCACTATCTGCAGTAGTAACCGGGGAAGCTACGGGAAGCACATTCGCAGTAACCACCGGATTTGGACCCTGTGTAGCGGGTCTGGGCTCCTTAAGTTCTTTGCCTAGGGTCGCTGCCTAAGACAGCGAGCTTGTACTAGGTTGAGCAGTCTCAGTGCTTGATGTTTCGGCTGTCGCCGGGGATTTACGTGATCCCTTGGGGGGGCTGCGGGTGCAGCTGCCCTAGGAACAGATTTCTGAGTGCTGTTGTTCCGTTTACCTGGGAAACGAGGACAGAACAATAGGACGCTGGATGATCCCCTCCACAGTTGCAACAGTAAGCTGGTTGATCAAATCCTGTAGGACAATCTTTTGCCCAGTGAGGACCAGCACATCTCACACAACGAATATTCAAGGTGCAAGTTTCTGATGAATGAAAAAGCCCTTGGCACCGAAAGCATTGAGTAGGGCCTTTCTTGCCTCTGTAAGCCTCAAGCTTGACCGTTGCGCCCCACATGTCTGTGACAGCGTACAGCTGGTCGATGAAGGGATGAGGTCTGACTTGTATTAATACAAGTGGCATAGGGTGCTTCGTACGCGGTTTCGTCAACCTAGCGCTCCTATGCACTTTAAAGCCCCAGGATTCCACTTCATTTGAAATGTCCTCGAGCTCAGTTACTTTAGGGAGACCTCTTATAACAATTTTGACAGGCCTGTCCTGCTTAAGATCGAAAGTTTTGAATTGAATGCCGGCCTGGCGCATCCATCTGGTTGTCTCCCTAAATTCAAGTTCAGTTTGCACCTGTAATTTAAGGAAGGGTCCGGTGAGATTGCACTGAATTCCAGGGGCAATTTCTCGCAGGAAATTCATTTGCGTTTTCCATTGCTTACTGGACTTTACGTGAATAGTCGGAATAGAGGGAGTCTGTGGAGGGGGGGAGTGCGCTGAGGCTGCTCCGAACTAGTTTCTTCTCCGTTAGAGTCTCCGTTGCTAGGGGAGACGTTGGTTGCCATGGTAACTTCACCCTCAGCGGGACTGCAACCGCTCTCCAAGAGGGAATTCTTAATTCTTTCGTACTTATTCTTTGAAGTGCTATTTTTGCTCTGAGATGTATTAGAGCTATCAGAACGTAAAGTAGAATTTGGATTTTCAATATCAATATCAATAATTTCAGGCTGTTTGAATTGCTTGCGTGACGCGGGGGTAATAAAGCCCTCCGAATCAACGCTTGCAGTCTTTCTCTTACGTCCTCCGGCGGCCATTGCTGGCTGAGAAGGAGAATCAGGTTTCGTCCCCCCCTGTTTCTTCACGCTATGCGTAAGAGAAACAGGTTTGAACTTCCCTTTTCGATGGGGAAGAGCTTGTTCGTCGGCCATTTTGGCTAATTTCTCATTTTCTAGAATCTGCTTGAATTCTTCAAGCGTGGCTGGTAATTGAAATATCTGGACCTCAAGTTTGTTTGCAATTTCATTGATCTTATTGAAAAGGGTCTTACCCGCAGTATCCAGTTGCTGGTATCCTAGGTTGTCCAGAGGCGCTCCGGTGCGTTTCATATGCATCTTCTGCGTCTGAATGGATTCGAATTGCTGCTTTAGACCGTAAAAATCGGCGATCAACTGCAATCTGATGTCATCATTCGATTTATCCAAATCAGTGGCTGTAATGCTACTCTCTGTCATACACAATTGCACAGGGGAAGTATCCATTTGGTTTGTAACGTTATTTTCCCATAAATTCGTAAGATTTGGCTGGGTCGGCGGGAGCTCGTGAAACGAGCGACCTTCCTCGTCGGCGTCCATCCTCGGAATCCCCTTTTAAACGCCGCATTGAATAGCGGTCAAAATTCTCTCCTCCTAGTCAGCTGACTACTTGAACTCTTACTTTTTCGACCCGCCTAACGGGTCCCCCCTCCCTCTCTCCCAGACTCCGAGCGGAAACGAGCCTCAATGAATGTAATAGTTCAATGACCTCGCGAACGTTCTTTCTTCACGCTGCTTGGCTAAGGATTTTTGTTTTATTTTTACTTATATCAAGAATCAAGGAAAGCTCTCGCCACCTTTTAATATCTTATTCAAAATTATTTGAAGCATTGATTGACCCCTTCTAAATTGATTCTGGCCCTTATTTCGGCGCTAAATTAAAGTCCTTCATTGAGTTTTTACCTTTTTTGTCTCATGCAGAAAGCATTATCTGAGCTAATAAATTTTATTTTTTTGGATTTCAAAATTTTACCCGTATTTGATGATCCCCTCTTTTGATGATTTAACTTATAATTGATGATGTGGAGTTAAAGGCTTGCCCTAGTGTACTCCGTAAATTTAACTTCCTTGATCCTTGATCCATTCTGATTGGTCCCATCCTTATTAAGTCCCTCCTCCTTGCTAACCTGAGCGGTGGGGGCGGGGCTAACGTCTCGCAGATTCCCATTCGCAAGTTTTTCACGAATATTAGATTCAATCTCTACCTTTTCGACTTCTGAATCCTCAATACTTCCACCTAATACCGAAAAACTATTTGAGACCGGTATCATGGGTTTAGTAATTTTGTGCTCGTGTGTGTTGCTAATACTGGGAACAGTCCTAGCACGTTTTCATCTACCCGTATTTATTTCGGGAGATAGTTTTGTTACCCCTATCAATTCACATTGAGCTACTAATTCATCAACATTTCCATTATGTTTTTTAATGTAGTTTATTAATCTATCCCTGAATTGTATTTGCAGTTCAGTCGCTTGCTCATTTTTAATTAAATCGTTAAGCGCGCTAACCTTGTCAGCCGCGAGCAAAAGAAATAATTCCTTTTCCGTATCCGTGTCCGCTTCCATGTTCAGTCAGTCAGCAAAGTAAGCATAGAAATCCTGCGCCCTCGCGCTCGCAAAACCTGCGCCCTGGAATGAGGCCCGCACACAACAGTGCTCCTCACAGACAGATGAGCAGGTGGAGAATCGTAAGGCCGCTGATTATAACCTGACAGCTATAGCTTGGTGGTAACTATACGATTCGACAATCCCGCGCAATAAAGCGAAAAATCAAAATCAGTAATAATTTACACGTTCAATTAAATTAAATTAGCTGTAACCAGCAAATCTTATCCAGCAATAACACGTTTGGCAAGACGATGGCGAGTTTACTCGCAAAAATATTTTTCATAAAATATTCCTAAAATTTAAATCAATTAGATCATAAAAATAGATTGTAGCACGACAATCTGTAATAACCTACGAAGATAGCATTAAAAAATGCTTTTACTATTATGCATTTGAGACAGGCTTCGATGAATGTGGCATACAGCACGTGCAGCACTTAGCCCTAGATCCGGGTAAGTCAGACCGTCGATAACCAGCACTCAAAGGTGCGTCTTTCACTCAGCACGTCCTCCCCTCGAATGTGTAGCTTACGTGACTGACTGTGAAAATATCGCCGATGATGCAGTCCGAAGGGCTGCTTGTTCGGCTCAATCAGGTAGCCATGAAGGCAACATCGCCATAAGCAAATCATCAAATTTTGCGGTGAAAAGGAGGTGGGAATAAGGGGAGGGGCAGCATCACAGGCCAGAAAACTCAAGGATCATGAATAGAGGCGAGTAAATGCTGCAAAACAGGTAAAACACACAGGAATATCATACATTTAAAGGTATATACAATAAGAATTGCGACATTAATTTTATTTTAAATATAAATAGTTAAGAATAATAAAATTTGCATTCAATAGTGAAATATTTACAAATTGTACATTATCACGTAGGAAAGTTATGATCCCACAGGTGAGCGGCAAACGGTCGGATGTCTCTGTCCTCGTCGAGTATTATGTAATTTAATGAGTTGAAATTGTTTAAGTGTTCACAATTGAGTGCGCTATCATAAAATTTTCCATTTAGTTTCCGGATGTGTTCGTCCAGAGTGTCCATTTTCAGGTTATGATGTAGAGTATTATTGCTAACAAACATATGTGCATTTGTCATTGTGCGTAGTATTTTGTTTTGAATGGTCTGGAGCTTATTTCTCTCCTGTCTTTTCAAAGTCGACCAGGCTGGTGATGCGTACGTAATAACTGGCCAAATCGTGGTGATATAAATGAGCCTCTTACGTCTGAGATCCAAACTAGAGTATTTGCCTAGTAAAGGTCTTACGCAATTTATAACATGAAATGCCTTCTTTCGTATATGCTTTACGTGGTCACTCCAGTTCAAATTTCATTAAAGGCCACTCCTAAATAAGTAGCTTTTCT
The DNA here is from genome assembly GCA_000611955.2 of Stegodyphus mimosarum. Lineage (NCBI taxonomy): Eukaryota > Metazoa > Arthropoda > Arachnida > Araneae > Eresidae > Stegodyphus > Stegodyphus mimosarum. The sequence continues at coordinate 8,062 of KL816608.1, forward strand.
GACAATTGGTACAGACTCGTTAAACAGAGTAATATTCTCTCGTATTGGCATTTGGGAGTTCTTTCTACGGATAATTAGCAGATTTAACTTCTGGGTATTAATTGCGATGCGCCAGTTCGTACACCATTTTTCTATACTCGGGATGAAAGTCTGAAGTTTTTTGATAGCAAAGTTGGCGTTTGCAGATTTCACGGCCAAAGCCGTGTCATCCGCATAACAACCAAGGAACGAATTTTGATCCAATTGTGCCCTGGGGAAGTCTGCTACATAAATTAAATATAAAATGGGGCCTAAAATGGATCCCTGGGGGACCCCGGCATTAATTTTCATAACTCTTGAGTGGCTTTTCCCAATTTCCACAGTGAAAGTTCTGTCCATGATGAACGATGCAATAAGCTGGACCATCTCTCTATCAATATTGAAATGAATCAGTTTGTAAATTAGCCCCTCATGCCAGACGCGGTCGAATGCTTTCGCCACGTCCAGCATGAGGATAGCTATACTCTGCTTTTTATGAAGTGCGTCGCCGCAGAATTCCGTGAGCCTTACAAGTTGCTTTGTAGTTGATAATTTGCTTCTGAACCCAAATTGTTCAGGTGGGAGCAGGTGCAAGTAAGATTTTAATCGACCGAAGATAACTCTTTCGAATAATTTGGCGAATCCAGAAAGCAGGCTAATGGGCCTGTAGCCCTCTGGTTTTGTCTTATCTTTGCCAGGCTTCGGAATAAGAATTATCTTTGCGTGTTTGCATTTATTTGGGAAGTAGCTCATATTCATGCTGGCATTTACTATACTCGTGTATATATTTATGTAGTTAATCGGTAAATTTCTTATAGCCATGTTAGAAATCATATCAAAACCAGGAGCCTTCCTTCTCTTCAGTTTCCTGATAATTTCCAGCACCTCAAGAGGCATGGTAAATTTTGGAAGCATTCTAGCAGATGGTGCATTTAGCCAGTCTTTCAGAAAGTGGCATACCTCATATGTGAAGTCAACATTCCGCGGGATGCGGTTAGGTTTAAATTGATCTTCCAGATGTTCGACTAATACCTGAACCTTTGCACTGTCAGTTGTGGCAATACCATTATCAGTGTAAATGGGCCTATTGCATGTTTTCGTACTTTTGAGGTTTTTGACAAACTTCCAGAGCGAGCCGTCATCAGGATTTAAATTTAGAAGTTTTTCTTCCCAAAGATTATTTCTGTGCTCATTAATTTCTTTGCTAATTAATCTATTCAGTTTGTTCAAGTCCCTTTTAACATGGGGGCTCCACGTTAAGTTAAACAACCGATTCCTGTCTTTGATAAGAGCTCTTATGCTATTAGACAGCCTACCATCGTGTATTATTCGTGATGCATTATTTATTGCAGAGGTGAATCCGTTAGTAAATATTTCGATAGCTCGATCAATATCCTGTCTTGATTTTAATATTCCTATTTCGGGTAGATTAACCTGTAGGATGTCTTCAAATAAATTCCAATCAGTTAGTTTAATTTTATCATTGGCATTTTCTTTAATTGCACCCAGTGTCACAATAACTGGCAAATGGTCAGATGTAAGACCAAGAAAAACTTCTGAATACATTGGGATAGACGTATTTGTGAGCAGTATATCTAAAATGTCTGCCCTTTGCGGGTTATCTGGGCAGTAGGTGATTTCACCTGGAACTTCAAGTGCAACTGGGTAGTTATTCAAAAATTCGTAAAGAGTTTTTCCATTTTTATTTGTAGCGCGACAGCCCCATTCTCGGAGCTTCGCATTAAAATCACCTGCAATTATAAATGGAGTCTGTTCTGGGCAAATGCTTTTTAAAATTTCCTCATCTAGTTTGCTGTGTGGAGGGTTATAAAAGGCACTGAAATAAAGGGTACCCAGGAAGGGTAATAAGACCGCGACCGTGACCATCTCATGTGAGTTTTCCCTGTCTTCATCCATTAAACAAGATTGCAGCGAATTTCGAACATAAGCCGCAACGCTACCACCTTTGTGGGTTAGCCTATCGCATCGATAAACACGATAGTTATTAATCCGAATATTACTTCCCGGATTTGCATGGGTTTCTGTGATGAGTGCGATATCAATTTCCTGTTCAGATAGTTCCATCAATTTGTTTTGGATGCTATGCGCATTCCATATAGCTAATCTGATAGGGGCCTTTGTGGTTGAGCTACTGGCCATTATTGTCTCCGGATTTTGTTGTTTCATCAATTAGGTTTTTAGCTTGCTTGATTTGGTTTTAGAGTGTGAAGCCAGAATTTTTGATGACGCTTACTAGCTCAGCAAGATCTTCAAAAGCTTTCTTCGCTTCTTTGATGGTGTCCGTGTATAGTCCCGCGGACAGTGCTTGTGGAAATGATTTATTTTCCACTACGCGACTAGGGAAGGTCTTTGCTTTTTATTTTTCTTGCTTCTTTTTCGGGAATTTCTCGCATCCCCTGAAGTTCGAAGTATGTTCTAAGGAACAGTTCGCACACTTCGGGGGTTTGTCCTTGCTCTTGTTAGGACACTCAAACGAGAAATGATTTTCGGCACATCTTACACACCTAGGTGCATAGTAGCATCCGGCCTGGGTGTGGTGGAACCCCTGGCAACGATAACATTGCAGGGGCCCGACCCGACCGCGATAGTCTTCAAATTTGGTTCCTAGATCGCATAGATTTGTAACATGGTAAATTTCTTTTGATTTTTCATTCTTCAGGAGTGTTATTAAGAATAACTGTAAATTATGAGTTTCGCCGTTTCGACGGCGTGTCATTTGTTTTATTGAGTTTACCGTAAAATTTTTTGCTTCAAGAGCAGCTTTGATTTCAGGTATTTCTGAGTCCACAAGTAACCCACGAGCGACCACTTTTAGATCTCTGTCTTGTGGAAGAATAACTGAATGATGCTCAATGTTTGCGACACGCAATAATCTAACAATGACTCTGTAATCATTGGCATCTTTTGCTAAAATTTTAATACCTTTTGGGGTATTTTTACTCATCACATCTATGTTACGTTCCATAAACGTACTTCTAAGATTTTGAAAAACTTTGTTGTTTACCTTAATAGTAACTGGCGGGACTTATTACGTTTGATAAAATCAGCCTCAATATCATTACTTTGCTCATTTTCATTTGCGTTTTGGTTTTCCCCCTGCTCTGGGACAGGAGAGGTATCCATGTTATCAATATCCTGCAAGGGGTTAGTGTCATCTTCAGTTTGCAATTTACTAATGTTTTTTATTATGTTTTCATCATAGGAGGTCTTCTTAGTCGGAGAATTAATTTTATCCTCATTTTTATTAGAGATGGTAATCAGACCCCTTGCGGGTGCAATATCTACTTTACATAGTGGCGCAAAATCGCCAGCGTCAAGTTGCTTATGTTCAAGTTTAGCTTTTTTCGGTTGTGGTTTATTAGTATGACAGCGAACCGTTTGATCGCCTCGCCTATTACGGAAAAATTCCTCATCGGAACTAACATCCTGATCTAGTGTGAGTTCATTGTCGGTGTTTGTCAATGAATCGTCATTCAAGTTTATTGGGCTACGAGAGCGGTCAGTATCACTGTGCGTAGCAGCTGTATCAATTTTACTAACTTCATTTTGTTTTGTAATAATACTGGGTATATTACAATTTGATCCAGTTATGCGATTGTTTATGCATCCTAACATCTGTGTGTAAAAATTTAGATCGCGCTCTTAGTCCTTTGAAAGCGAACCATTCGCGCTACGTTTATCATTAATCTCAGCAATAAGCTGTTCGAAGACTATCCTAACTTTGTCCATGATCCTACGTGGAAATAAAAGATCGCAGCGCCCAAAAAACGCGCAAACCTGTGCCCCGGAACCAGGCCAGCACGACGGCTTCCTGGCAGACGGATGGACAGGCGGAAAAACTCACTAGGCTCCTGACCTAAACGTGACTGCAAAGGCTTGGGAGTAACTAAGTGAGCAAAATAAACCAGCACGCAAGTAATGAAAATTACTTGCAGAAGTCACAAAATCTAAAATTACTTGCGCAAACCGGCAATCAAGCGTTTGGCAAGACACTCGCTCTAAGTTAAAATTAATGCTTAAATCGTAAATAATTTCCATAAAAATAAAATAAACTAATATGCTGTAACTAGACAGTGATAAACTACCATACCTTCAGCATTAAAAAATGCTATTTTCGTATATGCAATAGAGACAGTACGTAGAATACGGCAATAACGACGAAATGGCGCTAGCACGTGGCGTGCGCACACAGGTGGAAGTAACATCCGGGAACGGCGCTTTCCTCACCCTTCACTCAGGAAGCCTCTCCTCCGAATGTAGCTTACGTGGAGTTAGCTGTGAGCTATTATACCCTGAGAGTCAATGAGTCGCAATCATTTCGCCTGTTGCATTCTTCAGTTCGTATTTGTCGGAGGTAGTCACGTGTCTATAGAATTTACTTCAATTTTCGTCCTCAACAGTTGTTTCATAGCAGCTTCAAATCCATATTGTAACTTTTCAGCAGGTGTATTCGCCTTTTTAATTTTCCCAATAAGGGTGATGATTGTGCTCAGGAACTTATTAATTTTTTTTCGTCTTGTATCCAGGAAAATACATCTTGAATCTGCTCTGGCGGGGGGTTAATGTTGACTTTCAGTTTGTCACTGTATAGTACTTGCGGCATAATTCTTGTAACTGGGACATTCAGTTGGGATGGAAAATTTTCTTCACTGAGGGTGGGAACCTTCTGTTGTTGTTGCAAGTTTTTCTTTTCACACTTTCTTTGGTACTCTTTGCAGCCCCTATAGCTGCTCACGTGACTTTCGCCACAGAAAATACACTTGGGCTTGTCCTCTGGTTTCATGGTACATTCATTACTCCTATGAAGTAGTCCGCATTTTACGCATCTTGTAATCTTTACAGATGAAGCCTGCAGCAACTTTGTATCGTCTCTTTCTCACATTGATCATTCCGTTTGGAAGATCGCCAAGGCTATCAGAAAATCGGAAAACAATATAGGCCCACTCAAAATTAACGACAATATTATTGACAATCCACAGGAAATGGTGGAAATTTTCGCTAATAATCTTGAAGACCAATTCTCCAATAATAACTACCCCAGCAATAACGATATTCATGTAACAACCCATGTTCATGAATTCATCATTAACAATTATAATAGTAGTAATCCCCCTACCTCTCCCAGAGAAGTTCAAAGCATCATTCAAGATTTAAATATTAAAAAAGCTGCAGGATATGATGATATTTCCAACTCTGCTCTTAGAAATCTTCCTAGAAAAGGAATAGTCTTTCTAACTAATCTATTCAACGCCTGCCTCAGATTTAATTATTTTCCTCAATCCTGGAAACATGCCATTATTTTTCTCCTCAAAAAACCTGGGAAAAATCAAGCTTTAACTTCCAGCTATCCTCCAATAAGCCTTTTGCCTTCAATAGGAAAATTATTTGAGAAAATTATTGTCAGCAGAATTAAAAATCACATCTCTGAAAACAATATATTAAAGCCCTATCAATTTGAATTCCGTGAGGGACACTCCACCGTGCATCAAGTCACAAGAATCACCGAAATCATAGGCGAAAGTTTTAATAAGAAGGAGACTGTTGCAGGCCTTTTCTTGGATATCGAAAAGGCATTCGATAAAGTTTGGCATGACGGCCTTCTTATCAAACTAATCTCCTATAATTTTTCACCAGCTCTCATTATTCTAATCGAAAAATACCTGAAAAATAGGTCATTTCAAGTGAAAATTAAAAACCATCTTTCCACCACAAGAAGCTCTAGTGCAGGCGTTTCCCAAGGTTCTATTATTGCTCCTATACTTTTCAATTTATTTATCAATGATATGCCAAACCCGCCAAATACTATCATCGCGACCTACGCAGATGATACTGCTCTTCTTTGCAAATCTCTGAAACCCAAAATAGCCAGAAGAAACCTACAAAAATCCATTAACGCAATAGCCCAATGGTTTAAAGCATAGAAAATTAAGATAAATTCTGACAAGTCTACATTTATTTCCGAAAACATGACATCGGCCAAACTCTAGACAGTATCCAAATTAATGGCGAAGAAATTCCCAGAGAAACAACTGTAAAGTATTTAGGAGTTACATTGGATCGTAAACTCACTTTTAAAAACCATATAATCAATATTCGTGACAAAACTTTCCAGGCCTTCATGGCGATTTATGCGTTAATGAATAGAAACAGTAAACTCAGTCTCAACACTAAGAAAATTATTTATCTGCAAGCTTTGCGACCCATCCTTCTATACGCTGTTCCTGCATGGGCTTCAGCAGCAAGAAGTCATAGAAAATTATTACAAACAGTTCAAAACAAAATCCTTAGAATCATGAGAAATTCGCCGTGGTACGTGCGTAACTCTACTATTCATAACAGTCTGAAAATCAAACCTCTTGATTCAGAAATCTTAAGACTTAGCCATAATTTCTTCATGAATTGTAACCAACATCAATTTGATATTATTCAACAACTAGGAAACTATGATCCGACAATTATTCAAAGGCATAAGCGCCCCCGTTCAATTTTTCACGACGAAAATTGGTAGCGGTTGTATATATGTAAATATTTTCGCATTTTTTTCTTCATTTTATTATTTTATATTCTTATTTACTCATCATTATTTAATCAAGAAACAAGATTTTTGAACTCTAAATGTATTTAGTATCATGTGACGCGCTTATGCCTTTAGAACCAATCAGGGTTCAGCCTTTCCCGTATTTAAACCTCAGCTCCACCCACTTTCGGTCATCATTAGAGGGGTTGACTTCAAGCGTGAAGGTTGGGTGTTTGAGCTCTCCGCCGATTTGCTTATCTCATCGCTGTGCTTAGGCCTAACCTTATGGTTAGTTGCTGCCACGTGCTCCATGTCTCGAGTGAAGAATTGCTATCACCAAAAGCATTTGTTATTGCTATTGCGGTATAGGTATTAAGATTGTTTGTAAACAATCAGTTTATATTAGTGAATTAAGGATTTTATTCTGGATTTTTTCCAAATTTTAAGATTTTACTGCCACGTAACTTGCCACACGCCTGATTGCTGGTTAGGTATTTTTGCGTGCGCGTAAATTTAATTTCTTAAATTTTCTTAATTCTGAGTATTTTTGCGCTGGATTGGTACTCTTGTTAGTTACACCCAAGCTTCTGCTGTTAGGCAGTTGTCAGGTGCCTGCAAGAGTTTCACCTGCCGATCTGTCTGCTGGGACGCCTTCGTGCGGGCCCAGTTCCAGGCCGCAGGTTGCGTAAGCGTTGGGCGCTGCGTTCTATACTTCTGTGACATGGACAGGGTAAAATTTGTTTTTCAGCAGCTGATCGCTGAATTGGATGATGAAAGAAAAAATGCTGACTCTCTTACGTGCAGTAAAGAGCGGGATTATCAATTTTATAGCAAAATGCTAGAATGTTGTGAGGATTACTTAACGAATTCTGAAAAGTTTACATCCGATATTGCACCCGCTACAGTTACGAACGATAGCAGGGCAAATGATAGTGACAACAAAAGGTCTAGGAGTCCCATTAAAATAAATGAACGCCAAACATCGAGCTCTGATGATGAAATCACTCTTGATAAAGATGCCAGCTCAGATGATGAATTTTTCAAAAAACGTAGGGGCGGCCAGACGGTCCGTACCAGATTAAAAGCACCGGCCAAAAAACTTAAAATTGATCTGAATATGCAAACCGAGGCTCCCAATAAAGATATTGAAACAAACCCGATTAATGATAATTTAAATCAGGAAAACACAAATGGAGAAAACTCTAATGCAAATGATGTGCATATGGATTTAGGTTCAAATCAGAACACAAATGAGGAAAACACTGATAAAGGCAACTCAAATGACGACACAAACCCAATAACAGACAAAAAATTTGAAAAGAAAAATAACTTGCCCTCAATTACGGTTAGGGTAAATAGTGTTATGTGGAAACGCATAGTTAAAAGATTAGGGGAAAACAATATTGAATTTAATGGTCAAAAAACACCAGTAGGTACAAAAATTTTACAAAAAGCCTGATGACTACAGATCTATTGTACGCATTCTTAAAGAGGAAAAAATAGAACATCATTCATACATCCTCCCTGAGGATAGAGATGTTAAGGTAGTTATTAGAGGACTTTATGACGATACTGATCTAAATAACATTACCGAGAGTCTTACTGAGAAAAATCTTACTATTCTTTCGGTAAAACAAATGACGAGAAGAAGGAACGGAGACGTTACAAAATTACCACTATTCTTAGTTTCACTTCCTAAAACGGAAAAATCTAAAGATATATTTAATATAAGGAACTTAGGAGGTTTAGGTATCAAAGTTGAAGAGTACAGAGGTAGGTCGGGGCCCCTGCAGTGTTATTGCTGTCAGGGGTTTCACCCCACACAAATAGGATGTTGCTACACTCCGCGGTGTGTTAGATGTGCCGGTGAGCACTTGTCTTATGAATGTACACAAAAAGATAAGGAAATACCGCCTAAGTGTACGAATTGCCTTTTGGAACACATCGCGAACTTCCGTGGATGTGAAAAATTTCCAAAAAATAACTCTAAAAATAAAACAAAAACATATGCTAGTCGTGTAGTTGAGAATAAAACCTTTGCACAGGCACTCTCAACAGGACTTTACACAGACACAATTAGCGAGGCTAAAAAAGTCTTCCAAGATCTTGCCAAACTTGTTTCGGTCATAAAAAGCTCTGGCTTTTTACTTACCCAACAAATGCGAGAATTGCACAATTCAGTGAAGGGTGTTATTAACTCCAGAGACCAGAATGGCCAATCACAACAACATTAGGGTGCCAATTCGATTAAGTTTTTGGAATGCTTATAGCATTCAAAATAAAATTATGGAACTTAGTAATTTTATTATTAATCATGACATAGATATTATGATTGTAACTGAAACGTTTGCAACTCCTAGTTGCAAGATTTGTATGCCAAATTATTACACCTATCGGTGTGATCGTCTGAGTCATAGGGGTGGGGGAGTCGCTATTTTTGTGAAGCGCTCCCTTCAGTCGTGTTTGATCCAAGAGCACAGAAACAACTCACAGGAAGCTGTCACAGTCAATATTCTATTGCCATATTACGGAACTGTTTATTTTACTGCTTTTTACAATTCCCCTGCAGCTGAACTAACAGAGGATATGCTTTCTGCTGTATGCCCGAGGATAAGCAGTTCATCACAGCGGGTGATTTTAACGCCAAAAACAAAGAGTGGGGCTGTCGTCAGACCAATAAGAACGGAAAAATTCTGTACGATTTCCTAAATAATAACCCGGTCGCACTCGAGGCGCCCTCAGAATACACTTACAGACCAAATGATTTAAAAAGATCGGAGATACTTGATATTCTTTTAACGAATACTTCTTTCCCTATCCCTATGTCCTGAAGTGCTACATGAATTAAGCTCGGATCACCTCCCAGTATTAGTAACTTTAGGAACGTCCAAGGCAAAAGATGAAAAGAAATTGAAAATTACCGATTGGAATTTATTTCAGGATATTATGCAGCATAACCCACCTGTTTTTGGTGGACTTGGCAGCAAAAAACACATCGACCAGGCTATTAATACGTTAAACAATTCTGTTTTGTCGGCAATTAATCAGGCATCTAAAACAATTACAAAAGATGAATACGCAAACAAGTTACCAAGCCGAATTCGTGAATTAATAAAAGAAAGGAATAGACTGCGGAAAAAATACCACTTAACTTGGGGACCTAATATAAAGAAAGAATTAAACCAACTTAATAGAAAAATCAAAAAAGAAATAGCTGATCATAGAAATGAGGTTTGGGAGGAAAGAATTTTAAGTCTAAACCCAAGCGATGGATCTCTGTGGACGTTTATTAAAAATTTAAAAAGAAAATCGCATAATAACAGACCTATTTATAATCAAGATAAAATGGCAACCACAGATTTAGAAAAAGCAAATATGTTTGCTGATCATTTGGAGGAACAATTCAAACTCAACAGAGAACCCAGAGATGTTAACTTCGTGTATGAAGTGTGTTACTCAGTAAGAGATTGGCTTAATGCGCCGACCGCCAGAGAGAAGACACAACTTGCAACTCCTTATGAGGTTCAAGAATTGGTAAAGAGACTCAAAGTTAAAAAAGCCCCGGGCCATGATTCAATAAATAATTTCACGATAAAGAAACTCCCCTTAAACTGCATCACGAAGATTACTAGCATCATAAATGAGTGCTTGTTTCACAGATATTTCCCTCCTTGTTGGAAACACGCAAAAATTAATTTGTTGCCAAAGCCGGGAAAAGACGCCACCAAACCGGAGGGGTATAGGCCAATCAGTCTACTCTCCGGTTTTAGAAAGATCTATGAAAGAATTATTTTTAACAGAATAAAGTCTCATCTTCATGTTTTGCCCCAGGAGCAGTTTGGCTTTAGAAAGAGTTTGTCAACTACAAAACAACTGGTGCGGTTGATAGAATTTTGTGGCGATGCCATTCATAAGAAACAGAATGTTGCCCTTCTCATGCTAGACTTGGCGAAAGCTTTCGACCGCGTCTGGCATGAGGGGTTAATCTACAAGCTAATTCAACAACAGATGAAAAGAGAGATGATTGAGCTTATTGCCTCCTTCATCACGAATAGAAAATTTACTGTTTCCGTAGGTCAGGATCTGTCTACCATCAGGGATATCGGCGCAGGAGTCCCACAGGGGTCTATTTTAGGCCCGATTTTATACCTATTATACGTCACAGATTTTCCTAAGCCTCATCTAGGTGATAATTACTTCATTGGATGCTATGCAGATGACACAGCTCTTGCTCTGAAGTCTGCAAATGCAAAACATGCAATTTTAAAGCTGCAGGATCTAATGCCAAAAATTGAAGATTGGTGTACGCAATGGCGTATTTCAATAAATGCGCAGAAATCGCAGCTCCTTATGATAAGAAGAAAACACCGAAGATTTCCCAGCAGACAGCCGCTATACCTATTCGGTAGTGAAATCCCACAGATTAAAAAAGCCAAATACTTAGGAATCGTGTTAAACGAAAATTTAACATGGTCGGACAACACCGCAAATATTAGAAGAAAAGCCTATGGTGTAATTAATAATTTGAAGCCGCTACTGGGGAAATTTTCTCACTTAGATCTGCGACGGAAAAAATTAGTCTATACTTCAACAATTCGGCCGATTATAACCTACGCATCGCCGGCATGGGCAACGATTACGGACAAAGATATGAATAAATTACAGACCATACAAAGCAGGATCCTAAGGATGATCACAAACGCCCACTACTTTGTAAGGAATGACACCTTGCACAGAGATCTGAAATTGGAGACTATCCCGCAACACATACACAGACTTAATAGGCAGTTCTTCTCAAGAGCCCTTGAGCACATGAAGGATCTCAACACGTTTAACTATGTATTACTTCCGGAAGAAGCAGAGGTTCGTCCGTTAGCGGCTCACCTCACCCGAGACTCAAATTTCCCTACTTAAAGGCATACTTGCACGATTCTAGTGTTTCATAGAACTAGTTTTTCAGTTACACTTGTATCTTATTTTTATATTGCATATTGTATTTTTTCCTGATTTTGTATATTATTAATGTTGTATACTGTATGTATTTATGTTATTTTTGTATGCATTTATTTTTATGTTGTACCTTGATCCTCTCCCCTGATTTTACGTCTTATGCTTCGCCTGTCCATGCCTCTCTCTGCCCCCTTCGTCTCTCTCTGCCCTGATGCTGGCCCCCTTTTTTACACCTTGAACTCCCTGCCACGGTGCCATTATGAAGATGGATCTAAAGTGAAGTGCCCTAGGGCTATATTGAACGAGCCGGACATGCGGTCCTCTGGACTGCATCTCGGCAAACTGGTTCTCAGTCAGTCAGTCACTCTCGGTCATCAAAGTCGACCGCGTCATGATCATTCGAGGGACCGGCTTCACGTGTGAAGGTTGTGTGCGTAAGGGCTCCGCCAAATCCTTTTCGTCGATGTGCATAGGCCTAACCTCGTGTTAGTGTCGCCTCGTACTCCCTGTCTTGTGCGAACAACTGCTTATCAAAAGCATTTTTTAATGCTAGGAAGGTAATATTTTTGTGATTGTTTGATTACAATCATTTTATTTTTTTAATTTTGTGGACTTACGTTTTAATTCGGACTTAGAGATTTCACGATTAAATTTCCCGTTGTCTTGCCAAACGTGAATTGATTGCTGGTTCGGTAAACTAATTAAATTACGACGGTTTTAAATTTTTCTTATAAGAGTGTAACTTAAATTTTTAAATTCTGGTTTAAGTTTTAAGCTGAATTGTCGCTGCCCCTAGTTCCACCCAAGCTACTGCTGTCAGGTGGTAGTCAGGTGCCTGGGGTGGCTCCGCTCGTCGATCTGTCTGCCGAGACACCTTCATGTGGGCTCGGTTCCGGGCCACGAGCCTTTTGCGATTTTTGGGCGCTGCGTTCTTGATTCTTGTTTAGCGATCATGGACAAAGTAAAATGTATGTTTCAGCAATTTAGTGCGGATATTGAAAAAGAGCGAAGGTGCGTTGCCGCCTAGCAAAGTAAGAGAGCTGAAATTTTTTCAGCAATTGTTAAATTTCATAGATGATTACAATGCTACCTCTACGGAGGAGGATATCCCTGAAATAATTCCGATTGCGAATTTAACAGGAACTAAAAATGATGAAATTTCTGATAAATCGGATAATGACCGCTCTTGGAGCCCATTAAAATTAAGTGATGAGGGAAATGAGGGTGAGTGTCACGAAACTCCTCTTGATAAGGATTCAAGCTCGGAAGAGGAATACTATAAGAGTAGGAGGGGAGATAAAATGGTACGAACGCGGAAAGGTGTTCCGTTTAAGAGACTTAGGATTGAATTAAAAGATAAATCAGATGATAATAAAACTGTTAGCGTAATTAACAGAAATTCAGTTGAAAAAGATAGCGAAAACAACATAAACTCAGTTGAAAATGTTACGACCAGTGATGTGGCGCCATCTGTTAGCGAACAGAATAACAACGCGAACAACACACAAAATTCAACCGCAGACGATAAAATGGACACTACTACGACAACGGAACCACCGTTTGTAAGAAGAAATAGAATACCGCCTATAACGGTAAAGGTTAATAATGCCATTTGGAAAATTATTCACAAAGAATTAACTGTGATGAACATTGAGACTAAATCTCACACAATCAGAGGGGGGGGGTTAAAATTTTTACTCAAAAAGCAGAGGATTACAGAGCCTGCGTCAGGTTTCTTAAAAGCAAAAAGATAGAACATTATTCTTATACATTACCCCAAGACAAAGATATTAAAGTGGTGATCAGAGGACTATTCAGTGACACAGAAATAGAGGATATTACTCTTGAACTTGAAAATAAAAACTTCACAGTTACCTCCGTTAAACAAATGACCCGTAGACAGAATGGAGATAAAATAAACCTACCTTTATTCCTAATTACTCTACCTAGAGTAGATAAATCGAAGGAAATTCACTCCATTACCCATTTGTGTGGTCTAGGAGTCAAAATTGAAGACTATAAGGGAAGGTCGGGGCCCCTGCAGTGTTATCGTTGTCAGGGGTTACACCATACCCAGGAAGGATGCTATTACACTCCTAGATGCGTTAGATGTGCTGAGGAACACTTTTCCTTCGAATGTCCCAACAAAAACAAGGAAATCCCCCCAAGTGCGCGAATTGTAAAAAACAGCACACGTCAAATTTCAGGGGTTGTGAAATGTTCCCCAAAAAGGCTAATGAGACCCCTAAAACATATTCTAGCCGTGTGGTAGAAAACAAAACTTTCGCCCAGGCTCTCTCCACCGGACTTTATACTGACACCATTAGTGAGGCGAAAAACGTTTTTTCAGATTTTGCCGAACTAGTGTCTATAATTAAAAGCTCCGGCTTTTTCATTAAGCAACAGTTAAGACAAGCACATGACATAGTGAAAGAACCGGCCAATACTGTACAGAATGGCCAATAACAGCCTCAGGAAATCGCCTATTCGATTAGTTTTCTGGAACGCACGCAGCCTTCATGGCAAGTTAATGGACTTGCATAATTTTCTTACACAATACGACGTAGATATTGCTCTCATTGTAGAAACTCACGCCACGCCATGTAAGCGTATTAATATACAGAATTTTAACACTTATAGGTGTGATAGGTTGAGTCACCGCGGGGGGGAGTCGCAATTTACGTACGTCTCTCTCTTCAGTCCTGCCTAATGTTGGAAGATCGGAAAAATTCACATGAACTTGTTACAGTTTCAGTGGTCCTGCCTTGCATCGGAGTTGTAGATTTTAGTGATATTTATAACCCGCCGACTACAGAACTGACGGAAGAAAGTTTAGCCAACATGTGCCCAAAAAATAGACAATTTATTGTGGCTGGCGACCTCAACGCGAAACATAAAGAATGGGGTTGCCGACAAACAAATAAAAATGGAAAAATACTTTGTCAATTCTTGAATAATTACCCGGTTGCATTAGAAGCACCAGTGGAGTATACCTATCGACCGGCAAACCCGCGAAGTTCTGATTTATTAGATCTCCTTCTGACTAATACTTCTGTTCCGATGACTATGGAAGTGCTTCATGTATTGACATCGGATCACCTACCGGTGCTTGTCACGCTTGGCATTGCGAATGAAAAAGAAAACAAAATGATTAAGATCACTGACTAAACTTTCTTCCATGACTATCTGCATTGCAATCCACCAATTGTAGAAAAATTACGAAATCGAAAAGATATCGACCTTGCTATCAATAACTTGACTAATTCTGTCACCCACGCTATCGATATCTCATCCAAAGTTATTAAACAGGATAATTGTACTGGAAGACTGCCGCACCGCATTAGAGAACTCATTAAAGAACGCAATAAACTACGAAAACGTTGGCACCTCACTTGGGCACCGAATGTCAAAAGGGATTTAAATAGAGTTAACAGAGATATTAAGAAGACCATAGAGGAACATAAAAACGAGGTCTAGGAAGAGAAAATTCTCAGTTTACACCCTGGAGATGGCTCTTTATGGAGATTTACTAAAATCCTAAAAAGCAAACCTTGCATGAAACATCCGATTTGCACAGATACGCAAATAGCTATAACGAATACGGAGAAAGCAAAAATACTGGCATACCATCTTGAACATCAATTTACACCTAACAGAGAACCAAGAGATATAAATTTTGTCTATGATATCTGCTATTACGTAAGAGATTGGCCTAATGCTCCTTCAGTCCGAAATCAGCCGCATTTTGCTTCGCCCTCAGAAGTGAAAGATATCAAAAAATTGAAGACTAGAAAAGCCCCTGGGCACAATGCGATCAATAATAATGCGTTAAAGAAACTGCCTATTAATTGTATCACTAAGCTCACAAGCATTATAAATGCCTGTTTATGTAATTCTTATTTTCCTACAAAATGGAAGCATGCAAAAATAATTCTCCTGCCAAAACCTGGTAAAGATACAAATAAACCCGACGGATATCGGCCTATTAGTTTATTGACAGGATTTAGCAAAATATATGAAAGGATTATTTTAAGCAGATTGCGGCCGTTTTTACATGTCTTGCCGCCGGAACAATTCGGCTTCAGGAAAAGCCTATCTACAACCAAGCAGCTGGTACGACTAAATGAGTTCTGTGGGGATGCTCTCCACAAAAAGAATGCAGTAGCGATCCTCATGCTAGACGAGGCGAAAGCATTCGACCGCGTCTGGCATGAGGGATTAATCTATAAATTAATCAATTTAAACTTTGAAAGAGAAATGATCGAGCTCATCGCATCTTTTATCACAAAAAGAAAATTCACTGTTTCGATTGGAGATGATATGTCTACAGCCAGAGAAATTAATGCCGGAGTGCCTCAGAGCTCGATTTTGGGGACAATTCTCTATTTACTATATGTCACTGACTTCCCTAGCCCTATGGAAAATAATTACTATTTAGGATGCTACGCAGACGATACTGCCCTGGCAGTTAAGTCTGCAAATGCAAATCACACTGTCAAGAAGCTACAAGCCTTTATGCCCAATGTGGAATAATGGTGCACTCGCTGGCGCATCAGTATTAATGCCCAGAAATCTAAGCTTTTAATTATCCGGAGAAAGAGAAGACAAATTCCAGTTAAAAATAAGCTTACGTTATTTGGTGAAACTGTACCACAAGTTAATAAAGCCAAATACTTGGGGATTACTTTTAATGACAAGCTCACTTGGAGCGACCACGTTACAAGTATAAAAGGAAAGGCATATGGTGCATTTAATTCTTTAAAACCCCTACTTGGTAAATATTCAAGAAAAAGATTAAACTACACCATGATTATTAGACCAATTATTACCTACGCTGCGCCTGCTTGGTCTACGGTTAAAGCCCATGAAATTAAAAAGTTTCAAATTATACAGAACAAAATTCTGAGAATGATTACAAATGCTTTTATCGATGCAAGTAACGACACTCTACACCATGATCTGAAAATTGAGACTATTGATGAGCATCTGCATAAATTAAATAGACAATTCTATAGTAAAGCCCTCAACTGTGAGCATCTGAAACTCTTCAATACTTTTAATTATACCTATCTGAAAGAAGACAGTGAATTGCGACCACCTGCGGCTCACCTAACGCGGGACTCAAATTTCCCCACTCAATTATTGAATTAGGCGAGATTCTGTATTTTCTGTATTCTGTGTACCTGTGTTTTATATTGCATTTTATATTTGTATTTGTATTTTACATTAAAATTTTACTTGTGTA
>KK116757.1:0-52902 GCA_000611955.2 Stegodyphus mimosarum
CGATAGGAAAGTTCAAACTAAAAATAATTTGGTTAATTAAAATAATGAATGCTACAAGCTGATTTGCTTAACCAATTGAAATAACGTAAAGTTTCAAAGTTTAACAGTGGAATGAAAGAAGTGGAAAAGTGTGTTCAAGAATTCAAAGAAAGCTGCATTAAAGTATTGACAATCATTGTTAATTACTTGTTTGTAGACAAATTAATGCTAAGAAAAGCAGAAAAATGTTCAATTATGTTTAATATCAAAATATTTTAAATCTTTTAGTAAAAGATCAAGCGTAGTATTTGTTAATTTCAGAGACCAAAATGGGCAAAACTGGACCAGGGAAGCGCTATCAAATTTATTTCCAAATAAACAGATGTCTTGAAAAATGACAAAAAAAGACAGGTATTAAACCCATATATATTTTTCCCATTCCTACGAATTCCTTAGATGTTTTGCCAAAAAATCTATTGAACTTTTGCAATGATAAAAGAGCTTTCTTTAAACTCAGACCTAAACTCTCGATGGATAATGGCAGAAGAGAGATGAAGCACAATACTTCTGCTATCTCTAATGAATATTCTCGTATATTAGAAATCTCGATGTAGATTGATGATCTTGACATAAAGGCATGGAAAAAACAGGAATGGCCAATAAGTCGATCGCAAAACAATTTTAATTCGGTCACGATTATTAAGTTATAATTAATTAAGATAAGCATAGGTGCATTATATCAGAATAGTAATATACATAGTTTAATCACTAATGTGATTTAGATTTTAAGTCCTTAGGCTCTTTCTCTGTTCCCCACATCGCTTTTTCCAGTGATCTTTCATCTGTGTGGTATGAAAAGTGCTGATTCTCTCATCAGCTTTTAGGCTGCATCAGTTCTTCGATGGTGTTTAGGTACTAGACTATTATAGATATTACAATAGCAGAGAAACACGCCAATGTGACAGTCAAATTTGTTGAAACAACCTTGTATTTGGCGTACATTAACTAAAAACACTCAGTCGATTTCGAGGGCAGCTACAGGTCCCTCCTCATCAAGAGAACAAAATATCTAGAAAGGGAAAGAAACCTCAGTAACGGCTTTTTATACTCTCGGGTAGAACCACACGTGAGGAGGCAACGCCATCTATAGCATCTGCAGTTGCTATTGGCCGAGGATTTTCTCCCGTGATCATTGATAAAGCCGTTAACAAATTTTCAGATTCCCATCATAGAAGATATTCCACTGTTAGAAATAATATTAATGACCTTGTCGAGCTTCCATTTTATACTTCTCTTAGTTATAAAGTTGCACGGATTCTCCAGAAATCCAATTTTCAGGTTAGTTTCTCCTCTATTAATTAAATTCACGGTTCGACTCTAAAAGATTGCGTTCCTGACTTTAATTCTTGGGGAATTTGTAGTATATCGTGTCAGTGTGGCTTGAGATATATTGGCCAAACAAAAAGAGCGTTAAAGTTTCGTATCAAGAAGTCTTCAGTAGCGTATCATAGTTGGAAATTTAATCATAATCTTGACTTTGGATCTGCAAAAATTATCCAAAAAGCTTCTTCCGTTGGCGAATTGGATTTTCTTGAGGCTTTTCATATTCACAAAGATCTAGCATGTTTAGTGAATGATTTTAAGTTCAATCCAGTCCTTCCTAACGCTTTTAAGATTCTATTAACATAATCTTTGGTTATTATTTTTTTGATAAATGGCATTGCCTCCTCGCGCGTATAAAGAAGCCGTTACTGAGGTTTCTTTCCCTTTCTAGATATTTTGTTCTCCTGGTAAGGAGAGACCTGTAGCTGCCCTCGAAATCGACTGAGTGTTTTTAGTTAATGTACGCCAAATACAAGATTGTTTCAGCGAATTTGATTGTCACATTGGCGTGTTTCTCTTCTATTCTAATAGAGGAGCTAGCTTGATAAATATAAATAATTCTTCAAAACGTGTTACAAACATACATCCACAAAACCAATAGTCATATACAATTTCAGTTCGGTTACAGGCGAAAATACAGCGAAGGAAAATGTCGAGAAGAAAACAGCGCAAGTCGAAAATGTCGTCATACAAAATATCGTGGGAGAAAAGAAAGCAAGAAGAAAACATCGCAGTTATAAAACATCGTAGTACAAAATATTGTTACGAAAAATTCGGCGGTTGCGCCTGTATGTAAGCTTTCCGACATAGCACTAGGGTTGCCATAAAATAGTGTATGGTAGGGTTGCCAGATTGGCGACTTTATCGCCCATTTGGCGACCAAATTGGCGATATCCCATGGTCAAATCGGGAAGCTTCTAGAATAACTTCCTGTCGAGATATTTCTCGAAACGTGTCGAACTTAAAGAAAAGCTATATAAACCCTTGCGTTTCTAGCTTGTGAAGTTAGTTGGGAGTTAGTTGCGAGATTGTGAAGTGTTGCGAGCAGTGTGATTAGTTGTGAGAATAGCTGCTACGCGAGAGTTCTGTGAACGGAAAGCAATCGAGATAGTGCTTTGCCGTGAAGCTATCTTTACAGTATAGCTTGACAGTGGATTGGTGATTGTTCCACGGTGTTTTATTATAAGATTAGTGTTGCCGTGAAGCTGCCTTTACAGTTACAGCCTGAAGCTGTGTTGCTGATTGTTTCAGCGTATTTATTGTAGATTTTCGACGCTTGTAAAGGTAATTTTGGAACTGTGCTCTAAATAGTGATTCTTGTAAATAAATTGCGCTTTTATTGTTCTGCATCGTGTTTTCATCGGATACTCTCAAATCCACGAACCCGTAAAACGAAACAATATATTCGTCGAAAATAAAGGGATTTCGAAATTCAAAAACTTCTAAATTTAAAAATATCTTCGTCGAAAATATCGTGGTAAAATACAAAGCATCTCATGACGGTAATATCGCAGACACGTGTTTTACGGGTCTTAAAAGTTGCAAAGTATATTCACATAATGATTTGTGAGCGGAATGAAGAATATGTTTACTTTTATATTTTTGAACCAAATAATAAAATTTTGCTGAAAAATTCAGAAGGAAACTTAAGCATTCAAATACTGCAAATGAGTGAAAATTTAATGCTACTTATGGTAGTTAACATAATTTCATAATATGATAATTAATTAAAAGAATTATAATAGAGTCTTTTTTAGACTATGTTTTTCATGAAAAATTACCAATAAAACTTTATAAAAAAGATGAATTAATTAATGGTCTTTATTAGTTAAAAATAAAAGTTTTAAAATTCTACTAACTGCTATACCTAGAATAATGTTTCTACTCCGTTTCAGTGTTTGAACGCTCGAACATTTCCTTCCTACTTTTTCAGCAAAAATGTATTATTCAAAAATATAAAATTAAAAACATTCCTCATTCCTTCTTGCTCTCACAAATCATTCCGCGAATTTTTAAAGCTCGAAAACGCATGCATGCGACTTTATCGTCATGCAATAATTTGTGGGTGCTTTATTTTTTACCACGATATTTTCGACGAACATGTTTTTAAAGTGAGAAGTTTTTGAACGGCTTTATATTTTATGACGATGTTTTGTACCACGATGTTTTCTTCTTGTTTTCTTTTCTCGCGCGATGATTTGTACGACGACGTTTCTGCCTTGCGATGTTTTCTCCGTGATGTTTCCTTCCGTGATGTTTTCGGTGGATACCGGCTCCCCTTCAAGACCGGGAGACTATAAACGACTTTACTATAATCTCTTTCTTGGAGAAAATGCTGCTGTCCACCACTGACTTGTTTTACTTATCCCAGACTGTATGCATCAAAATTGTCCCCCAGGTTGACCGGAGGTTATGCCTGCTTGAATCGCCTCCAGGGTTTGGGGCATTTTTAAACGTCTAAGGCAACTTAAATGTCGCTATGTCTGGAAGCCTCGTTTTTCCTGGTGTACCCTATTTTTACCCGATTTCAGAATTAGCCCCACTTTGAGGAAAGAAACAAATGCTACTCCATCTCTTAATTCTTTATCTTTTATTTCTTTTGCATTTACGAAGTGAATACTTTTACATTTCTGATTCTTAAAATGTGCTGTATTGGGAATGTTGTGTAAATTTACTTTCGGTTGTGTGATAGCTTCTTTTGCCAAGGACAGGCAGTGTAATTAGCAGTATCGTAATGTATGCCTTTCAGTTGAATCTGTCTTGCACTAACTATGCTAGCAGTTTGTACTTTGGGCTTCAGCCCAGTGGCTTTGATTGTGTTTTGTTTCACAAATTTAATATGACGCTGTCGATTAATTATTTATGTAGCAACAAACAAAGGTATTAATACTTTAAAGAAATTAGCGATCCCCAAAATGTTTAAGAAATAAATATTTTTATCTGAAAAATTAATTAAAACGCAGTTAAGTTGTTCTATAAATGTACAAACACTCAGTTCGATATTTATACGGAATTGCTATAAAAATTCCTAAGAGAAAAATTAATTTACTTTTCAAATGTCGCTTTGTATTTTTCATAGGCCCATTTTCCAAACACGTTCTTCGAATCATAAACACTTGAAGCATTCTGCATTCGTTATTTCGTGCTGCTTGAATTATCTTGCATGTAATACGTAATATTTTTATTCTCCTCACTAAACTAATGCAAGTTATAAAAGAACACAACTTGTTTATACAACACCGCAATCTAAAAAGATATCCATGTTTTGCAAATTTCAATGCTCGAAAGAATTAATTGCTTACAAGAAAAGATCAAAGTTCATCAATGATTACATTCTGAATAAAGCTTTTGTTTGAAATGATTAGAGGGAATTCTCGTATAATAGTCATACGCAATGAGTTTTTTATCTAAAATTATAATAGAAAACTTCTATCGCCTAATTAAGACAGAATATTAGTTTATTCATTAATTCCAATTTTAATTTCTCATAAAACATCGTGTTGGGTTTTGAAATAAAAATTGTAAAATATTACAATTTCATTTATGAATTCGAGAACATTAATATTAATCGTCAGTTTTATAATACGTCTCCAATATTACAGAAAAATGTACTCATTTCAACAGCACTGACATTATGAATTGCTTTTAAAATACTGCAAATATTGTGCCTCTTGAAAATGTACTTAAAGAGTCATCCAAGTAAAGCTCTAAAGAATATTTAACTAAAGAGGAAAATACATTTTAAATTCGTCAAAAACCTAATTAAAATGAAATTTTTAATTTAATTAAATTAAAAAATACAGATTTTGGGTGAAACAGACTTCAATTCAAAGTTGAATTTTGCCATAAACCTTTAACTAAGTGCTCCACTTTTTCATTTGTAAATGCAACAATTTTTATACAAAAAAATTAACAATATCAAACTTCATAATCTAGCTCTAGGATATCTATATGTTCACATTTTCTACTTATAGCAAAGCTCAAGAGTATTTTTAATATTTAATATAAAACTGTACCTTTGACCCGTGACCTGCAGTAGTATGTTGGCAGATTAATTCAAAATTGAAATTTTCCGCCTGGTCTTGTAAACTCCAAGAAGCGATGACATGTTATTTACTAGATCCACAGCAGGCAATTTGCTTAACGGGCATCTCAGAGATCCTTTTCGCATCGGCTTTGAAAGGTCAAGTGTCAACTTCTCGCTTTCGGAGCATAAGAAATTCCTACAATTAATACTATACAATAATAAAAGTATTCAAAATTGATTATTAAAATTATAATTGGCCTCTTTTACTCCTTTTCACTTCCTTGTACTAAGTGAAGGAAGTATTGTAATCATGCAAAATTCCCGGTACCATATTTCAACGAAAATATCCATCTTGACCGCTATCGAATGCAAATTAACGATGTTTTGGTATGACGTATGTACTAATATTCTGTACTAATACTAAGGCAGAATATGAATAAACTTATATTCTGTCTTAATTAGGCGATAGAAGTTTTCTATTTTAATTTTAGATAAAAATTCTTTGCGTATGACTGTTATATGAAAATTCCCTCTAATCCTTTCCAACAAAAGCTTTATTCAGAATGTAAGTACGGCTAAACTTTTTTTTATCATAGCAGCCACATTTGTTTACAACTTAGCAGAATAGAATTTGTTGCCAATATATGACAGAAGTTTTTGCTTTACAAATGGTTAAATTATGTTGTTTACAACTTAGCAGAATAGTGGATTTGTTGCCAATCTATAGCAACTAAGCTTCGCAGTAACAAAGATAACGACTTCTTTTATTATTGTAGCTTTCCCAACAAATTAAGTCATTTTCTACCCCTTCAGTGTCTTTTTGCCCAGTGGGACCAAACGGAAAAGTTTAGTTTTGTGCATCGAAATATCTGCCTTTTTGCCTGCTGGCCGAATTATTGTTTTTGAGCAGAAACTCTAATTTTAATTGCAAATTGTTTTTAAAATTGGTTTAATTGTATTTGGTGTTTTATGTTTTTCGATATCTTTCACTTTTTAATGAGGATATTTTGAATTTTTATGTATTATTTCCTTGCCCGAGGAGATGACAGAGGAGATGTTTACGAGTAGAGCATGCGCATGAGGTAAACGGCTATGAATCGTCTGTGAAAAATTGTTTTTTTTTTTTTTTGTTTGTTTAATTTCTTTTATACATCGTTTTAGATTTATCATAGTATTTGAATAGAACATGTGGCAACGATTAGATAATTCTTCAGATGATATGCATAATTTTTGTGTATTCTGAGTTATAAAGTGACGCTGTCAACGCACATGTAACGCAGTTAAGTGAACCTAGCGCCGCAGTGTCGCTATGGTAAACAAATATAGCGAATTTTAAAGAGTGTATTTATTCTATTGTGGTTTATATACTATCGACAAAGTAGATTTAATTAAATCCAATAAGTTTGAATGAAATACAAAATGGGTATAATTTAATATTCCGTACAAGGAAGTCATGTGGTGTACTCATCAGAGTTTTTATTTTAGTATTCAAGTATCAAAATATGATTATACCTAATTTGTGTTTTCATTTATAGCATTTGGAAGAAAAGCTTGGATTTTATTTTTAGGTAAAGCGTATGATTCTTTCTTAAAACTCTGCCAAACAATCAAAATTTAATTCTTAAGTCTGTTGGTCTCGAGAGAGTCGGCACCAAATTATCTCATCAGGAAGTTCCATAACTCATTAAAACTTTTATGTCTCTTCAGAAACCTGACTTAAGCAGAATAGCCCAGTCAGGAGTTTGAGGTAGGAGATAATTCTCTTTAAATATTTATAAAAATGGGAATTAAAAGTATTTTAAATAAAGCCTTAGAGCAGTTTAGGTATTTTACGGAATTGGACTTTAATAGTTGAAATAAAGAGCATAAATAATTAGAAGTAAGTATTTAATTGAAATCTTGAATCTTTCGTCATCTGTATTTTTCAAATGATTTATAATTTAAAACTGCATTTCTTAAATCAAATAACTATTACTCAGATAAAAATAATGTTTTTATCATTATGATGCATTAACATTAAAATGCATGCATTTCATGCAGTTACTTTCACCTGGGTGTATAATTTAACGTTAGGAACCTGGGAATTAAAGTCAGATAATCAGGCTGGATTTAAGGAAGTTTTCGCGTGTTTCCCTTTCGGTAACATAACTTCGACACAGATTTCCTTAGAAAGGTCTGCACGAAGGCACCTTTCCCGAAGAAAAACAGCCTTCCTGCGGATTGCCATAGCTCAATAAAGAAATTAGTATCGCTAGGAATTCTTTCGAGTGAGCCATTTCAAATCTGCCAACTTTAGCAACTATTCTAGGAAAAAAATCACGATTAAAAAGGGTCCCAGATCTACTCTTTCTATGAAAACTGTACTAATTATGTGTTAAGATCTACTCTTTCTATGAAAACTGTACTAATTGTGTGTACTAATTATGTGCTATTATGTGTAAGTTTAGAATTATTTCAGTTTTTCTTAAATTTTTATCACTCGGGGAATATCATTTTTTAACATATATGAAATTGATAGTTTTATACACATACGTGTAACATCTTGAATATTAAAGTTTGTATTCAAGTATTGCTTGTAAGGTTTTAGTTTAAACTAACAAAGTTTTATTTTAATTTTTCCTTTCCTATGATTTCTTATTTCAACTTCCCGTTAGAATCAGCGCGCGTTTCAGCTTTAAGCTAATTTGAAGTGAAGCCAAATTTGTATTTAAGCGATAGGTAGGAACTTCTTGGTGTGAGAGAGCTTTTAGTCTCAGATCACTGCTGCTCTGTTCGACGTTCGCCTGAATAACTAGTATTTAAATTCTAAACCTTAGCGCTGTTACGCTATTACTTATTGAACTAAATCTAAGTGCGTTAGTATTAGCTAACTCATGCTACGTACCATTGATCATTTAGAGGCCAACCTCGCATTTATAGCTCTGTGAGCAACAATTACTTAATTTCTATTTAACTTTAGTTTAAATTATTTGATTTTTCAGTTTAGACCCAAGTGCGGTCATTATTTTCTGTATCCCTCTCTCCCGAGTTGGGAAGTGGCTGTTTATAATTGTGGTTTAATAAAAGAGGATTTTAAATCCTTCTTACGTGCAGTTCTTCTACCACAGAACATAGCTGCATTAACTCCCTGTTCAAGATCAGGACTTAGATTATTTCCCGAATATGTTCGCCAAGAGTATGCAGCGAACACACAGTCCTGACATGCTTAACTGTTTATTTAACTATATTGTTATTGAAAATATAAGAAGTGCACAATAAGGCGCTTATGTTTCCACTGTTGGCTGTTTTCTGGAGGCTAGTTGATGTATTATGGAATGACGTGCATCGTGCACATGCATTAAATGTTGATTAAGATTTTAATAAAAGGAGTTTAAGTTTTTTTAAATTGCTATATTTCTCAATAGCCTTCGCTGTTTCTTAATAGCCTATGGTTAACTTTCTCTATTAATTTCCATATTATTCTACACGTATCAAAGAAATGATAAGATTTTGAATAAATACAAAATTTGCTTTCCTTGTCATAAATTTGATCATATTTTGATTTAATACCCTTATAAAGAAGAAAATATACAAAACTTTAAGAAGATGTTTGAAATTTGTCATGTTGAAAACTTTCTAAACGTATATTTTCTAAAATCCCTTTTCGTGCGGCGGAGGTCGGTAATAGAAACTTTGCCTTTGATTATAAGAACGTGGCTGGTATAAAGGAGCTTAAACCTCTACCAATGTAAAAGAACTGCAAAGATGTTTTAAATGTTATTAACATCTACCGGAAGTCCATACCAGATTATGCTTGTATGAAATTCCCATTGAAAAATTGATTAAAGAAAAATACCACGAGGAATGGCCTTGAAAATGACAAGGATCTGTTGATGAGTTTAAGAATGTTTCAGAAGCGAAATCAGTGCTGCAGCTATATAATAAAAATTTCCTTATCATGCTTTTCTTGATGCTTTTCATACTGAAGTAGGAGCTGTATTAAAACATCCAGAATGCCTTGAACGTTTTCCATCTCCGTGCATATTACTGGAGAATGTTACGCGATTGTAGAAATAATTATTCTTGTCGCGACTGGAAGAAGTAGGCTGATCTGATAAAGAAGTGCATTGAAATATTTAACTAAATATGATACCTTTGAACCCACCCGTAAATAATTAGTCCTAACATAGCCTATGCGTATCGTAAAAGGTGGTTAAATAGATACCCAATGGCCGGGGGTATAGCAGGGTATCCTGCCGCTAGGGATTATATCAAGGGACTTGTCCTACATGTTAGGGGTTGGGCGTTAAGCCGACAACTTCACTCTGTAAAAAATTACCTAACATGAACATAAATTAAGAAAAATATCAGTAGGAATAAAACAGACGGATCTTATGCAGACGATCTGGAACGAAAAATGACATGAGGATTGGATTACGGAATCTACGCACTCTTTAAATAGAGGAGCATCAAACAATCTAATAGATAAAATTGGTATTCTAAGAGCAAGAGGGAAGTGAAGGAGAGGAAGAACATGAACGAGATGGTTAAACAATGTGGAAAAGTGGTTAAAAATGCTGATTTCAATAGATGGAAGGATGTGACGTTGGATGGGTTAAGATGGCGGAAACTGACTGAGACAGCCTTGGCCGGAAATCGGTTGTAATGCGTAAGAAGAAGATATTCGGAGGGGATAGATAGTAAGGGAATTTAAAGAACGTATTCGAGAGGTCCAGGCTCGAGTCCCGGCCAGGGTATTTCTTATTTTTCACATCTCCAGCATTCAGAAAAATCCTAATGGCTCTACCATTTGTTTAATCCTCGTTTTAGGTTCAGTCGATGAAAATTGCAGAATATCTGGTTCTATATTACAGCGGCTTCAGCGGCATCAATACTAATTTTGTTTTCTCAGACAAAGTTTTGAATTCTTTATGTAAATGTAACCAAACCTCCGCTAGATTTGGGCTATCAAATGTGATTTTCAGTTCGCAATGAGATGACAAGTCCCTTTCAGAATACATTTAAAATCATTAAGTACTTTGCCTTTACCTGTTGGCAAGTAAGATTCAAATGAATCTTTGAAAACTTCGAAAACGCTAATTATTATTTGGTGTTTTTTTTAATCTTTATGTTTGTTTTTATTGAAGAAGCTTTTTGTAAGAGACAGCCAATCCATATCTTCCTCTTCCATGGAATTCTACCAATACCCAAGTTTCCCCTTTAAAGAAGAAGACACTTTGACGTTTGCATTAAAAACTGACATTATTTCTTTATTATAATAGGTTAATTTTGCTAAAGCGTCAGCCAAATATATCGGTTTCCATACATACGCTTCATTTTTTAAAATTGCCGCCAACAGTTCATGCAGTTCCATCATGCAGTTCTACATGCAGTTCCATCAAGCTCGGCAACATGTTTCTACGAGACATTATCTAACTTCATTAAATAACAGGAGAGACTTACGTTGGCTTCCCATAGTTTCTCAATTTAATTTAAAGAGTTTGCTTTTAAGAGATTGTTATTTTACATAGTTTAATATTTTTATAGCATTTCTCAACACTATTATTCAGAAGTCAGTTTCCTCGAGACTAATGGTGTTTGTGAAGAATACACTGGCTGCTGCAGCGTCACTTTGTCTTTTTTTAATTTTAGCAATGGCTCCAGCACTTTGATCCATTATTGTCTCTGCGCCATCAGTTCGTATATGTGCACAAATTTCTCAGGGTATATTGTTTCTGAGAAGATTTTATACAATGGATTAAACATTTCACTTACTTATATGCTAGTTGGTAATAGTCTGTAAAGTATTATCTCCTCTTGATAGTTTTGTAAGTAAAGATAAGGAATAAATGCTACTACAAATACTGGTGTGGTGACATCCGTCGATTCATTCATTTGACGCACTTGATATGCGACTGAGAAGTGCTTATTTTATGTCTTCAGTCATATGGCTGACTCGTTAGCCAACGGCGTTATTTGACAAACGTCGATATTCTGAATGGCATAAAGGTACAAAATACCTGTAGTACTTTGAGCGTATTCTACGATTCCACAGATGTTAATTTTGTGGCCGCTTGATATAAATGTTAAAATTATGTAGACTTTGTTAAATTAAATGAACATTTACCTTTTAAGATCAGGGAGAAAAGTTCTTGCACATTGTAGAGACATTAGGGCTATTTCGAAGCAGAAGACATGAAAAATGAGCAAAGCTCTGTCCGGGACTCGAGCCACGGACCTCTCGAATACGCGCAGAGCTCGCTGACCACTACACCACGAAGGCATGCCAAGAAAGCGGGAGAAATACCTTTTTCAAAGGACGACTGGGGATTAGGGAACCCAGTCGCCAAATCCCGGTGGTGGAGAGTCATCATCCACCACATTTTGTTTTGATCGGGCGCCACTTGTAGAGTCATTAGGATTATTTCGAAGCAGGAGACGTGAAAAATGAGCAATGCCATTGACCAGATTCGAACCACGGATCTTTCGAATACGCGTCAAGTATGCTGACCACTACACCACGAAGGCATGTGAAGAAGGCGGAAGAAATACCTTTATGAAAACTTTGTAAGTATTTTCTGCAGAGAAAATGCATTAAATATTAAAGTAAAGTTTCTTTAATACAAAATATTAGCTAAGACCATCATTTTTTTCGAATGATGCTGAAGTTATTTTCTTTAAATTTCTTGTACGATAAGCCGATGTTAGATGTTATATATGGACTGTAGAAATGATGTCTTAAATATTTTTTTAGAATTCTGAAGTTGGAAAAATAACTAACGCACCCATAGGATTTGCACCCATTTAGTTCTCAACATATAATTGTAGTACTTTAATTGTAAGCATTTAAAATGTCCGTTGCAGAAAATGTAATTTATTTTACAACTACAATTTCTATTTTCATTTAGAGTAAAATGTAACTGAACTGTTCAATATTTAAAATTATAATTGCATGTTCTAAAACTTTCAATCCATTTCACCAAAGGTAGATATTTTAAAATACTGATTTAATTACTCACTACATCACTAATTTCAAGTAAATGTTTTACCATAGAAAGATAAAGAAATACAATAGCGCTCTAATTACTCGAACGTCAGTAATGTGGAATTTTCCATAAATCGAACTGAATATCAGAATAAAAATTTAGAAGTTGATTTTACCTATTCACACTAAGCTCAGATTTCGAGTGTTCGAATTTTTTGCCTTCATTACTTTACTAAATGTAAAGAAAATATTTTGCTATCTTTCCTTTCTCACCTTTTACAGAGGCTGTTCGCACATTTTTTAGACGAATTTGGTAAGCAGTAATAAAAAATCGTTTGTTGCAAAAGAACTAATTGCAAATGTAGTATGTTTCTAAAAGTCAAAATTATCGTCTGTGGCTTGAAAATTTTGTTTTTATTCAAAATGGCGAATTTAACAAAGCAGTGGTTCGAAGGCTACATTGACGCTCTTTCCGAAGAGAAATATGCATACTCCGTTATCCAACAACGATGTGAGAGTCATGGTTTTGTGATATCTAAAGCGTCGATAGGTAATATCATCCACAAGAAAGGAAAACAACGTCAAATTGGAGCCTCAAGTTTGACAAAAATTCCAAACAAGTATCCAAGGAAAAAACGGACATCTTCGACTATTGCAAAGGTACGTTGTTTAATGGTAAGAGAAAATCCTCCTAGTCAAAGGACAGTTGCAAAATCATTAAAATGCTCGGTGTCCACTGTAAACAAAATGATAAACGTTGATTTAAATCTTAAGAAAGCGAAAAACGGCAATGTGCATCGTCTTCTTCCGAAGCATATCGCTCAACGCAGAACACGATGCAAAATTCTATATGAGAAACACTTATCCAAAGAAAGGTGGTAAACAATCGTCACAATAGATGAAACATGGGTGTATTTAAATGACTGTAACAAAAAAAGAGCCATTTATTATCATAAAAGGGGAGAAAAAAATTTAAGTACATGGTTCAAAGAATCGAAAGAAAGTTTTTCTAAGGGATTCATGATTGTTGCTGGTTTTTCTTATAACGGCAAGTTAAAAATAAAGAGAGTGCAAGGAAATGTGAAGATTAACTCCAAATACTATCGGGAACATATTTTATAGCCCATTTTTCTGAATGAAATACCATCGCTTTACCCACAGTGTCAACAATCTGTGAGACTCCATCAGGACAAAGCTAGCAGTCACACATCAAAATCCACTGTAAATTTCCTAAACGAAATGGAACAAAAAACTGGTATCAAGGCCGTACCCTTCACTGATATCCCTACTAAATCTCCCGATCTGTCACCTATGGATTTTTTGCTTTCGGACTTTTAAAAACTGCATTATCCAAACGTTGTCCCAAAACCCTAACAGGACTCTGGAAAGCTGTTCGGGAGGAATGGGATAGAATACCTCTTCTGATACTTCAAAAGGCATTATTATCCTGGAAATTGCGGTGTCAGAAGTTAGTTCAGAATAAGGGATGTCAAATAGAACATATAAAACACAAGAATTTCATGTAATTTAGTTTTGTGAATACAATATACATCGTCTAAAAAATGTGCGAACAGCCTCTGTATATAGCTTTTTCTACAGAAGTATATAACTGAAAAATTCTGTGATTTTAAAATTTTTTTACACTATGCGATAATTTCGTTTTTGCTTAGTTATGTACTTCAGGTATATACATATTTACATTGGTAATTTTGGACAGAATGTCAAATATTGTTTCGCATAATTTGTCGAAGATATCGCTAACTCTAAAATTATATTACTCGAATCTGATTGACAAAAGTTAAAAAATCTCTTTTAATCTTTATGTTCTTTTTCAATCTATTTTTTCTTTACGATTTTCTAGACGTGTCTGAATAGTTCTCAACTTGATATTTTAGCTTAACAGGAAATATTCGCATCAGGATTTTATTCGTTATTGTGTTACGCTGTATGCCGCCCTGACGAGAAAGTAGTTAGGGACTCTGGCTGCCGTACTGAAGGGCCAGGGTTCGAATCGCGGACACGTTTTGCCATAGGAACCTTAATGGGATGCAAGGGTAACCCGCTTATAAGCCGCTTCCATAAAAAAAACTGGCCACCGCTTCCGGCCTTAATTGTGATCAACGCCTATAAAGGCCTGCACCTGCTGTTGGAATTTAAAATAAAACTATCTGCATTTCTGCGTATTTGTTTTTGCGCCAATAAGTATTCGTTTAAATTTGATGTTTTGATTTGTATAATTATCCTAAAATTATTATTAAATACAAGAAATCTTAGCGGTTTCAATGAATATTTGAAGAGTAACTTAAACTGCATTTCAGTGTTTATGCTCTGTGTGTAATTTATGATAATCTTGAAGGTTTCAAGTCAGACGAAAATTCATGACATGGTTGGTACGTATAATACAATATTTTCATGTCTTGAAAAGAGTAATAGCGGTCTCCATAAAGCCTTAATCAGTCAGTCATTTTTTACCTTTCACCCAGTTATTGAAGACAATTAAATAAGACGCTGAAGGCGAAGAGAAAAGACAGTTGTTTAAGTTTAAGAAATCAAAATAGCATTCAAGTCAAAGGAAATCAAAGGAGAAGAACAGCCTTTCAAGACAAAGAAAAGTAACAGTTACTAAAGGAAATAGAAGTCAAAGAAGGAAAATAACTCTCCTAAAGCAAAGAAAGAAGGCAGTAAATGAAAGCAAAGGAAGGAGATAACTTTTAAAAGAAAAAAAAAAGCAAGAAGTAAATAGGCAAAATTTAGGCAAAATTAAGCACATGATTTAATTGCAGGCATATTACCATTTCAGAAAGGAGGTCATTAAATTATTACTGGGTAAAGATTCAAACCATTGCAATTATTATTTCGCTATAGAGAATAATCTGGTAAATCTCGCATGAAGTAAACTACTACACTGTGAATATATCTGATACAGAAAATGCATAATCTCTTTTCATTAGATATTGCTGCGAAATGCTCAGCTGCGGTAAGATAGCTTCCAAGCAAAGCGTGTTTAGGGCTGCCAGAAAAGAGCAGGGAAAGACAGGGTTGCCAGATTTGCCTCGAAATCCCTCATTTGGAGACAAAATTTCGATAAGTCATAGACGGAGCGAGAACATTCTAGAACGAATTCTTACCGGTTTTCCCGAGAATGTTCTCGAAAACAGGTCAAAAGCTATAAACACCGTGCCTAAACACCATGCCGAGTAGCAGTTTATCGTGAAGAGTATCTTGAGTGCATTGAGTTGGGTAGCAGTGCTTTGAGTTCAAAGGCTGACCTGAGAGCGATCGACCGAGTCGAGATCTGTACTTTAGTGCTTTGCCGTGAAGCTGTCTTCATCGTTTTAGCCTGATAACCTGAAAGCTGTGTTGCTGATTGTTTCAGCGTGTTTTTCGTAAGTTTTCGACGGCCGTAAACGTGTCTTCGGAACTCTCCTATGTAATATTGACGAATAAATTGCGTTTTTGATTCTTCATCAAATGTTGCCATCAGTCATTCCAAATCCACAAACCCATAGAACGAAACAATATAAATTTTTAATCAGGTGTAAAAGTGATTGTAAGTGAAAAAATAATATTATAATTTATGCAATGGAATAAATTTTAAAACGTTTAAACAAACTAAAAAAAATTCGAAAACGAACTGAAATAGTTCCTTCACGGATTACATCGTAAAGCATTATCTAATTCTCGAGGCTATGACAAGAGCTTAACATTTACTTAAGCATTTAGAAGAAATTAAAATATTAAAATAGTCGATGAACAAGAGCTCTCTTTTTAATTTTACTCTTGCCTAGATCTCTTTTTAATTTTAATCGTTATTTTTTTTAATTTTACTCCTGACACTAAAACGAAGCTAACATACATAAATATATTAAACTTACGTATTTAATCATACAAATAGCTACACTGAGCTCGTGAAAGCAAAGCAAATAATATAAAACCATGCAAAGTAGCATCCACATTCTCAGTTTATTCTCAATGACGCTAAAAGTATTCTAGAAAACGATTTTGGTCATTTTTCTTCCAGTAAGGAAAGAAATTATGCGTACTTTCAGAAACGCAATTTAAGCAAAAAAGAATAACTTCAGCAAATGCCTCATATGTTACTTTGAAGTGTTTTTGGGGACTGTTGACTGCTAGAAGAATGAAACGCTATTTTTTAAGTATTAAATTTAAACGGATAATTGCATTTGTTTCGAACAGAGCTAAAGTGTTGAAACAATAGCTAACAAACAATTGGGAAATTCCTTCTTACTCATTTTGAAAAATAAAATACATTTCATTTGGCTTTAGATAAATATTTACTGATTATAAATGCACCAAACGTATTTAATGTATGGATAAGCAAAGCAAAGAAATCATTAGCTTCATTTACAGCTTATTTTTATTTATTGATTAAGAAACAGTTCTTAAACTTAAGATTAGGGAACACAGCAACCTTACTTTGCCAAAATAAATAAAAATGCCAAAATAAGGCTGCTGACATATATTTCTCATTCAATTAATTCAGATCTCACTTCGCGACAAGGAAAAGATACATAAAACCTCAAAATAGCTTTATTAAAAAATGAAAAACATAGAAAAATATAAAACATAAATACAGTTAAAACAATTTAAAGAACAATTTTTACAATTAAAATTAGAGTTTGTACGCAAAACCAAGAAATTTTGCCAGCGGGCAAAAATACACTGAAGCAGTAGGAACTGACTTAATTTGTCGTGGAAGCTATACCGAGTCAATATATGGGATAATATAATAACTTAAATGACAATTCCAGGATATTAAGGATTCTTTTATTCGCAATATTAAAAGAAGACGGTATTTTTGTTGTTGCTAAGCTTAGTTTCTCTATATTGGCAACAAGTCCTCTATTCTGTGAAGTTTCAAATGTAAACAAATATGGCTGCTATGGTAAAAAAATTTAGGCTTGGCCGCACTTTTTAAAATGTTAATCATTGTTGATTACTGTTGATAATTTTAAATTGTTGATAATTGTGAACTATTGCATTCAGATTAACTAAAGGCATAAAAACTTAACCAGAAGTTAAGAAGAACAAAATTCAATCATTTCTAAAGCAAAAAAACGCACAATTTACCAACATATAAGAATAAAAAGGTGAGCTCAGGGAGCCGAGTAAGAGAGTGAGTATATATGTATTATATTTAATATATATTTTTATACTTTGCCACCAAAACGATTGCCACTAAAACGGAAGGTGCACAATCACATGCTGTAGCAGTCCTATGTACAAAATTTCAGCGTTATAAGGATACTCGTTTTTTAGTTATGCGAGATACATGCGTACGTATGTACACATGCCACGAAAAAAACTCTTCTGAATCCATTTTAAATCAGTTTTATAGTTCTTTTGGTGAAAAGGAGTCCTTTATTCTGTTCTTACGTGCAGATGCACGCAAAAGCATCGTTAAATTGCATTCAACAGCTATCAAAATGAATATTTCGTTGAAATATAGTATCCGAAATTTTTCGTGATTACAATACTTCCTTTGCTTCGTACAAGGATGCAAAAATGAATAAGAAAACATTACGTCTTTTTTGAAATGACAAAATGCTTGAAGTGAAATGTTTTAAACTGGAAATAAGACTAAAATTTCTAGAAAATATTGTTTATTTAGAATTTTAAAAGATGTTGCTTAAAAATGGATATTAACAATTGTGTATTACTATCCGATTTAAAAATATTATTGGAATAATTGGAATCTTAATCCAGGAAAAAAACTGTAAACTTAATGCAGGAAAAATGTTAATATAGTAAATACAGTACCCGATTGAAAATGCAACACCAAGAAGGAGTAGCTGAAATTATGCAAATTGCAAGATAGATGCACGTCACCGAGATATGAGAAATATGTCAAATGGATAGCTTTCCAGCACACGTTGAGGAAGATATAAGGGAATGAACTGCAGAATGTTCAGTTTTCGTACAGTTATATCTCTGAGTGAAATTATCGTAGAGAACTTGTTCTTGTCTCGGAGGATGGGTGTAATAGCAAAGAATGCCAGGTCGTCGTCAACGCAGGCAGTTCCAACAGACAGACGGTTTTGCAAAGGGCATGATTATCAGACTGAGAAGGGCATGTTGGTCTAGATGGCAAATTTCAGCTGACACACACCTAGACGCGTCCACAGTGCACCAGCTGTAGCGACGATGGTTGGAACAATAAAATGTGGTGAGTTCGAGGGCCGCCGGAAGCCATTTCTGCCTCCATTCTTCAGCATGTTCAAGACCCTCTGGATGTTCCCATATCGCCCAGAACCATTTGCAGTCAGTTGGTGGCTAGTGGCCTGCATTCGTGGCGTCCGTTAAAATGACTGCTGTTGACGTCACATCATGGACGCCAACATCTGCAATGGTGCTGGGTTCGAGGGATGTAAACGACGGTATGGCGCAGATCAGTGTTCTCAGATGCGTTACGCTTCTGTTTCTGCATTGAAAGTCGCCGCGCACGAGTGTGGCGTTGACGGGTGGACAGGTCGAATCCGGCAGCAACTGTGGAACGTCCACCGCTTGACTGTGCAGTATGATGGTTTGGTGTGCAATTGCATACGATTCCAGATCACCCCTAGCTCCTGTTCAGGGCAGTATGGCGACCCAACTACACGTAGATAATATGCTGCGGCCGGTGACACTTTCCTACCTTCGGGGAGTACCCAATTAATAGGAATTTATCAGCGGGATAACGCCCGACCACACACTGCTCGCATCAGATTACGTGCCCTGCAAAGTGTACAGGTGCTTTCCTGGCCAAAGTTTACTCCTGATGTTTCACCAATGGAACACATTTGGGATGCGATTGGACGTCATTTGCAAACCTTGCCATTTCCGCGTTCAGAAGACGAACTGTGGGAAATGGTCGACAGCGAATGGAGAGCTATTCCTCAGGACTCTATCCGTAGTCTCATTGACACTTACCTAGACGTGTTGCTTCTATATTGCCGTCCAAGGTGGTACTAAGCTAACGTATTGCAAATTAAATTAATGTACTGCATTAACTATAATACTAATGCAAACTGAATGTTATATAGTATTTGTCAACGTAACACAGAGTCAAGCGATGGTAATGGCAAATGTCAAGGTACTATAATGCAAATTTGATGTAGCGTAATAGATGTCAATGCATATAACTGTGAATGTAATTAGGTGAACTATGTCTATGTACGCCAGCTAATGCAAATGTTAATATAAGCAAATAGCGACTCATATTACTATGCCTTTGTAAGCCATCTAATGAAATTGTTAATATTAGTATAAGGAAATAGCGATTCATATTGACTCTAATATTTCTGTAACAAAGAAATGTAATTGTAACTCGCCGAACGTTTATGGAAAAGGATGACAAATAGTATGTAAAGCTATGGTTTTATAAATTTGATTACATTCCCATCGCTGAAATATCAGCCCCATCTCTGTGGGCTGCAGATTTGTGGATTTTCTACGGATTAGATACATAATTCCGCTTGAATGATCCTTGGGTCGGAAGCCTGGTCAGTAGCGCCCAACTTTGTGAGCCGAGGCTGTTCTCGCTCTGTATTATGCATATCATTTCGAAATAAAGATCACTTATTATTCGTTGCTGTCTACCTTTAATTGTTGAGTTTTATCACTTTCTGGCTACTCCTCCTTGATGATGCATTTTGAGTGTCGGGTTGTGTAATATTAACGTAAGAAATAAACTGATAGAACAAAGACAAGCACGTCTAAGTCAAATTTATTTACTCCTGGGTGGAAATATTTAGCTTCTTCAAGTGTTTGAAAAACTGGTGTTCTTGATGTGGACCTGAGTCAGTTATCATTGTGGTTATTGCAAAAATACATCAGGCCAAGCACGTTCTGTGGCTGCCCATAACGAATCAATGTTTACTGGATGCCGCAGTAAGACATTTAAAAAGTTCTACGTCATTTTTGTAAAAAGAGAATCACATTTTTAGCTACAAAACTATCACCACCGGAAAGGAGTAAAATTATGCCAAAGTCCTGCAGTGACTTCTGAGTGCATCATCCCTTATTAAGGAAGATTCCATTAATTTAACTAATCGTCGTGCATTTAATGACAGTAGACAAATCATACTTCGCATCACCAACAAGGTAAGAGCCACCAACAGCACTCAAGACTCTTTGCTTGCAGGTTGTGTTCATAGCCTTAAATATTCTTCTCCCCATGTTAATTTAAATATTTGTTCAAACCAACATAAAATGTGATTCACTGCACCAAGACATGTGGGCTAAAACAATCATGGCCCAATTTCGAGATTCTCAAACATAGATGACGTGTATTACATGAAAACTACGGTGAAAATGATGGTACACATTTTTCGGTAAGAGAAAACCTAAATTAAGGATGAT
Source organism: Stegodyphus mimosarum (assembly GCA_000611955.2). Classification (NCBI taxonomy): domain Eukaryota; kingdom Metazoa; phylum Arthropoda; class Arachnida; order Araneae; family Eresidae; genus Stegodyphus; species Stegodyphus mimosarum. The sequence continues at coordinate 20,715 of KK116757.1, forward strand.
TATTTGTAAATTGTTGAGCAAAATTGTACATTTTTGTTTACATATGTTCCATCAATGATGTATATTTTTAATTTCAAAGATCATTTAAGCATCCCATGCCTTGTCAAATTGCAACATATCTAGTAAGTGGAAACAAGATGACGACAAATGAAAGTTTTTATGGTTTATAGAACGGCAACAATAGCCTGCCTGTTGATAATAAATGCTCTGGTAATTCAACGATACTCGAGAAACAGAAAGACCGTCTGCAGAAGTTTTCAATATAAAAATGTATCGATTGCTTTTCAGAACTGTATATTCAATGACGTAAATATCATTTGCACAAATGATAAGCATCAATTTTTAAGGCAGCGCAGACTTCAATTTTTTTTCAATTTTCAATTAAAGCTTTTGTCCTCCAGATAAAAGATTCATCTATTGCATAAAAGACGTCTATAATTTCGCATTATTTTTGACATCTTACGAATTTCTCATAACAAATTACCTGCAGTGTTCTCCTCAGAGAGTTTCCTCGATTCGAATAAATGGTGTGATATACAACAGCCACTTATTAATTTCTATTATTATTGTGATTGTCATAAATTGCAAAACATGTTTTTTTCGGCTAATAATGCCATATGATAAAACACCCTTCAATAAAGAAACAACGCTCAGATCATAAGTGAATTGTAATGTCATGAATATTGTAATGTATAAATATTTTAAGCGGAGTCGAAACGGCGTTTAAAGGATCAATTTCATAAATCTATTTTTTAATAAGATGGTGATTTGTTTTTATTTTCACACTCCAGACGTCTTTCTGAAATCAGAAATTTATACGCTTTTACTTGGCGTAAGAATATTCGTCTGAGCTGTCGATTTTTCCGTAAAAATTATAGCTTGATAATTATTCGTCTATATATTGATTGCCTACAAAATAAAGTGAGGCTATCTGTATATGACAAACCATATGAGAATTACCTTTATGAGGATAAGGGAGACTTTTTATTTGAAATTGACTCGTATATACATCAGAGAAATCCACCACGCAACCAAGCCGTTTGCCAACGATCGAGCCCAGGTCGAAATCCCAGTATTCAATGACTCGGTCACTGGTTGGAATATACTTTTCCTATAAATGAAATGGCTGAAACATTGCTTAGTTTTCTTAGTTAATTAAGATAAATTTTCAAACTGTCTTTATAGGAATAAAGGTAAATTAAAAATTGTGGTAAAATTAAAATTCAGAGTGACTTTGAAATTTCAGATCGTGACTTATAGTTTACCAAGAAACCTACTGCTGTTTGGCATTTTTATCCTTGTTTACGTTTGCTCTCTTAGTAATGACATTGTCAACAGGATACACTGTTTTATGTCTTCATAAAGACCACAGAGAGTATAAACCTAAACTTCTTGATGATATATTAGGAATATGGGTAGAATTAATGATCACAAACAAATGGTGCAAGAACGGCTATATATCTTCAAAATCTATGGCTGACATCCATACCATACATATCATTCTTTGATGAAAAAGCGAATCTTCAAGTAATGAGTCGGTACATATGTCAAGATTCATCAAATAGATATCATTAATTTTTACAGGAATTACTGTCCGCTTAAAGACTCTATTTCTCTCTGATGTTTGTAGGGACGGGGGTGTGTAATGTGCGCAGAAGCAGAAAAAATATACTTAAATATACTCTTCAGGTTTTTCCTTACTTTCCACGTTTTAGTTTAAAAGCTCAGTTTGATTGTAGAGACATTAGGTTATTTCGAAGCAGGAGACATGAAAAATGAGCAACGCCTTCGCCGGGAATCGAACTACGGACCTCTCGGTTACGCTTCAAGCATGCAGACCACTACACCACGAAGGCATGCGAAAAAGGCGGGAGAAATACCTTACATGATGAATGGGCCCTATTAAGAAGAAAAAGTTTTAAAACCACTCAGCACTAGTTTATTCGTTTATCGGTTCCCTGTGAAATAACAAACAACTGCTTGAAGTTCCCATTTGATGTAAAAATTTTATGTTATCTTCCAGGAAGTTGTTTCTAAAATGACAGTTTTTTAATCTTATAAGGTATTTCCCCCTTCTTTCCGAATGCCTTTGTGGTGTAAAGCTCTATGCGGTAAAAAAAGCTCTATGCGGTCTAAGGTAAAAAAAAGCTCTATGCGGTTCTACAATAGTTAAATTATGTGCCCTTAGAAACTTGAAAATTGGAGAAGATTATAGCGCCTATTCGCTGTTCTTACAACTACAAAAACAAAGTCCAAAGAAGGGTTAAAATATCCTTTTATTCCACTCAAAGAATAACAAGAGTCGGCCCCTCTCAGGCTTACAGGAAAACCTCTACTTGGGCTTTAACTTAAGATGGAAAACAAGAAACTAACTTAGTCGTAACTAAAATTTAGCCGAAGATGTACGGAAATAACTAACCGAGTTTGCCCTTAATTAAACGTCACCGGCAAATGCTAACTTACGGGTAAGAGTACGGCCGAACATAGTGTTATATACTAATTGTCGCGGCACCAAATGTTCTGTGGTACCAAATGTTAAATACTAACTGTTACAATAATTTGTCTACAATAATATCAAAGCCATAATTCATTGCGTTGTGTATTACTAACCCGAACAACCCCTAAGACCAAGCAGGAGTACTGGTGTTAAAAACATTCACACAAGTCATCATAAGGAGAACTCTGAATCAAATATATATATATATATATATAACCAAGGATATTTATTGCAGCATTAAAGGAAGACACTCAATCTTTCAACTTAAATTTCTAGATCTATGGAGTGTTCAAGTGACAACTATTTAAAATAATGCATTTAGAATTATAATATATATATTGTTAATTTCAAATATGCACCGAGATGAATTAATCAAAAATTTACACCGTAAAAATTAATATTAACTTTTCATATGCAGTTATCAAACTCTGCTGGCCAGCATAAAAATACACAGGAATTTAATGAATCACCGAGCATGGTGTCTTTACCAATATTGATAGAGATTACTTAGTTCAAGAAATTTCTTAATTTACTCAGGTAAAAATTACATACATAAATTTAGCAATCCCTTAGGCAGTTAGAAAATATTACATATTCAAGTAGACCCGTTGGAGAAAAATGATTACATTTATTCCTACATTCAATTACTCAATTAAAGGTAAAGTAGAATTTAAATTTTTAATCGTTCCTTAATTTGCAAAAGTTAAAGTTAATTCTCAACCAAAAATAGTAACAACTTAAAGTAAAAGGTAAAATTTAGATAAGTTTACAAATTTAATATCCTGTCTTAATCCATTATATATAAATTTTAATTACATTCCAAGTTAAAGTTAAAAGTCCTAAATAGATTAATAGTGCAGCAGTTGCTTAAATACACAGCCTGGATTTAAGATCCAGCAGAAAAACCTTTGACTAAAAGTTAAATAGAATTTAATTGGAAATTAAATACACATATAATTACTCCTTACATTAATAATTCATCACTGGAAAATTTACTTCAAATAATCAAATCTCTTAAAAAAAATTTTAAATTACCATATTACTTAGGAAACATGTTCACGGAATTTAAGTCGCAAGCTGTACTAAATTTCAGGTGAAATTAACAATCAAAAGGTTGAACTCACTTGAAGGGAAGAATTGAAAATTTAATTAAGCATTAACTCATCTTATAGATTTTTTTTTCCGGATGTCCCATTCATAACAGGTGTTGAACAAGGCTCTGCCGACGACCAGTCCTTCGCAGATGTTGAACGAGGGAGTCCGGCGAGAAATCTGGACACTTGGATCAGACACTATGAAGATGGTAAAGTGCATTCGTGCAGCAAAACAAGAGCTCCTAAGGGTTCCTCCCTTTTCCGTCTATTCTCATTCATGCGAGTTGATGGTAGTACTCGAGTTGATGGTAGTAATTCGATGAGGAAAAAAACAACATTCTCGACTCCAACACGGGGATGGTAAAGTGCGGAGGAGTAAACTTCAAGTGATTTTTTTTTTTTTAATGTTCATCTTTATCTTATTTCCCATCTCCGGCTCTTCCAGAGGAAGAAAAAAATAACGTGCTTCTAACGCTGCGAATCCAAGGCAAAAAGGGCTGAGCATGGCCTTGCATGACGATTTCAATCGTCCAGGCTCCAGAATTTTCGAAAATCACCAAATTTGGTGAATTAGTATGCAAATCTCGCCAAACACAAAACAGTGCTGCGAAAACTTAGTTTTTCCTTCTTCACACCAAAAAAAGTTCCACCCTCGCCACCCCCTTCGCCAACAAGGAGGGGTGAGGGAAAGAATGCGACAAACCTATCACGCCCCTGCCACGCAACCGGACGCAGTACATGACCTTGACGAGAAAAGTGCTCAAAACGGCGCTTATAGCAGAATAAATTTCTAGACACGAAATTCAACAATTTTAGCAATTAAATGGGCATAATTCTCCAACGGGGCGACGTACAGTCATGAAAGTAGGTTCATAAGAAGGGTAAATTTTTTCTCTTTAAGAGGTATAAATTTCAACCATGTGAATAAAAAGGAAGTATTTTTAAATTTCAAATATTACGCAGAAACAACCGATTTCCCATTGTCTCCTTCTCCCGAAGGCTAATACTGTCGAACGCGTAACGTAAGAACGAGAACTCTGTTTAACTCGTATAAAAATAATTGATTCAATAACATAAGCAATACAATTCGTGAAGAAAAATTTAGAATAAGCATAAATTAATGCATATAATTTACTCACTCAATAATTAATTAACAAATAACTGCAATTAACTACACATTAATCCTTAATTCTAAACTAACCAAAAATCACTACATAACAATAGTAAGACAGGCTTAAAGCAACGACGTAGCCAGAAGACAGAACATGCTCTACTAAGAATTTTTAAGGTCTTCTACGGAAGTGACTGAACTTCCCATTAAATAATGGTCCTAAGTCATTTACATAAAACGCGGTACTGAAAACTCATTCTGGCAGGGAGTTGTAGGTGGGAAACAAGACAGTAACGGGAAAACCTTCAAAATTAAAAATAGCTATTAGGAAACTAAAATAATCTCTACAACCTGATGACTCTACAAGTCGTGCTCGAACTAAAAAAGATGCTAGGCGGTAGTTCGTCTCCACCAGGATTTGATGATTGGATCCCCTAACCCATAGTAGCCCTTTAAAAAGGGGAGTATATTAGGTATTTTCTCCTTCCTTTTCGCATGCCTTTGCGGTGTAATTGGAAGCATATTCAAGCGGTCCATGGTTTTGAGTCCCAACGAGGCCAGTGCTCATTTCTCACGAAAAGTAAAATAATCCTGGCATCATCAGTTAGAATAGTGATTTTGTTATTAGTTGCTGGCTTGCGCTTTGCGGTAACCGACATTTGCTTAACTGACATCTGGATTTCCGAAATAGTGACGTAAGCCAGCTTTCAAGTTGTGATCCTGAGACCATTATCTTCATTATATCTCATTCTCGCTTCATTGAAAAACATGTATATGTTTTATCGTATATAAATAAGTAAATACACTTTATGAAAAGAAACGTAGACTCTATGATCTTTGCCCAAGACGTTAATTTAAATATCGGATGTGAATATTTTGTCCCAAAAATGGTTATTTAAAAACATATGTATACTGTACCCTTTAAAATGCTCGCCTTGAAAATCGGTTTATTATATTAAGCTGTAAGGTTTTAGTTTAAACTAACAAAGTTTTATTTTAATTTGTTTTTTTCTATCTGTTCTTATTTCAAATTCCCGTTAGAATAAGCGCGCGTTTCAGCTTTATGCTAATTTGAAGTGGCTATTTAAACGGTAGGTAGGAACCTCTCAGTGGGAGAGAGCTTTTAGTCTCAGACCACTGCTACTCTGTTCGACGTTCGCCTGACTAGCTAGTATTTAAATTCTAAGCCGTAGCGCTGTTACGCTATTACTTATTGAAGTAATTCTAAGTGCGTTAGTATTAGTTAAATCTTGCTACGCACCCTTTAGCATAGAGGCCAACCTCGAGTTCATAGCTCTGGGAGCAACGACTACTTAATTTCTATTTTAATTTTAGTTTAAAGAATTTGATTTAAAGAATTTGATTATTCAGTTTAGACCCATGTGCGGTCTCATTTTTTTCTGTATCCCTCCCGAGTTGGGAAGTGACTTTATATAATTGTGGTTTAATAAAAGAGGATTTTAAATCCTTCTGAAGTGCAGTTCTTCTACCACTTAACCACAGTTTTCTACCACAGAACACAGTTGCATTCAGCTCCCTGTTCAAGATCAGGACTTAAGTTTTCACGAAGATGTTCGCCAAGAATATGCACCGAACACACAGTCCTGACAAAGTCTTTCTCTAATATCTTATAGAGTCATTAAATTATTTTTAAGCAGGAGACATGAAAAACGAGAAAGTCGTCTCCGGGGCTGAACCTTGGATCTATCGAATACGTGGCGAGTATGCTTTCAATTACATCACGAAGGCATGCGGAAAGGAGGGAGAAAATTCCTTATATACTCCTCCTTTTAAAGGATAGCTGAGGATTAGGGGATCGAGTCATCAATTCCTGATGGTGACGAATTATCGTCCACCGCGTTTTAGTTCAGGTTCCATTTGCAGAAACGTAGGTTATATGGAAGCAGTAGACGTAAAAAATGTGCAATGCCTTCACCGGGAGTCGAACCTAGACCTTTTATACATACGCCGAGTATGCTTTCAATCACATAACGAAGGCATGCGGAAAGACGGGAGAAAATACCTTATAATCTTTTGCATAAAATTTATGGTAAAAATATCTTCTTTATTTTATCGCTGCTTTTAATTTTAGAAACAGCAGCTAGAAATTGCAGTGAATTAATTCATTTGCATGCGCAGGATGATTTGATTGAGAGATTACGTTTCAAGGTATAACGTTTGTCACCAAGATCCCGCTGTGACTGTGTGTGAGAGGTATTCCAATTTGTAGAAATCATTTTCTTCGTGTGTAGTTCATTAATATTCGTTTAGCGTTTTCTTGTTTCCTTTGTAATTCAGATATTTAGTGTCTGTTGTAGATAGCATTTGTCAAATCCTATCGCAACTCATGTATTTCAAATGTTAACATTTGCACTCATGTTCTTGGCCAACTGTTTTATCATATCTTCTGGCCGATCTTCAAATCACTTGCGCAACTCAGGTATTTGCATGTTTACCGTATGCCACATTAAAGAGTAACACAATTTCCCAACTAAAGTTGCGAAATTACGTTACTTTTTAAGTTGGCATTTGGTAGGCATGCAAATTTTAATTAACATGCAGAAACGCAAAATGTGTAAGGTTTTAGATTAAACTAACAAAGTTTTATGTTAATTTCTCTTTCCTGTGAACTCTTATTTCAACTTCCCGTTAGAAGGAGCGCGCGTTTCAGCTTTATGCTAGTTTGAAGTGGAGCCAAGTTTTGTATTTAAAGGTTAGCAAGGAACTTCTCTGTGTGGGAGAGCTTTTAGTCTCAGATCGCTTCGGCTCTGTTCGACGTTCGCCTGACTAGCTAGTATTTAAATTCTAAGCCTTAGCGCTGTTTATCTAATACTTATTGAAGTAATCTAAGTGCGCTAGTATTAGCCAAATCTTGCTACGCACCATTGATAGTTTAGAATAGAGGCCAACCTCGCGTTTAAAGCTCTGAGAGCAACGACTACTTAATTTTCTACTCAACGCTATTTTAAATTATTTGATTGTTCAGTTTAGATCCAAGTGCGGTCATTATTTTCTGTTATCCCTCCCAAGATGGGAAGTGGCTGTAAATAGTGGTTTAAGAAAAGGGGATTTTAAATTCTTCTTACGTGCAGTTATTCTACGATATACCAGAACATAGCTGCATTCAGCTCCCTGTTCAAGATCAGGACTTTGACACAGTTACGACAGTGTTCGCCAAAAGTATGCACAGAACTCTCAGTCCTGATAAATGTAGACTTAATGTTTTGATGTTAGTATGGTTCTAAAATTTTCAGTTGTTCATTAAGATGCAGACAGCAATAGTTTTCCAAAGGCCAGCTTTCTCTAAGAATAAAATTGATGCCGTCAATAACGATGTCATGCTTAGATACAAATATTCAGAGGCTTGCGATACAATTATTTCCCGAGCGACACTATGTGACCATTATATATATATTATGTATATTTAAAACTAAAATCATGCAGCAATGATGACCTGCTTCATGATGTTGAGAATTCGTTGTCAAAGTACCTACCGCCATTTTCTCGGCGGTAGGCACTTTGGCATTTAAGTTATAGTACTGCTAGTTTCAGCATATTTTGTACTTACCCTGCTTGATCTATCAGATTTTTAGTTAATAATTAAAAGAGATACTTCTAATAAAACTGAAATCTAACAGTTCTTTCTGCCATTAGACAGATATGTTACTTCTTTCATACAGACTGAAAATATATCTCATTTCGAACGAGACAGTATCCTTTTCTTGCAACATGCAATGTTTCCATCTTTTTAATGAAAGTTAACGTAAAATGTATGCTTGAATGTTTTTGCTATTGCTTTATGACGTATTTAGACACCGATTAATAATTTCCTGTAAAATGTCTGTGTCAATGATACTAATCATCTAGCGGCGAAGTTCAAATCGATACGAAAAAAGAAGAATATGCGTTACTTTCTTCTTTTTTACTTGTACTATAATGTTGTTTATGTTCCGTATCAATCCAAGTTGCAGCATATGCAGAGACTGTTTCTTGCAAATGTGCAATGCCTTTACCGAATGCTTAATCTTGCAAGTTTCGCTACTTTTGGCAGCAATTTGAAAATTAAAAAATTCTAAAATAATTCGGAACAAAGCCTCGTAATATCTACTTTCTGTTGCTTGGTATATTAATACTAAAGTATCAATTTTCTATTGAAAAGAAAGGTATTGCAGGGAAAATTTATCCAGCAATCAGAAATACGAGAATGAGCATTTGTCAGATAAGACCGAGAAAAACCTTTGTTAATTCTAAGTATCAACATAAGTTTGTACATTTTTGAATGCCGTTTCATTATTATGGACTGCTAAGAAAACATTCTATCAATTAATAATTATTTGCATAAGTTTCCAAGCTTTTGTGTAGGTTTTTCAAAAAAATAGTTCTAAGCTCAAACAGTTTGCAAAATAATGAAAGAATTAAATGAAATAAAATTGTAAAACATCTGAAAGGTTTCAGATTTTAATGGTTGTATAAAATTAGTTTATTAAGTTTGTCAGGACTGAGTGTTCGGTGCATATTCTTGAAAAATATCTTCGTGACAGCTTAAAGTCCTGCACAGCTTAAAGTCCTGATCTGGAACAGGGAGCTGAACGCAGCTATGTTCTGTGGTAGAATACTGTGATTAGATGGTAGAAGAACTGCACTTGAAAGGAATTTGAAATCCTCTTTTATTAGATCACTATTATTTACAACCACTTCCCAACTCGGGAGGGATACAGAAAGTAAAGACCACACTTGGGTCTAAAATGAACAATCAAGTAATAAAAACTAAAACTAAATAGAAATTAAACTAGTCGTTGCTCGCAGAGCTATAACGCGTAAGCAATCACGTAAAGCGCTATGGCTTAGAATTTAAATGCTAGCTAGTCAGGAGAACGTCGAATATCATGACCGTGATCTGAGACTAAAAGCTCTCTCACACTGAGAGGTTTTCTACCTTTCGTTTAAATATAGCTTGGCTCCACTTCAAATTTGCATAAAGCTGAAAACGCGCGCTTCTTCTAACGGGAAGTTGAAAATGAGAAGGGATAAAAAGATTTAAATTAAAATAAATCTTTGTTAGTTTAACTAAAACCTTACAAGTTGCTTTACGATCTCGCTGAGCTCGCAGTCTACCCGTCTGCTATTGCGCTCACTCTTAATAACTCTTTTTTTGTCTTTTTGGCTTTATTATTAAGCATAATTTCCTACGCCATATACAATTCAACAGCTAAAATTTAAAAAAAAATTTAAAAACAGCATAACAGTATACGTTTAAGAATTCCCGATGCAGCATTAAGAGTTGGCATATATTTTTCTATTTTTTCTATCTTTCCCCAGTTCATTCTATCAATAGTGAAATTTAATTCAAAAACAAAATCATAAAATATTTAAAAACAGCATATCTTTAGAATTTGCGATAGACAGTCTCGTGCGCTGGAGATAAAAGTGTGTTTTTCCGTATAGTATTTTCATTGCTTGCTTTCGAGTCTCGCAGTTTGTTAACCAAAAATTCGTAAAAGCTTTACAAATATGAAATAGATAATAAAACAAATCAGAAATTCGAAGTTTGGGCTTCCAAGTGCCCAGTTTCGGGTGGAGGACTATGCTATATAAAACTTGATGACTCAAGGTTCCTTTGTTTTTTCACCGTGCGAGAAACATACCTGCATTCACGTAGATCCTTCATAATTTAATTTCTTTAAATGTAATATAGGGCAATAATATACGGTGGCGACAATTTGATAAGTGATTGGTCTCTTTCAGTGATTCGACGTAAAATGCCGTTTCGAAACGAATAGCCTTCTGGGCTTACGCGTCTTTAGCCTAAAAAGGCCCTTTTTTGAGAAAATGAAGATAAAAATAAAAAGTTTGTTACTTTGTTGCCAAAATGTCTACGTATTTTAGAAGGCATTTCTTCCGCCTTCTTAGCATGCCTTCGTGGTGTAGTGGTCAGCACACTCGGCGCGTATTCAAGAGGTTCGCGATTCGAGTCCCGGCGAAGGCATTGTTCATTTTTCATCTCTCCTGCTTCTAAAGGGGTACCTAATGCTTGTGCTTCATTTTGGATTATCCGAGAAAAGATGTTATTCGAAATTGTGTCGCATATTTTATTCGAATAAGCTAGCTTATATTTCATAAGCAAGTAATATTGTAATAATTTCATAAGCAAGTTGCATTTCATTAAAAATAGAACCTCTTTGAACAGTCTGATGAAACAAAATGCTGTATCGAAAACGGGCTTCGTAAGATCGTGGTGTGAATTACAGCTGTTTCTCGATCTCACTTTCGAACTAAGCTATCTATATCAGATCTATATCAGCTCTAAATCAAAGGCTCCCTTTTTATCTCGTCTGATTATTTACGAGACAGCACCGTATATTCTTCTGACAGCGAATTCATATTTCTTACTAAACTGGATTATGCATACATTAATTCTACTTTCTCTTTCAGTTTTTAGCATAATAATACCATCGAAGGCATTTTTTTATTCCTTCTCATCTTACATCTCCGTTTGGAAGGAGTCGTTTCTCAAGTGGAAGTCCATTAATTTGTCTTTTTTATACGCTTTCGGAACGTGAAATTCTTTTCTTGGCTCTACGGATGATAAATTGGCTAGCAGTCTCTCTTATGATATATCCAAAGTTTCATCCCAAGATGCGTTCAGTACAAATTAACGAAAAAACCGTAGAATGTGCAGGTGATTTGAAATACAAATAATCTACTTAAAAATAGAATTTTCGCTTTGTAATTATATCCGTTGTATAGTTATTTACGGTGAACACCAATAAAAGGTTTTTATTTACTATCATTATTAATATTTAAAATTTCTTATTCATGTTTAAGGTATTTTTTTTATTTTTTCCGCATGCCTTCGTAGTGTAACCGGAAGCATACTCAACGCTTATTCGAGAGGTCCAGCGTTCGAGTCTGTGTGAGTGTGTAGTGTTCTTCTTGGTTCAGTTAGCGGTTTATTCAAATTTTTGTTACCTCTCTTGAAGGTTTTAACTTTCCCTAGCATTTCCTCGGCAGGATGCTAATTTAAAGTGAAGTGAGTATTTAAAACGGTGAATACTTAAGTTTATTCAGAGCGTGTTTTCGATAGCCAGCATACGTTACGAGTCCATCTTTGTTGTTACTCGGAGTTGCTGATGCATCTTTTGGCCATTTAAATAATTATCCCGCCGTGTAGGTTGTCGAATCAGCCTAGTTAGCCTTAACTTAAGGTGTTAGTCCAACAATACTGTAGACTTGAATTTATTGGGTAACGATTCTTAAGTTCCATCGCGAGTTGCCGGTGTTATTGTAAAGCACAAAGTACGTGCCCTTCTGTTCCTAGTTGAGAAAAATAAAGTGTTATTTCTCTACAAGTGGCACCCAAACTAAAAGGTGGTGGACGACAATTCTTCACCACCAAGATTTAGCGACTGGGTCCTGTAACCTCCAGTCTAGGGAGAGTATATAAGGTATTTTTGCACTATTTCCAGCATACTTTCGTGGTGTAATTGAAAGCATACTCGATGCGTATTCGAGAGGCCCAGGGCTCGAGTCACAGTAAGGACACTGCTCATTTTTCACGACTTCAGCACCAAACTCTAATGCGCTGTACATGCACTACCCTACATTGCATATCACCGAAATGAAGAAAGAAATAATCAATCAGTAGAAGCAGAGAAGTATAGTTTTACTTCCTTAGAGAAAAATTCCAGAGTTCCAATGTGTAGGGTTCCAATATGGTTATGGTATTATCAAAAAGGTAATTGCGATGTTTTTTGTTCGCAGTTAATTTCTGTGCTCATAATACGCAAAAGCAATGAATTATTTGGTCATAAAGATCTTTAAATTGCAGAAATTAGCATAAGTTAGAAATAAGCAGTTAACATTGTGGACTATTTAGCACAAGTTGAAATTTTTATTTACATGTTAAAAATTATGAATGTGTTTCTATGACATTGTTACACCTTAAAGAGGCGATGCTGATTTTACATCCTCGTACGAAGTAAAGGAAGTATTGAAACCGCCAAACATATAGATATAGAGGCTTGAAAAGTATTATTAGAAATGTTCAAAAGTATGTTGCTTATGTGTAAACGTGATTTAAACACAAGACAGTTGTTTTGAGAACTCTCGCAATATGAACCAGGCAGATAGCAAGACGAGATGATTTACGTAAAAATGATGCGTTAATATTTATGTATTTGAAGAAGCATAGTTAGGATAAATTTATTTCCTCCTAAATGTAAAGTATGATTTGTAGATTACTAACCGTTTACAGTAAACCCTCAAAATATTACCTATCCCCATAAAAGTGTAACTGATTATGTTGTTTAATGTTCATGTAGTATTGCATATCAAATCGTACATTTATTTGGTAATGTTCTGTTTCAGTGCTTCGTATCTAAGGACACTAGACATATTTAAACAGAACATTGTCAAAAAAATGAAAGGTTTATGAATATACGTCATAAACATTGCGCCATATGTTCAATGGTGCCTTCGAGAAAAAAGAAATTATATTTTCAGCTTTTACTGTGAAAATCATATCGCTTAGATACTTTAATTTCAGATGCAATAAACTATTGATAGCTATTTACTTAAAATTATGCAAAACAGCAAACGTATATTGGCACAGATAGAAAAAATGAAAGAAAAAAAAATCTGAAAGGTTTCAGATTTTAAATTACGTCCAAAGGGGAGTTTTTTAAACATTTTGTATGTTACTTTTATTTATTGAATATCATTTTCTTCGCATTTAAACCATAAAATTCAGTTAAAGAACAATATCGCAAAATAATTTTAAACTGAGCATATCTTTAGAATTTCCTACACACAGTCTCACGCGCTGCAGATAAAAATGTTTTTTTCTGTACAACGTTGCCATTGCCCGCTTTGAAATCCTTGAGTTTGTTAATCAAAAATTCGTTGAAGTTTTACAAAATATGAAATCGTTAATAAACCAAATTCCAAATTTCAAATTTGGGCTTCCAGATGCCTATATTCGCAGCAGGATGACGGCATTCAAAATTCGATGGCTTTAGGTACGTCGTTTTATCACAATGCGAGAAACATACATACATTTATGCACATTCTTCATTATTTAATTTCTTTAAACATAATACAGGGCTGCAATATTTTGTGGCAACAGTTTGAAAAGTGATACAGACTTTTAACGTTTCCGACGCAAAATCGCAAAACGAAAACAATAGTCCTTCAGGGACAAAGCCCCTTTGGACTAAAAAATTAAAAATCTGAAAGGTTTCAAATTTTAATAGTTAGGAGTTTGTTAGGGTCTTTTTGCTCTCTCGTTGAGCTCGCAGTCACCAGTCTGATGTTACACTTACTCCTACTAATCCACTTTTTAAAATCTTTTTAGCTTCATTTTGAGCATTATTTTCTTTGCACTTACGCTACGTACAATTCAAAAGAAAAATTATAAAAATTAAAGCATCACAGCTGTAAACGTTTAGAATTCTCGATGCAGCGTTAAGTGTTGGAACACATTTTTCTGTCTTTTTTCAGCCATTTCCAGTTTATTCTATCAATGTTTAGGTTTGTTAGGAAGGTGGCTTGTCAAAACGTTTGTCTTTTTATTATGAACATGCTGTATGCTTACTTTATTTACTAAATGGAGAGTTCCTGGCTCTTACGCCGCACAATATTCCATTCAACAGCAAAATTACAAAATATTTAAAACTGGCATATATTTAGAACTTCCGATAGACAATATCGAGCGTTGGTGCTAGAAACACTTTTTTCCGTACAGTGTTGCCATTGCTTGCTTTAAAATTGTTCAGTCTGTTAATAAAAAATTCGTTAACATTTTACAAAATATGAAGTACACAATAAAACAAATTCCAAATTCGGCCTTCGAGTTCATGTAGATTCTTCATTATTTAATTTTTTTGAATATAGTACAGGGCGATAATATTTGGCGGCAACAATTTAAAAAGGTCAAGAGGTCATTTCTAGCGAACGGACGCAAAACCTCGTTTAGAGATTAATAACCCTTCTGGGTTAATGCCCCTTTGGGCTAAAAACGAAGAATGAAAGACGAGTTTACGGCGAATCAACTTATATTTATTTTTATTCAGTTCTTACGATAACATCCCTGTAAAATGGTGTTTTGTGCAATAATGATAACTTCGAAAAGAAACAAACTTCACGTGTCTGAAACGTTTGGGAGTAAGGGAATATTCCATATACGTAACTAAGAGGAATTTGATATTCTTCTGAAGCGTATAAATTGTGCTAAATGTAAGCATCGAGTAACTATAAAACTTCGATTTCTGAGTAATGAGGAACACATCGTACATTTTATTCGTCAAATTCTATCTTACAGTCATGTCCTAATGCTGTTCGCATCTTCAAATTTCGTCTCAATTTTGCAACATTTTCTGGAAGGAAATAATTTATCGTCTGGTTCCGGAAACGGCAGTTATTAAAAGTCTGAAAAATTTTATTACTTTCTTTAAGGATTGAAATGAAATATGAGTTGTAAAATAGTCGAATTTTAAAGAAACAAAATATGACCCTCATATTAATTTTATTCGATACAGGACCTCTTACTTTTAACATTTGGCTCCCAAATAAAAAGGGAACTTTTATTTTCGTCATATCATATTTTGATCGTTTTCAACGTGTAACAAATTTTCTTCACAGTAAATTAAAATTTGTATTTTTGGTTCTTTTGTCAAGCGTAAACAAATTACAAAAATTTAAATTATGGTGATCACAATTTAAAAAATAAAATATAGGGTAATTACATAAGCATAATATAAACATGGAATTTAATCCTTCCCAAACGATATTTGTAAATTATTTTAATTTTAATAGTTACTGCAGGATAATTAAATTGTGATATTTGATTTGAAGAGCTTCAAATTCCCTCATGAAAATTAAATAAAACATAAAATTTTGTGGAAGGGAAATAAATCTGTTCAAAATAATTATAAAAGCATTATTTCAGATTAAAAGAATTAAAAAAATAAACATGGAACTGTAAAAGAGAATAGCTTTAATTGTAAACGTTTAAATAGTTTTTATGTCATATTTATCTCACAACAGCTGGAATTTGGTTATCCGAGTTACAAAGTTTAATTCCCATGGCAATTGAGTTGCAACTTTAAATTTAAATTTTACTTCTTTATAGTAATCTAACTTAAGTCATACAGTTGCTAAGACGAGTTATTGTGGCCACAAAAAATGAAAACTTACACACTCCATCAAATAACAGTAACTGAAAATTTATTTGAAATGGAACTTCATGTTATATTTTTATTCATAAGCAACCTATTATAATCAGTAATCGCATAAATAGCATAGCATCAATTTTATGAACCGGAAGTATTTTGTTTTTCAAATTTAATATCGATTTCCAGAAAGAAGTTTTTAAATGTGTAGAATCATTAGGTTTTTTTTGACAGCAAGGCATAAAAAATGAGTAATGTCCTCGCCGGGTACACACCGAGTGTTCTACCGTTACACTACGCAGGAGTAGAAAATACCTTATATAATCCATCGGGAACTCTTATGACCATAAGACTAGCTTGTATGGTTAGGTGCGTCGGGCTGCGCCCACTTCTGGTACATTATATACCACCTCCCCATTTTAACGGGCGACTGGGGATAAGAAGACCTAATCGCCAACTCTTGGTGGTAATGAATTACTCTCCACCACCTTTTAATTCGGGCGCCACTGTAGATTTATTAGGGTTTTTGATGCTGGAGAAGTAAGAAATGAGCAATGCTCTCGCCGGGAGTCGAACCTGGACCTTTAGAATATGAGCCGAGTGTGCTTTCAGTTACACCACGAAGGCATGCAGAAAGGAAGGAATACAATCTGCTAGCAAACAGCTCATGAAAAAAGTCCAAAAGACTGCGAGAACTTTTTTAAACGAATTTCAATTCATTAGAATGGATCATAACGTTTTTTAATAGCGGGCACTAGCTATTTTAGGTTTTTAGGTTTTGTCCACTACTAAGGCCAGAAGCGGTGATCATTTTATTATGGAGGTACCTAATAGGCGGCCACCGTTACTTTCTATGAAGGGACAGACGATTTACATCCATGCCTTCTTCGGGATTTGAACCTGGGCTCTTCAGTACGCCAGTCAGAGTGAATAAACCCTTTCTGTCTGGGCTGAGCATCTGTTAATGTCAGTTTATAGTATTTTAGTGTATTATATTTTATCAGTCTCTCTGTTAATTGTTCGCATTCATAATTAATGCACTGTTAAAGTAATTGTAACTCAGTTACACATGTATTTTAATTATCCACAGTACTCATTTACTGCTCACATTTTGGTTGCCTATTGACAGTACTTAAGTTGTAACCATCTATCTATAACTCTGTGCATGTGAATTAACATTGTTCTTCTAACCCGCATTGCACTCTTCTTCCATCACTGTAGTGTTGACTCAGCCGACATTTGTTCGTCTCACTCCCCCAGCACTCGTCTTGAGCACAATATGCACCAAAGTGTGTTATGTGGACTTTTGAAAAAGCTGGAAGACATCAGTTTACTTGGCCTTTTGACAAACATGTGCCTGGGAGCTTGCAATCCAGGAACTTTGGTAACCAAGTTAATTCCGTCAGCGGGGCTACCTTCCCGATATGCTAACGGCCCCAGTGGATAGGATGCCTCTTTGGCAGTGGAAAGAAAGGAAGTCACAATGAAATTTTGGAATATTTTTGTAGCAAAAATTAAACAGAATATCCTAAACGTGTATTTAAACGAACCATATTTTCTTAAACAATAACCGATGCATCATATATGGTCAGTCAAAATGACTAAAGCTGAATCAAATCATTTCCAAAAATACAGCTTTGGACTAATTTGTCAAATTTGGGCATCTAAATTCTTCCCATATACTCTCAAATTACATTTACCTTATATAAATCTTATTAATGGAATAATGACTTGGAAGTACCAGTTAACGCTGAGTGAAACCTTAAAATTGAATTTTAAACTCAAAGCAAGGCATTATTAATTCAAGGCAATGATCTAAAAGAACGCTATTTCGAGGAAGTAATTAAAATAAAGCACATTTTGCCACACTCGCCCATTTATTCGCTTTCTAAATTATTCCTTACAAAACTCAGCGTGTTGTACACAAATTTAATTATGTTTATTTTGTTAAAGCCCGCTACGCGCAGAAAGCAAACAAAAGACTCCCACTGCCCTAACTGCATTAACACGATCCTAAAAGGCAGAATAATTTAAACTCTTTGTTTACAAACAAGAAACTCTTTAACAGCTTAGTATCCAATTACGATTAGCTGAATCCGTTTAAATTTAGAAATTTGTAGCAAAGCTTGAATGGCTTTGAAATGGCATTTTCATATCTGAGTAAGTGTTGGTAAAATAATTTGAGACGAGCTGCTGCTTAAAAAGAATCAAAAAGGGGCAGAGTAATTTAATGCTTTGTGCAGACATCATTATTTAAACTAACGCTGTTTATACGATTTGGACTTTCAGCATAACCTTTTCTATACATTTACCTTAGAACTAGCAGTGAGTTAGAATGCAAGTGAACTAGCTACTATTTAAAATGAGGACTTTGGATTGTAAAACACTTCTTAGGTGTAATTACTCGGTTTTAAATTATTCCGCCGCCTACACATTAATTTTCACTCTTCGGTTAGAATTCCTAAGCCAGCTTAGAGTATAAAAAATCGTTGAACATTAGAAAATTCGCAGGGGATAAAAAACCCGCGAAAGGTTTGGCTGCATCATTGTTTTTGCCGTTTTTCTATACATAGCATGAATACGATTCAAGTCTCATTAACAAACCCTCCAGAGTATTCCTTCCTTTAGATATATACACTGGTGTGCAAAAATTAAGGACGAAGTCGAAAACTTAGCATATCAGCTGAACAAAGAGGCAGAGCGGACAGAAAGACCAATCAGGAGATTAAGTAAGGTGATGTACGGTAGCACATGCGCAGATATGCAGGTGACGTAATGGGGGAGTGTCTGAGTAGTATAAAGCATGTTGTCGGTGTAAGATCAGTATTTCTGGCAAAGAGATTGCACGCCATATAGCAGTTAAAATCACACCGAGTTGCTGCCTCAGCGAGAAATGGCGAATAATCAATCTGTTAGACGACATCTGGATGCTTTTACCCGAGGTCGAATCATTGGGAAGTTGGAGGAAGGCCGCAGTGTGACAAGTGTGGCTGCAGAGTTCGGAATTGCTCACAGCATCGTTTCACGACTTTGGAGACAATTTCAAACTACAGGAACAGCTATCCGGGGGTTTAGTAGTGGTCGTCCACGAGGAACCACACCCGCAGATGACCGGTATATTGCCTTACAGGCCAGAAGAAACAGGCGGCAGACAGCGGGAGAAATCGCTAGACACACGACACAGGCGACTGGACGACCGATATCGCGTTTTACCGTGGCCAGAAGACTGCACGGTGGTGGTCTGTTTGCACGACGCCCTGTACGGTGTGTACCTCTAACGCCTGCCCATCGGAGAAGGCGTTCTCTGTGGTGCCGGGAACACCGGAATTGGAGAGACAATGAATGGGGACGAGTACTCTTTACAGATGAGAGCAGATTTAGTCTGAGTTGCGATTCTAGACACATACACATCTGGACAGAGCGGGGAACACGCAATAACCCCTTCAACATCATCAAAAGGGACTGTTTTGGAGGTCGCGGAGTTCTCGTTCGAGCAGACATAATGCTTGGTAGCCGGACCGACCTTCATATCTCCCAAGGAGGTTCGTCACCTGGGACTGCTATTGTAACGAGGTTCTTCTTCCTTACATGCGTCTTTTCACAAGGGCTATGGGTCCTCAGTTCCTCTTCATGGACGACAACGCTCCACCTCATCGCACAGTTACTGTCGAAGAGCTGTTGGAGAGTGAAGATATTGAACACATGGATTGGTCGGCAAGGTCTCTGGATCTAAATCCCGTCAAGCATGTACGGAACTTACTAGGGAGACCCGTGGCAGCACGTAACTTATCGCCAGTAACGATTCCGAAACTGCGATTGGTGCTACAAGAGGAACGAGCAGCAGTGTCTCAACAGCTCATTAACAACCACATATCCAACATGCACAAATGATGTGAAACCTGCCTAGCAGTCAGGGGAGATCATATCCCCTATTAAAGACCGGATGTCTCTCGCTGGAGACCCATCGCAGGAATGTTTCGGCCTTCAGTCGCATTGCGCTCCATGCTACTTTTTCAATAAGCGTTGATTTGGAAAGCTTTTGTACAAAGTTATATTGAAAAAACCGTCTCGTCCTTAACTTTTGCACACCAGAGTAGCTGTAATATGCTTTGCGATGATCCCATAAATCTAATCCCTAAAGCTAACGCCAAATCAAGACTGAATTTAAGCTAAGTTTTAATTCAAGTCAGTACTTTTTGTACATACCGGTTTACTTTATATTTGATTGATGACTTAAAATCTATGCAGCAGGTTTGCAGAGTAATAAAACTGAATTCACGAAACTCAATGTTTGAAGGAAACGACTTTTTCTGTGCTTAATTTCCTACATATGTTCTTGCTAAATGCTTTTCTGATATGTTTATGTAACTTCTGAATGCTTTGGAAAAAGCCAGTCGCTGCAACTGAAATAATTCTACAAGATGCCAGTCTGGCGTGCATGTAAATGATTAATAAGCTTGAATGTTTCCATTTTAATCGTTAGCCTTGCCGGGTTCCACTCTTTTATCTAACAGCTAAACGTGTAGAAACTCGTGAACAACTAAGCGAATAATCGCTTTCGTTCAGGAACAGAGACGTAAACTCAAGAAGGCTTAATTATCCTTTATTGCTCAAAATAAGAATTAAACAGTCGGTCTCTTTCTCAGAGCGTACAGCAAAGCCTCCACTTGGGCTTGAACTCAAATTAATAAGAACTAAGACTTAATTTATCTCAGTCATTGGAACTTCGATTTAAATACTACTCTTACTCATTTGCATGAAACGCGATTCTAAAAATAAACTCTAGTAGGAATTGTAAGCTGAAATTAGGAAGGACAGGAAAGTAGCTTTAACTAAAATTAACTGTTAGAAACTTAGGATAAACCCTGCAGCCTAATTATAATTGCTTTGTGCTAAGCCTTTCATTTCATCGAACATTTTTTAGCTTAATGAGTTAAAATTATATAAATCAAAACTTGCAACTTGGTCGCAAAAGATAGAATTTCTTGTTTTTCCTTTTAAGAAATGATTTCTTGTAAAAATATATCTGTCATTCAAAGAGCAAATATAACTTTCTTTTAAGCGAATTTTCACTAATGTATGCGAATAGTTACCTGTTTGTCCTTGTGTTGTAATCAAAATGCTAACACTGACCATCTATTGTTTCATTTAAACAATTCGAGCGTGCTGTTTGCCGTATGAATCACACCTTTAACGTTTTTCTTTCCCCAGGGGTGTAATCAGTAATATTAGGTACTGGCTGCATAAATTCAAACAATTTTCCTTAAAAACATTCAGATGAGACCCGTTAGTAATCATTGCCTTTAGTTATTATTTGACAGATCTATTACATTTGACAAATTTATTTTCATTGATTGAAAAATTGATTCTTATAAATTTGGGGATGAACGATTTTTATGTATTGGTTTTTCATATTAGTAGGATATATTTATCTGCTCGTTTACTTTTATTTATTAATTATTTTCGCTAGGGTTTTCTATTAATAGGAATTAAAGTGAGACTGCAATCTAATGTTTTAATGTGCCTGTTTTAAATCTAGTTCTTGGTCAATGTTCATAATAAACACATTTTGCTAGAACGAAATCTTTTCTAAGAAATTTGTAAATATATTGTTACGAATTTCACATTTATTTGGCTATTTATTTAGAATTATAATTAAAATTCCTTTTTATTTCCCCGTGCAGCGCAGACGATTTTTGAAGAGAAAGCTACGTCGAAAAAAAAGAATAACAATAAAAATAAAAGAGCGCGTGCATTTAATGCTTAATAAATAAATATTTCGTAATTACTGTTGCCATTCAGAAAAATCTAGAAAAATCGTGATTGTTCTACTGATAATTAAAAAGCTTATAGAAGCCGAGCTGAAACACCTCATCTCAGTCAATCAGTTGTTGTTGTTGTTGCTGTTATACCTGTAGCTGTAAAAAGCGAACTGATGTTTGTTTACTTAATGCTGTATCGATTGTAACTGTATCGATGTAGCGATTTCGCTGTGAGATAGAATTATTTTATCTGTTTTGAACTGAGTTTTTGCTAATCGTTTGAGATATTGTGATATTGTGCGAAGATCTGTGAAGAAATATTTCAGCATTTTAATTTATTTCTTGTGGAAAGAATAAATTTTTGTTAACCTTTTAACGACTTGTGCGTTCAATATATAACGAACCCGTACTCACGTAACAATATGTTTGTTAGTTTATAAGATATTTCTCCCGCCTTCTTCGCATGCCTTCGTGGTGTAGTGGTCTGCATGCTCGACGCGTAACCGAGAGGTCCGTGGTTCGATTCATGGCGAAAGCGTTGCTCATTTTTCATCTCTCCTTCAAAAACCTCCTGATGTCTCTACAAGTTTTAAACCTGTAACTGTCAGCACCGCAAATAATTGTTATTCATTTTAGACAAGTTAGCAACAGTTCCTTAGCGTTTAAGTACAAGTACACCGTCCTAAATTTTCTCTTCGGTAAAATGAAATGAAATGAATAATCGGTTTCATTACTTGCGACAAAATATTGTAGAAGAATCTTACAGCTATTTCAATAACTGAATTAAAAAACCATTGTGTGTAATTCTAGCTAAATTAAAGTTGTTTGGAAGCCAGGTTGTAACTGGAACTGTGAAGCGACTGTTCGTTAAATTCACCTTGCTTCAGATGCAACACACGAGGAGAGTGAAAAGACCCTTTCATTTCAACTCAAGAATGGTATGAACAGATGACATTTTGATGCATACAGGGCCTCGCCAATACTTTTGCGGTGTTGCCAGAAATTGTGAAAATGGATAAATTGTTAAAGCTGCGAACTAAGCGAAACAGCGCCCTCTATACTATAAAAGTTGAAACACACCCCACCTATACTCTGTTAAGAGTACTCTAAATTTACACATCAATAATAAATGTTCATATAATCACAAATCAATACTGAAAATTATATTACAAATTAATACTATATGACACAAACACATAATATACATAACTGCTAAACTTCAAAAGGATAGATCAGTAGGACAGGTCTTCGATAAAGTCCGTGGGAAGTACGAATCAAACATAAACGCACATACCCATCTCTACCTTTATAAACTTCTTCTATAATTCCAAGTGGCCATAATAGTTTCACATTCGTTTTGTAGTTGGTTCGTAATATGTGGTGACATCGTGCGGGAATGTCGCTTGGTGGGGTGAGTAAATAGTTTTGTTAAAAATTTGTTTGAATAGAATATTTTATAATTATTGAAGTATTGAAGTAGTAAAGCTATTTAATGTCGTTGATCTTGTTTTGGTTAAAAATTTGAAACTTTCGTTTTCGTATATACTGAATGTTTGCATTTATGTTTAGAAAGTTCGAATGTATTTGCAAGTAAGAATCTGTTGTATTTTCTTAGAATTTGGTGTTAATGCTGGAAGTGTGATTTGTTGTTGAAAATTGCAATTTGTTTTCTTAGAATTCTAAAATTAGAATTTATTTATTGTTAAAGGCGGCAACTCAAAATGGAAAACGTAAATATAAAACTAATCTTAAGTTTAAACTAACCGGACGTAAAATAGCAAGCTCAACTAACAGCGAAACAACGTGGTCGAAGAACAGACAACAGGCTCACAACAGGCTTTCAGTATGCTGGGAACTCGCTCTTAACACGCTCTGTCTGAAGCAACTCAAGACATCAGCTTATGTAGTAGCTTCTACGTAGTTTGCATAATGCGCGAAACTAAAGTTTCATTCAGGTAATTTATCGTGAGTTGGAAACGAGAGTTTACAGGGAAGGTTGCTTCCCAAATAAAATTAACTGTAAATTAAGTAAAACTCCACAAACTATATTCAGTGTGTTTGTGAATTATATATATATATACACATTACCAAATGGGGAAGAAGTGAAAGATTTCCGCCATTAGCTTATCCTGGAAATTTTGGTCAATATAAATAAATATTTTACAGCTTATGAGACCTTCCCAGACTGTATAATGGTTGGGGACTGCCTTCCCAATGGGCCTTAGTTCGAATCTCGGAGACGTCATGGATGTTTGTAAATGCATAATGTCTCTGCGACATGCGGACACTCAAATTATTGACACTCAAAAAATTGACGAGCCCAAAGCCCTCGTAAGTGGTTTGAAGGTTGGGAAAGAGAGATGGAAGACCCCCCAGACACGCCCCTGAGGTGTTTTCCTTCAAATTTGGAATGGAACTAGGCAGAATCCTGCTGTCAGACGCAATCTTGCATTCCTAGTCACGATAAAATTAGTGGGCTTATTTTCATTAGATAAGAGAAGTGAGATTAACCACGAGAACAACACATTTTATAAAAAATGCTGATGTGTGCACCACCTGACTTCCTTGTACGGAATATTAAATTACACGCATTTTTGCCTGCATTTCATTTAAACTTATTGAACTGACTTAAATCTATTTCGTCGATAGCGCATAAAACCACAATAGAATAAATGCACTCTTTAAGATTCATTATATTTATTTACCATAGCGACACTCTGGCGCTAGGTTCACGTAACAGCGTTACATCTCAATCACTTTGCAGGTTTTATATTTATTTTAACTAACATTTATTTTAAGTTAATATTCCTTTCCTGTTTAGCCTTCTTGTTCCCCTAGAAATGCCCGTGCCAGAGTATGTAAATTTTAGTAGTACGCGCAGTTTGTTCAAATTTAGCGGAAGCTAGTTGATTTAAATTGTAGACGAAACCAGAATGTGAGAGTCTTGCTTTGAAGTTACGCTGGAGATATTGCTCGGTAGAATTCAGATCAGCGCGTATCGGCCTGTGTGCCTAGCTTTGTAGAAGTGCTAATTTTCAACCGTTTAATCAGAAAAATTGCTGAAATCTCAGCGGTAATTAAAAACGCGGTTAGTTTAGGATCTCAGAGCCTCGTCGGTAGTGATAGTTGTTTATCTCATCATTACTTTAGTTTTACATTTTGTTTGAGTTACCGCCGGGTTGGCGTAGTTTGTGAGCGTCAAGTAGACGCATCTATTATTTTAAAGATCAAAAATAAAAAGGGTTCTAACCCCTTCTTACGTCTCTGTGTATATTTTACACATAGCCGCCATCACTAACCCAGTTACTGACAAGTTGGGCCAGCGAAATCTTACAATATCATCACTCAGAATGCAAAAAAAAATTATATCAACTGAAGAATTATTTAATCGTTGCCACGTGTTCTACTCTAATACTATAATAAGTCCAAAACGATGTATAAAAGAAATTAAACAAATAAAAAAGAAACAGTACTCTTAAAAATTCTTCTCTGTCCAACACTTTCCTTAAAATTCAAAAATATAGATACAAATAAAACACCAAATACGGTTAAAACAATGAAAAACATTTTTTACAATTAAAATTAGAGTTTCTACGAAAAAATAAGCCATTAGGGGAACAGGCAAAAAGGCAGATTTTTCGATGCACAAAAAGGAGTTTAATTTTTGCCCCATTCGGCAAAAGGGCACTGAAGGTGCAGAAACTGAACTCGCTATTCTATTAAGTCTCAAATGTAAACAAATATGGCTACTATGATAAACAAAAATTAGGCTTAGCCGCACTAAACCCACGGAAATCGCGTGAGGATGTATTATACCCCAAATCTACAAAAAAGTGGAATATTCCTAAATTGTGAAACTGAAATTCTGTACTACATTCAGTAGCTGAGTTTCTAGTAGTGAGTGACTTTCAGAACCGCTTTTCCGTTGCCTGTGTGTTTCAGACAAAGATTTGTCGGTATTTTATTGCATCTGGGGTGTGACACACCCCACGTGCCTTTCCACGTAAGTGTTTTTCTGCCTGAATATTTATTTTAAAAATTTATTTCTAGAGTGTAACAATAAATATTTCTACTCGCAAGCGATTTTAAAGTATTTGAAATTAAATTTTAAAAGATTTCTAAGCGCATTATGACAAAAAGAATGACTCCCTATGAATTGGAAATGCAGCGCCTGTGAGTCTGATTAGAAATATTTGAAAGTGAAAAAGATTTAATTTCAGAAACCGAAGATGAAAATAGGAATATTTTCTTCACTGTTCGGTTTCGAAAGGATAAAGCAATAATTTCTTATGTTCCTAAAAAAAGGAAAAACTGTTTTATGCTTTTAACATTACATAACGATGATGCTATACATGACACTACTGGAGAAAAGAAAAAGCCTCAAATTATATATTTTTAAAATACGACTGAGGAAGCAGTGGATATTGTGGATGAAACGGCAGCAAGTTATTCAATTGCCAGAGTGCCAAGGAAGTGGCCAATGGTAATTTTGCTTTTTGCACTGAATGTTGATGCAATAAATGCTCGAATTATATTACTTCCAACTGCTAATTTACCAACCAGATAGAGAAGCAGATGTCTCTTTTTGAGGAGCTTAGCATTACAGTGAATTAAAAAAATATTAAACAACGATCAGCGATTGATACGTTACCGAGAAGCTTTCGTACTGCATGCAAAAGAAGAGCAGATGTTTCGAAGGATAATTCAAACGAATATACGAAATTCGAAGCAACTAAGTTATGATGAATGCCCCGGAGATGCTATATTTAAAACGTGAAAACCTTCTGTGCTAAGAGCACGTGAATGAATTTTGTTCAAAGTGTAAACAAATGAAATAAGTTGCATTGTGTATTAGAGATGCAATAAAACTTAGAGGATTCATGTTTATTTTGTTATTATTTTCATTTATCCTAATTTTAGCTCTAAGCTTATTTTAGAAATTTATTTTTTGTAACCCAAGTCTTATTCACGTATTATAAAAAAAACAGATTTAAAAAGCAAATAAAACTGTTCTTACCGTATTTTAAACATTGGGTTATGTGATACCGCACGTGCCCACTCTAGTAACTTTTCTTGATGCCCCTTCCGCCGGGTTATGCAACTTTTAAATTGTTGATAATTCTACAACTGTTGTATACATAAAAAGAATAAAAGAACTGAGCTCACTGAGCCGAGTAACAGAATGGATATATATATGTAAAAATACGATGGCTTTGCTCTTTGCGAACTAGAACCTTTAATTAATTTTCTGCAATTCAGGATCTTCCCCTAGACCAGTACCTTCTGGAACATTCGCGCCTATTACATAACCTCCTCATATAAATGCTGCGTCATAAGTTTTCCTATACAGATGCCCTCTCGCCTTCATCCAGTTAACACTTTCGCAATGCTCCTCTTTCTTTGCTAGAACGTTATAACGTATTAAAGTCAGTCGTATCTAGTAATTCAATTACTGAATAATCTACTCTAAATTAAATCATCTGCTCTAAATTAAAATAAAGATATGCTGTTAAAAGTGAAAGTCCTGAGTTGTATTTTTCTCCATGGTTCAATCATCCCAGCTTCGTCAAACATCTGCCAAAACGTGTAATGGAATAGCCTCACCACTCACCCACGATGTGTTAAAATAACTGAAATATTACATATATATATATATATGCATATATTTATAATGAAAGTAATTAAAAGTAAATTAATAAGTCCAAGACTTGCGCTAATGCTCCAAAGTAATAAAGCAATAATTCACCATAAATTATAAAAAGAAAACCTCTCCATATTACATCTCCAAGCAACGGAAATTCAAATAAAAAATTTATTATTTTAAAGGTATTTTTCAGAATTTAAAGAAATTTAATAGAATTTTCAGTCCTACTTGCTTTAAACACAGTTAAGGAAAAACTAAATCACAAAAATGCCAACATCAAAAGTAAACTTTTTAAGAATTGAAAAACCAGTTATTGTTATTGATAGCAGATTAATCGACTTATTAAGGGGATAAACCAATCTACCATCAATTAACAGTAACTAAAAAAAAGAGAGAGTGCTTCATCTTACTTCCAAGTAAGCAACAAATTATTTGCTAGATTCAAATCACTAATTGATACTCAATCAAAATGAAGAGATTAGTCACTAAACCAAAAGAATCCTGTTAAAAAGCAAATAATCTTTAAGATTAAAATTTTTCACTAAGAACACAATTAATCAGAACGATATGCTTACTTTAAAAGACATATCCCCTACACTCTCTTTTCATTTCAAATACAAAAGTAAAAACAAAAGTAGATTCAAGAACAAATTTTAAAAAAACATAAGAAGATTGAAAGAAAAAATTAAAGTTAAAAACTGTAGTAAAAAAGAAATTTAAAAATCAAACTAGTAAGCAAAAATTAACCAACTTGTCTTCGAAAGTTTAAAACCAAATGACTGGAATGCAAGTACGTATTAAGAGATGGAAGCAAAAGGGTTGTCGCACTTAGTAGTTTTCTATTGAAGAAAGTTTAGCCTAAATTGGCGACAAAACTATAAAGTTTCATGGAGATATAATACACAGAGAGCAGACTGTTGTGAAAAAATACCTTTACAATAATAATTTTTTTAATTGAATTTCCGTTGCTTGGAGATGTAATAGGGAGAGTTTTTCTTTTTATAATTTATAGTTATATTTGTATATTTTTGGTGTGCCCGATTGTAATCAAAATAGGAGATGCACATCTACATGCTATAGCAGTCCTATATACAAAATTTCAACATTCTGAAGCTACTTGTTTTTGAGTTGTACGAGATATATACATACATATGTACGTACGCACAGACGCCAAGGAAAAAAAATCTCTTCTGAATTCATTTAAATCAGTTCTATAATTCGTTAGGGGAAAAAGTGTCCTTTCTGTCCTTACGTACATATGTCGCACAAAGGGGTCGTTAAATTGCATTCGATAGCGATCAAAATGGATATTTTCGTTGAAATATGACACCCGGAATTTTTCGTGATTACAATACATCATTTACATCGTAGAAGAAAATAAAAGAAGTTAATTCAGTCTAGGAGTATTATGGTTCTTGCCACAATAAAATCAGTGGCCTCGTCTTGATTAGGTCAGATAAGTGCGATTAACCGCAAGTGCAATACAGTTTATAAAAAAGAAATTAATTGAATTAAGCAAAATTTGAGTACTCGTCATCATGGCATATAACATTTGATTCAGTGAATATACTAATTTTCAGTACATCTCTTTTTCTAGTAACCTTGGATAAAACTTAATTTTGAATCACGTAGAATCAATAACGAACTTCTTGGAGTCAGTATCTGGTAAGGCAAAATTCATTTTACATATCATTACGAAATCAAACCTCCAATTTTAAATTAAAGTCAGTGACGGCTAAATGGTGGCACGCGAGTGAGACAGGCAGGATTAGTGAGATCTTTTGCTGCCCCGCGGTTAGGTTCAAAAATGTATTATTATAATTCGTGACCAGTATTCCGAATTTGTTTACATTTTCACAATTTCAGTCATTTTCGGACTACTCATTTAAAACATATCTGAAATCAACACCGTAATAATCATGAAGTAACAATTGTTTATATATTCCATGATATATTTCTAAGTATTCACTAAAATAATATATTTCGCACCAACAACCCCAAGACATAGCTTAAATTGCTCTTAAGGGTACAGCAGCTGGTTGCCACTGAATTAAAGCATCTCATTAATTAAAACGTGTATGAAAATCCTATAAATCAATATATGTCACTAGTTTAGAAACCTCAGACACCGAATAACTTCTAGCGATTAAATTCTCATATAATTTTATCCTTAAAGATGTCGAGAATTTAATGCCGTAAAAGTATTTGCAAAGAAATATGATTTAATACCCTAATAGGCAGATGATTTATACTTTTTAGAATTGTTCTAAACTCCTGATGCTTTTAGGTTTTATATTATTTTTTTTCAAGTACCAGTAAATTAATTTCTTAGTTGTTGACATTTGTCAAGTAATTATTCCTCTTTATATTCGATGAGAAAGGAGGTGATATCAAAGATATTGTGTTTCAAATTATGAAACGAGCTTTTTTTTATTTAGCTTCTGTCAACTACCGGAAATTTCTTGTGCTCTTTGAAACTATCTACTCTTGTCAACGAAAAAGGAAGAATAAATTAAAACAAAATTAAAAAAAAAACAAGAAGAGTAAAAAAGAACCATATTTTCTCTGCACCATTATCAAAGACTAAGAAGTTTTCTATGTCATTCTTAATGATATTTTTTACTACAGAATCTATATTTGTTTCGCTGGTTCATGTGTTTGCGAAATAAGTAGGTATTTGTTTCAAATGATTTCGACTAAATTGAGGAAAGATACTCTGTCCGAAAAGTTTATAGTCATAAGTAAATTAGATGTTTAAGATAGATAGAAATGTATAAAATTACCCAATTAAAATATATTTACTTACAACACATGTGTTTTGCATCTGAGCAAATATTTAACAAAAAGATCAATTTATCGTTTAGAAAAAATAAAAATAGAAAACATGAGTATGCCAAAGGTTTATAGACAAATGGAATTTTATATAAATTGGTTAGCAGCGATCCTGAAGAGGAACTTGAGCCTTTTACATGAAATGCCTTTATTGAAACCTCCAATTTAAAAAAGAAAAAAGATGTTTTGAACTGCGTTTAAATACGCCTAAAGCCAATCAACTTTCTGACAGGGAAGTTAGAATGATTCTAAACTTTAAATTCCACGGTAAGTCTGCTAAATACATTTTGAAACTTCTGAATCAATCTGTAAACATGATTTATGGCTCAATGTCTCGTAAGTTGCCATATCAGCCACAACAAAATTCAGGAAGACCCCGAGTGGCGGATGGTCGCAGTGACAGGCGAATGCAAAGAATGTCTTCGATACAGAAAAAGTCGGTTCGCCAAATTATAAGGGTTTCCGGGTTGCAAATATCCAAAAACACTGTTCATATACAAATCTAGGAATCTGGCTATACGATTCCCGTAAAACTGATTCGATCACCACCGTTCTCAAAACTTCACAAACGAATGAAATTTCACTGAGTCTGTAACCACATGGAATATGGTGACAAATGGATCTCTGTGATTTTCAGTGATTTGAAAAAAGGCAATCTGGAGGCTACTATTGCTGGCATGACTTACGAAAACAGCCTCGGAGCTGTTGCAGTAGAAACAGTAGACGTAGATCTGTTATGGTGCGGGAAGCTTTTGGTTTCAACGGGTAAGTGAGTTACTCTCTTCTAGAGATGGTAGATATGATTCGTCTAAATGCATAGAAATACTAAGAGACCATCTTATGCCATTTGCTGAAAACATTGAACGAAAAACTTTGGTGTACCAGCATGACAATGCTCCCATTCATACCTCTAATGCTGCAAAAGATGACTTAAGACATGGAAAATGTCACTGTTCTTGAGTGGCAGCAAATGAGCCCCGATTATAACCCGATCGAGAATATATGGGCTATTATGTCTCGGAGAGTTTACGAGAGAGGAAGGCAATTTTCTTCCGTGAATGCCTTAGAAGCTGCCATCGAAAGTACAAAGCATAATGTGGAATCAGAGTTTCTAGGAAACTTAGTTTTTACGATGGAGCAACGTCTATTCGACGTGATAATGAATAATGCGGCAACTTTGAATTTGTAGAGTCATGAGGTTATTTCGAAGCGGGAGACATGAAAAATGAGAATCGAACTAAGCAGGACTCGAAACTTGAATCTCTCGAAATATGTGCCGAGCGTGCTGGTCATTGCACCACAAAAGCATGCTAAGAAGGAGGGAGAAATACCTTATATACTCCCCCTTTTAAAGGGCGCCTGGGGATTAGAGGACTCAGTCACCAAATTCTGGTGGTGGAGAATCATCATCCACGACCATTTCAATTCGAGCGCCACTGTAGAGTCATTGGGATTTTTTGATGCTGAGAAACGTGAAAAATGAGCAATGCCCTCGCTGGGACTCGAACGTCGGACCTCTCGAATAGGTTCCGAGTGTGCTGACCATAACACCACGAAGGCATGCTAAGAAGGCGGGATCAATACTATATAAAGTATTAAGTAACTTGAAATTGATCACAAGCTGTTAAATAGTAATATTCTATAAATTTTCGTGACGCATTTTATTCAGTGTTTTATTTTTCCTAAAATCCAAATTGCTATTTTACTTGAATATTAATGCAAGTTGCATGTGATGTAAATAAACAGATGTTTATTTGGTGTTCGTATTCCTTTCTATTTTTTAAAATACGTATTATAATTCAGTATATAAACTTTTGGGACAGAGTGTAATTAAAGCCTTGTTCAGAGTTGAAATTGCCAATATTTTTATTTATTAAACTAAATATGCTATAGAACTTTCGAAAGAAAGCATTATAAATTCTATTTCTTTAAATATTGTTTCTAGCACATACTTCCAACTAAAATATTTCTAATTGTAAACTAGATTATTTAAAGAAAATGTTTTCAATTCTTCACGCTTGTATGCTGTTTGATAGCGAAATCTAATTTCTAACGAAATGTGTGTGGGTCACAGTTGTCC
>KK116757.1:52947-96327 GCA_000611955.2 Stegodyphus mimosarum
CAATAGCTATAAAATGTTTTATATATATGTGGATAAAATTCGCAATGATACATGTTATTAATATTTCATGGAAGCAGAGAAATTTACAATAACCAGTATTTTTTTTAAAATACGGAATTAAGAACCATCGAAATCAGGTATTTTTGATTGTGTACGTGCATTTACAATTTGGCCACTAAATCTTAAATCTGGTTAGGAGATGACACTTGAAAGAGATTTAAATCCATGAATCTTTTCTCGACTATCTCATGAAATCTATAGCTTAAAATTGCAGAAATATATTTATTATTTATTTTTTTATCTTATTTTTTATTAGAAATTTATTTTTTAACATAGTATAATGAATATTTTTTAACTGGAATTTTCTCTCAGGGAAGAAATTTCGTAAATTCTTTACTTTATTTTGAAAAAGCACCTAAGATTTACATTTAAAGAGAAAAATCTGTAATCATCTTCTTCGAGCACTGTTTTCGTGTATGCCAAAATGTAGATTCAACGATACAGCATATTTGGATAAGGAAAGCAGTATTACGCTTTAAAGCATTTAACCGAAGTTTACATGCTCTCGTCAAAAAGTTGAAATCCTTCCACAGCAATAAGCCATTTTTAAGAATTCTACAGAATGCAGATCTTAGGATGATATCCTTGGAACTTCCAGGCTATTTTATGCTCATTTTTCTTGGTTTCCGTTCTTTAGATAACGCACTTCATGTGCAGAGTTCTCGTTGCTGTTGTTGTGACTTTTCTGACTAGATCTCACTTTTCTGATTCTTGATCTCACTTTTCTGACAGTAACATCAGAACAAGCTCGCGAAATTGATCGGAAAGGAAGAGTGAGAGTGTGGACTGCGTCTGTCCTTTGGAGTGAAAACTGCGCCTGTCCTTTGGAAAGAGCCTTAAGCACCATTCAGGTGAGAGTATGACTTTTCGCATTCCCTTCCCAGTTTTGATGAAGAGCTCCCCGGAGGGTCTTCCCCTTCTCTTACCCTACCGCCAACCTCTCGAGAGGTCTTTCTGCTTGCCGAATATATAGAGTGCCCCCATGCCTCACAGACACTATACATTTACAAATACCCATGCCTTCTCTGGGATTCACCCGTTACTGCCGTATCGAAGGGCCCGGGTTGAATCCCTTCGATATTGTAGTAAGCTTCGCTAACCATTATCCGGGCTGGGCGACTTTGCTACGCATAACACATTTTGGTAATTTCTTGACAGTTTTATTTAATTACGAACTTTTTTATTATTTTACAGAATTTATTGCTTCAGTATCCTCTGCTTTGGAACCAGATTTCGAATAATAATACCGAAAACGGTTCAGTTCCAGCCGGATTAATTTTCCTATGCACATAAAAGAAAATCTGGATTTCAAGCCATTTTTTTTGCTTTGAAAATGCTTTAAAATTCAACTCCCATAAAAAACAACATCCGGAATCACAAACTGGAGGTGAAAACTGAGAATTCAAGGGCAAAAAATAAATGTCATTTCACTTGAAAGTTTCCCGGAATTGGTAATATCGTAGAGAAAGGCATAAAATAAGCCGTGGCCGTCAATAAAAATGGCAGCCACTATTGGCGGAAGAAACCGTTCTGAAGCTGAGAAGATGACTCGGAAGTCGGCTATAAAAAGATGGAAACAATAACGAGTTTTATGAGGCCCAACCGGAATGTAGACAATATTCGAAGAACTTGCTAGTATTCCGAAGAGTGAAATACTCCTTAAGGCATAAACTTAAATCCAAGAAAGAAAAAATTAAAAAATTTCATCGTTTCCTCACGAGAATAGAGAATCAAAATAATAAAAATAAAGTAAACAACAAAATAATTTTTCAGAACGAAACATGTTTGAGTTCTAAATATAAAAATAATACACTCCAGTACTTGACTTTGTCAATGTAAGAGGTATACTTTTCAATACTTAACTTTTATGGAGTTATAAGAAAATGCACGGTGTACAGTAAACAATAGCGGAATGCACAGAAGGTAAGGACTTTTTTATCATTGAGAGTTCTTATTTACATATCTATTTAAGTGGTTTTGCAAATCTTTTTTAAGAAAATTGCCGCATAGTTTTCTGAATAAACATTGAAGGGTTTTAAGTAACATATAACAGGGTGTGGCAACACCAGCCGTATTGGTTGGTCGTTTTGAAAGTATGCTCAGATAAAAATGGCTGCTCTGTTATCACTGTCTTAATTGTAAACCTCATATCTTCAGAATATATGGTGTACTTTGAAAGGCATATATATTAATTAACCAGTTATTTTCCTTTACAAATCTTTACTGTCACTACTTTCTTTCCCTTTTTTTTGCCAGAAATCAAATTTAGCTCGCATGTATTAAAGTGAGGTTTTGATACTGTTTTAGTCAGAGAGTCTTCCGCCTGCTGAAGTCCAGATTACAAGTAATTCTCTACAGTAACCGTTCCTGTCTACGGCGTTGCTTTATTGGTGCTGCAAAGCCGGTGAAGGTTAAGAACCAACTCACGCATTTAAGTATCTCTGCCCTCAAGTCTAATCTAAGTCTTAGTTAGTCTTTGGCTAAATAAGTCTTTAGTACGTTTCTGTTTGCTTATTTAGGCATAGCAATAAGTCGCTTATGTCTTCATAGTAGCATGTTACCATTGCACTGGGTTGGTTGGTCGAAAAGGGGCGCAGCCCCAGTCCAACTAGTCAGCATACACTGGCCATAATGACATAGCAGGATCTGCCCGTTTCACAACAAACGGTCACCCAGCAACCCGGCTGTATCCCAGCAAAACTAACACTAAATCCAAGAGAAAATTTAAACTAGCAAATAAAAAAACACCAAAAGACCAAATCCGGGCACCGAGAAACCCAAAAAAAATTGAAACAGAGCAAAATAGTTGCAACGACTGGAAGAAAAACCTCCAGCCCCAGACATCAACACAAAGCGAACATAAAAAAATAAAAGTAATTGTTATAAACAAAATAAACGTCACATAAAAGAACAAACTCATATACGCACAACCACAATAAAAACTCCATCCCCTTACCTATGCCTATCTGGTCTCTATTTGTATTAATCACTTCCATCAATTTTTTCGCGATCTTCTTTTTTACAGCAAGTTTCTTCTGGTTACCAAATAGAGGAGTACCATACAATTTTCTTAAATTCTCAGTACGTGCACAATCTACTATGAAATGCTTAGAATCTCCTGTTTTATTACAATAGAGGCACAAATCGGATTCTTGAATTCCAAATCATTTCAAATAGTAAGGGAAACGTCCATGTCCTGTTAAAATCTGATTAAAATCGCTATCACAACTAAGATCCATCTTGTTAAAAACCTTAAAATCCGCTAAAAATCCAATCTTTTTTGTAGAATTATCCCAATCATTGCCCAATTTTTAAATAAAATGGATTTCAGTCTCGTAACCATAATGAGTCTAGAGGGTATAACGTCAAGGCAATCACCCTCACCCAGAGAAGCTTCCTTAGCTAGAATATCCGCCCTCTCATTTCCCAGATTTCCAGCATGTGCTTTTATCCAGTGAATATGTAGAATATGAATTTTTTGAATTCATATTGCACTGGGTACCATTGCACTGGGTACCAGCTTAATGTATGTTGCCAAAACAAATGAGACTCTATAATTTAATTAATTTTTAATTTGTAGAGTGATTAGGATTTTTTTTCTGAAGCAGGAGCTATTGAAAAATGAGCAAAGCCTTCGCCGGGAATCGAACCACGGACCTCTCGGTTACGCGTCGAGCGTGCTGACCACTACACCACGAAGGCATGCGAAGAAGGCGGGAGAAATAACTTATATACTCCCTTTCTTAAAGGGTGACTGGGGATTAGGGGCCCCAATCGCCAAACCGTGGTGGTGGAGAGTAATCATCCACCACCTTTTAGTTCGGACGCCACTGTAGAGACGTTAGTTTATTTCGAAGCAGAAGAATGAAAACTGAGCAACGCCTTCGCCGAGAATCGAACCACGGACCTGGACCTCTCGAATACGTGTTGAGTATATTTCAGTTACACTAAAAAAGCATGCGGAAAGGAGGGAGAAAACACCTTATATACTCCCCCTTTTAAAAGACGACTAGACCCAATGCCATATCCCGGTGGGGAAGAATTATCGTCCACCAGCTTAGTTTGGGCGATGCTGTAGTCATTAAGTTATTTTCAAGAAGATGACGTGAAAATGAGCAACGAGCTCGCCGGGACTCTTGAACCTAGGACCTCTGAAATACGCGCCGAGTGGGCTACCATTACGGCACGAAGGTATGCTGGAAGAAAAATACCATATAAGCTAAGAAACTTATTGAATTGCGGATAACCAGTATAGAGTAAGAAATATATTGCTGTTTAGGTTAAGGAGGGTTTTTCAATCTGGAAAGCAATGGGAAACTTACATATAGTGTTGCTTCTTTTTCTTTCCACATGAAATTAATTCATACTTTGTTTATATAATCATTCGTTGCACAAAAATGATCGACTCGTTAACAATTCCTCCCATCATTTTAACTCCTATTCGCTTTCCTTTGGGTAAATGTATGAGCTTTAAAAATTAGGTTTTATTAGTTTTATTCAAAAATAGATCTTAGATGAGATAGGATGTGTAAAAATTAGAATTAAATGTTTTACCCAATAAAATGTCTCCCGTAGTCATTAACGTCACTCCTTGCCACTGTTTCTCTGCAGAGCATATTCCTCACTGTATGTGCAGCAAAGAGGAAAGCGTCTCTTTAAAGCGCCTAAGAGCTGTCACGTGTCTCATAAACTGGCACGCTTATTGAAATATATCCAAGAGTTAGTGCGTCGTAAATTGGCAACAAGCTGTAAAAATATATAACTTGTGAACGTTTAGAGCGGACATGAAAAGAGTAAATTCATTTCTCCACCAACACATGGCACGGACATATTGAACGTATACGTTATTTGAAAGCAGTGGAAGACAGAAAATTTCAAATAACTTTTTTTAAATTGTGAAGCAAGGAATTTAAGCAACAGCCTTAAATTTATATTTAGTTCATTAAAATTTGCAGTTTAGCAGCTACGATGCTTTATTTAATCAGAAGTAACAAATTTTACGTTCAAATAGCTTTGATTTTCGTTCAAATGTCTTTACCTCTTCGATAGGGCTCATAAGTAATACGTGCTGCATTCGATCTAAGATCTGACATAAGTTGTTTACGTATCAGAATGATTTGAAATAAATGCCTGCCTGAAAATGGAATATTTATCTCCCAATCTACTACGTTGGCAACAAAAAGATCTTTCGTGTAATAACTTCAGATTTCATACAGGAAATAACATTAATCTGAATTGCTTTCCTTTGTTATATTATTATTACTGTCGATGCTGATGCATGGTTTGACAAAATTTAGTGAACGGAATTTTAATATTATTTAAAATGTTTTTCATTTGGTTAATCAATTTATATTAAAAAAATCTGATATGTGCACCACATGACTTCCTAGCACGGAATGTTAAATTATATGCATTTTTTCTTGAGTTTCATTTAAACCTATTGGATTGCATTACATCTACTTCATCGATAGCGCATAAACCACAATAAAATAAATGCACTCTTTAAAATTCACTATATTTGTTTACCACAGCGACACTTTGGCGCTAGATTCACTTAAGAGCGTTCGTTACATCTCGTTCATTTTATAACTCAGAATGTACAAAAATTATATCATATGAAGAATTATCTAATCGTTGCCACATGATGCATTCAAATACTATAGTAAATCTAAAAGGATGTATAAAAGAAATTAAACAAACAATAACAATAACAACAACAAACAAAAAAAACAGTTTTTCACAGATGATACACTATAATTTCAATTCAATATAATTTCACAGAAGATTTATTCGATTAATTCAGTTCTAACTTCGCGACAAAGCAAAAATACATACAAACTCAAAATATCGATATTGAAAATTACGAAATAAATCATAAGTATTTACTTGTATTTCCTAGAATGAATTCCAGATTGGGTTAAGCATGATTTAATTTGCAATAATAAAAGAAGACGTTATCTTTGTTGTTGCGAAGCTTAGTATCTCAAGAGTGGCAACAAATACACTATTCTGCTGAGTTTCAAATGTGAACAAATATGGCTGCTATGGTAAAAATAATTAGGCTTAGCCGCACTTAAAAACCTTTTAAATTGTCGATTACAAATCTTGCATGCAGATTTACTAAAGACATAAAAACCTTAATCGAAGATAAGAACAACATAATTCAATATTTTTAAAGCACAAAATGCACAGTGTACAAACATATAAAGAAACTGAGCTCACTGAACCGAGTAACAAAGTGGATATATATATATACATATATATATGTATATATATGTATATATACATATATATATGTATATATACATATAGCAATCCTGTATGCAATATTTCAACGTTCTGAGGATACTCGTTTCTGAGTTATGCAAAATACATATATACATACGTACGTAGGTACGCACAGACGCCGCAAAACCTCTCTTCAGAATCCATTTTAAATCAATTTTACAATTTTTTGGTGATACAAAGAGTCCTTTATTCTGTCCTTACGTACAGATATCACGCAAAAACTTCGTTAAATTCCATTCGATAGTGGTCAAAATAGATATTTTCGTTGAACTATGGCACACAGAATTTTTCCTGATTACAATACTTCTTTTTCCTAGTACAAGGAAGCAAAGACGTTTGGCCATCAGCTGTTTTTAGGTCGTTCATTTCTATTACACGTAATTTGAGTTTGAGACCACTGTCTTACACACTGAAAGTGCATAAAG
This sequence comes from Stegodyphus mimosarum, assembly GCA_000611955.2. Taxonomy (NCBI): domain Eukaryota; kingdom Metazoa; phylum Arthropoda; class Arachnida; order Araneae; family Eresidae; genus Stegodyphus; species Stegodyphus mimosarum. The sequence continues at coordinate 59,721 of KK116757.1, forward strand.
CTAACAAAGCCTGCGCCATTTTTATTATGCATTCAATATGATATGAAGACTGAAAATTTTAAGATTACTGCGGACTGATTCTGTTACCATGCTGTAGTGAACGCAGATAATGAGTACTCATACGGTTAATACAACGGCTCAGTGCGGATACAAATTACATACATTTTGTATTACGGCTGGTAATACTAAAAGCATTTAATTTTAAGGGAAAAACTGTTCATATAGAGGGTTTGTTCGTACATATTTTAGACGGTTTTGATTGTATTTACAGAAATATTTTACCTAAATTTTTTTGTTTCATATATTCTATTTGATAACCTTAATTCTTCGCTATCTTCCTACGCCGTAATTTCCAAACAATAAAGTCTTTTGCAGTGCCGAAAGATGTATTTTATCCCATTCCTCTTGATCGGCTTTCCAAAGTCCAAGAAAGGTTGTACGTCGACGTCTGAACAATTCGCTTTTTAGAAGTCGAAAATCGCAAAAATCCATGGATGATACACCGGAAGATTTAATAGGAATATGAATGAAGGGTTTGCTCTTGATACCCATTTCTTATTCCACTTTTTCCAGGAAATTACCACTGGATTTTGACGTGTGGCTGCTTGCATTGTGTTGATGCACTTTTACTGATTCAGTAAAAAGAAAGTATTTCATATTTGAAAATTGGGTAAAACATATTTTACCGATAATATGTGGAGTTGATCGAGTCATTATGTTATTTCGAAGCAGGAGACGTGAAATAATGAGCAGTGCCTTCGCCGGGAATCGAACGACGAACCTCTCGGTTACGCGTCGAGTGTGCTGCCCAGTACACCACGAAGACATGCGAGGAAGGCGAGAGAAATACCTTGTAATCTTAACATATTTCGCTACTCTCTTTATTAGTCCAAAGGGGCTTTGTCCCTGAAGGACTATTGTTTTCGTTTTGCGATTTTGCGTCGGAAACGTTAAAAGTCTGTATCACTTTTCAAACTGTTGCCACAAAATATTGCAGCCCTGTATTATATTTAAAGAAATTAAATAATGAAGAATCTGCATAATGTATGTTTTTCGCATTGCGATAAAACGACGGTACCTAAAGTCATCGAATTTCGAATGCCGTCATCCTGCTGCGAATATAGGCATCTGGAAGCCAAAATTTGAAATTTGGAATTTGTTTTATTAACGATTTCATATTTTGTAAAACTTTAACGAATTTTTGATTAACAAACTCGAGGATTTCAAAGCGGGCAATGGCAACGTTGTACAGAAAAAAACATTTTTATCTGCAGCGCGTGAGACTGTGTGTAGGAAATTCTAAAGATAGGCTCAGTTTAAAATTATTTTGCGATATTGTTCTTTAAATGAATTTTATTTATTGAACATGATATTCAATAAATAAAAGTAACATACAAAATGTTTAAAAAAGGCTCCTTTAGACGTAATTTAAAATCTGAAACCTTTCAGATTTTTTTATTTTTTTAAATTTTTCGTTATATGATTAACCAGCGACAATCCTAAATCCCATTGATAAACTTTGATTAGTTTCTTTGAAACACGTGTTAAGATTTCTTCCCCGCTTTTATTATAATAAATATACCTCTCTTTATTGCAGTCATTTAAATACACCAACATTCATGTATTATGGCAAGAGTTTTCCAATTTTGCCCGGATAAATGTTTCTCATAAAAAATTCCATACTCGGCCATATGTTGTGAAGAAAGACGATGCGTTTCTTCGCCTTTTCAAGATTCAAATCAGACTTAATCACTTTGTTTACAGTTAAAACTGAACATTGTAATGATTTTGCAACTGTCCTTTGACTTGGTGGATTTTCTTTTAAATTAAAGGTGTTACCTTCGCACCATTCGAAACATACCGGTTTGCCCTGGATATGTATCTGGAACAATGTTTCCACTTGAAGCCCAACTGTGATATTTTCCCCCCCCCCTTTTTTTTTTTTTTTTTTTTTTTTTACTATGGTATTTTTAGAGAGAAACCATAGCTTTCACAACGTCTATGGTATCTTTCTATGGTATAACATGATACCAATATTTTTCTTCGGATAGACCATACCCATAGCCTTTTATCCATTGTTTCTTTAAAATCGTCACTTTGCACTAAAAGAAAATTGTCAAGTAGAGGACAATAATTTATACTTTCAAAAAACATAGTAGCAGTTAAAGGTTTTTTTCCATTGTGAAGACTATCTTTATAGCAAAACAAAAGCGTCTAGAAAGTGTGCGAACAGCCTCTGTAATTTATTCTTTTGAGGATCAAATGGTATATTTCTTAACTGCATAATAGTTCATAAAAATTTATTTATGTGTAAAAAAGAGAGAAATAATTTTATTTTTCAAATACCTGTATAAGTTACGGTACCGACTATTCTTTGCAATATCACTTCCTTTGTATATATAAGACATGCGTTATAAATAAATTATATCTGAATACTGTGTTCAGATATAATTTAATCTATAATGTAGAAATATATGTTATGTAATGTATAATGTATAACGTAGAAGGAAGAGATTTGATCGTGGTTATAACGAAAGAATATTGTTATTCAATAATAAGTTTTATGAGAAGATTATGTCCGGAAAAAATTCCAGATAATTTGTTTTGATAACTCTTAACTAACAAAGATGATTTCATTATAATTATATTTTTGAAGTTTACTCAAATTAGATCAATCTTTCAAAGGCTGCTCATCAGTTCAACTTCTAAGATACACTGACTACCATTAAGTATTTGGACACCTATGTAAATGACGATATCTGCGGTCCTAAGGTACGTCACGGACTCCGCCGGTGTATATCGTGTAGGAAACAGCATCGACTTTAGTCGCATGCAAGATGCCTCGCAGTTCGGAGCTCTCTGATTTCTAGAAAGGTATAATTATCGGGTATCACAAATGTGGCCGATCCTTAAGGGACATATCTAGCGATCTGAAGTACCCAAAATCGACAGCGGCCTATGTGATTAAGAAGTGGAAGGTGAACGGTGATTGTCTGAATGTGCCGCGAGTCGGCAGATCAACGAAACTGGGAGATAGAAATCGACGAGTGCTGTCCAGAGAAATTCGGAAGAACTGCGCCCAACCGATGGCCCTCATCCGCGAGGAGTTCCAACAGGCATCCGGGAGTATTGTTTGATCACAAAGTCCAACCGCGCTGCTCGGTTAATGTGGTGCAAAGAACATCGAAATTGGACCGTAGATCAGTGAAAACGGGTTCTTTGAAGTGACGAATCAAGGTTCATCCTTTACCGTTCGGATGGCAGGGTCTGGATCTGGCGCCTACCTGGAGAAAGTCTCCTGCCAGAATACATTGTGCCAACAGTCAAGTTCGGCAGAGGTGGAATTATGGTCTGGGGGTGTTTCTCCTGGTATGGGGTCGGACCCTTGGTCCCCATTTATGGTAAGCTCAACTCCGATGCCTACTGCACTATTTTGGATGACAATGTGCTTCCTATGTTGTGGCAGTTTTACGGGTTGGACCCCTGTTACTTTCAGGACGACAATGCCAGTTGTCATGTTTCGGCGTTAACCAAGGCTTGGTATGGTGCCAATGGAGTTCATCGAATGGACTGGCCTGCCCAGAGTCCAGACCTGAACCCTATCGAGAACCTCTGCGACGAGTTGCATCGCCGAATTCAGGGGTGATAAAAATTGAATAGTTAGTTTTTCTTTTCTATCACAGGTGTCCAAATACTTATTGGTAGTCAGTGTATTTTCTACTCGATGAATGGAATTCCTGTTACACACTTTGTAATTCTTGCAGAATGCTTAGGATTTTTTACCACTATAGTTTAGAAAACATTGCTGAAATTAAAAACACTTTTAGAGACATTAGGTTATTTCGAAGCTGGAGATATGAAAAACGAGCAATGCCCTCTCCGGGATTTGAACCTCGGACGTCTTGAATACTCGTTCAGTGTGCTGATCATGACCACGAAGGCAGGGCTAGAAGGCGGGAGAAATACCTTACGCACTTTAAAATTTTGCCTTAACAAAACGTGAGTTTTGTTACGCCAATTGCAAGGTTTGTACGCCAATTGTTTCAGCGGTTTTGATTGTAAGTTTTGCGTTAATAAAAGAATAAAAGCAAAACTCTTGTATCTCTAAACATGGTTAGTGTAACGATCGTTCGTTACATGCTTTTAGTTCCGAAATATTTAAGATACTTTTGATGATATTTTGGCGGCAGTCAGTAGCTGTCGACATATCTCTAGGTCAGGGATTTTCAACCGTTGTTCCGCGGAAAAATGTGACAGATCCTCGGTGATTTTTAACCTGTCCGAGTTAAAAAGATGCCCTTATTCAAAAAACAATAATACTAAAATTATGAAGGCCATTGTTTACTTTATTGTCATAATTTTAGGATCTAGAATCTATAATTTTTTCTCTATAGGTTGGCAACAGTGGAGTGGACTCAAATTTGTCATTTGAGCATCACGTATTTTTTCTAACTGGTCGGAGTGCTCACAACAAAGAAAAGGTTGCAATAATTCTACTATTGCAGAAAAGTAAATTTATTCCCAGCTGTATAAAAGAAGCGATCACCCAAACGCGGTAAATATTCCAGAGAATGCCCAGAACTATCTTCCGTGCAGAGCACTCTCCCAACTCTATACGCATGCGCTTTAAAGCCGGAGCGCAAACGACAAATCCGCAAAATCTTTCATAAATTGTACTGGTCATGGGCCTGGAAAGACTGAGAAACGCTACCCTAGGTATCTCTCTCGCGTCTTCCTTACATTGCTAGCAATAAACACATAAAACCATATTTAATAAGCCAAGCATTTTCTAAAATTTCTTCTCTTCTTTATAGTAAGTTCAGAAGGAGAAGAAAAGTTAAGGTTTTAAATAAAACTCGAGTTGATAGTATGAATAATATTTAGGACGTGGCACATTTTAGCATACAGAGATAATGTAGACACTGGAGAAAAAAATCTCAACTGTTTATTTCCAATTTCAACTCGAGACATTTTTACTCTGTAAAATAGAAGTCCTAGTACTGTCCTATGTTTTAAGGGGTACCGTTTAGTGTTCAGCTTATGTAAAATGCCCCGTCGGACGATGGAATGATGCGCCTGGTTAGGAATGCACGCCAGAGAGGGTAATAGTTGGTGAAAGAGTAGAAAAGAGATGGAATGTAAAAGAAGAGGGAACTTCATGCTTCTGGATTTACTACTATGCGAATGGAAGGAGCGAAAGGTTAAACTTCTCATGCGCATATTCTGTTCCTTTGTCATATTAATAAAATACCGAATTTTAATAAGTGTTTTTTCAACTGAGATATAACTACGTAAATCCATAACGACAAGTCGGTCGGGATTTAAACAATACTCTTCAAGATCATGTAGAACTTGTAATCAATAAAAAAAAAAACTCTAAGGAAGAGATTTAACGTATAAATTCATTTCAGAATTTTGAAAACAATTAGCAAAAAAAAGCTCTTTCTTACTCGAACTGTCTTTTAATTCTCCGCATAATATCCAGTCGGAATTGCAATGTAATTTGACACTGAATTTAGCATAAAATTTAGCTAACGTATTGAAGACAAAAAATTAAAAGAACGAAATGTTTTCAAAAGTGTTATTTATAATGTCTATAGTCTTGCATTTGAAAAGCTTTTTATCAACTCACATTATTCTAGAAATATTTTAGCAGAACACTTCAGCTTTTACAGTATTTTTGATTGAGTTTAACAACATTTTTCCTGCTGCTCAGTTCTCTAAAAATGTTACGTGAAGACAATATTTAAAAACATGCTTCAAATATAAATATTATTTTTATGTTTGAGATCACACGGTCTTCAGAAATATTCCCTTTACGAATATCAAATTTCAGAAGCTCAAAGTATACTACAGAGTACGATATTCCAACTGGATTTATTCTACATAGTCGAGCGTTTCATCTTTCTTTTGCAAAAAAACACCTCCCCTTCTTTCTGGCTTCTGAAAGTCCCAAACATATTCGAAATGCAAAAATGATATATCAAAGCCATAGGATAGAAATTTTTCTTTTCAAAGTGAGTCAGTTCCTTTTTTACATCTGTTTTGTTTTTCTTCTATGATATAAGAGTTCCATGAAAAAGGAAAGAACTCTGCAAAAGGTTTAAGTTTTTTAGAACTTTTGACACAGTTTCACAAAGGCGCCTTGAGGCTCCTTTTGCAAATTTGATTCAATGAAGTCTTTTGCAGAATATTATCTTGAAGTCTTAAAATGGTTGATCGAAGTATTTCTTTTCCAAAATCCTGTTATCAAAAAAGTGTAGTGCATCTTGTGTTAATTAACCAGTTATTATAATTTCAGTCTTTAGTATAATTTATTCTTCCCCTGAATACACATTAGCTTATTCACCTGAATACACATTAGCTTATTCACCTGAATACACATTAGCTGTTAGTATTTAAGATGGGGTTATTGGATGTGAGATAGAGAGAATGTTTCTAGCATCGCTAACTATACATGGTTAGTTTCCTGCCAGCTCTAATAGTTGTAATTAATCGGCGCTTCGATCTCTCGCTGCCGGCATTTTAATTCCGACGCGCCGGTAGAGCGATTGAGCCAGTTTCTTGTATAATAGTTAATTGTGCAGTATTTGACTACTGTTCAGCGTTTAATTTAAATTGGATTGTTTTATTTAATTGCATCATTTAATTCATCATTAGTGCTATTAATTAATTATCCACGAGTTAGCACCCGAGAGTGTTCTTATGGTTCTAGTTCTGTTTAAATAGAAAGGTTATTTTAACCTTCTCAAGACTTTGGTCTTGTTATCAAACAAAACGATAACTCACTGCACATCAGTTACGGTTATAGGGCTTAAGTACCATTACCCAGATGCTGTGAAACCCTACAAAAGCTTAATTTAGTTTTGCTTTAATGGCTATTCTAATCTGTAGGATATTTGCAGTATTCTAATCTGTAACACGTTCGCATTATTGTAATCTGTAGAATGCATTCTATTCTCCTAATTCCATGTATTCTAATGTGTAGGATGTGTTTGGAATGACTTCCGTTTTTAAATTTAGCAAAAGAATTAATCCTAATGCTAATATTATTAGTCCAAAGGAGCAATTTGCCCAGAAGGACTATTCATTTCGTTTTGGTATTCTGTGTTGGATCACTACAAATGTCAGTTCACTTTTCAAACTGTTGCCATCAAATATTAGAACTCTGCGTGATATTTAAAGAAATTAGATAATGAAGAATCTGCATAAATGTATACATGTTTCTCGCATTGTGATAAAACAACGGTACCTAGACGCATCCCATTTTGAATAACGTAATACTTCAGCGAATATGGCCCAAATTTGTAAGTGTAATAATTTACATCTATATCATCGTAGCGTTAATAGTTAATTTCAGATAAATATGAAGAGAGCTTTTGCAGTAATATGCCATACAAATGTTCTTAGAAACAATTTATGAAACTCGTCGTGAAAGAATACGGGTACACACATGTATGGTATAAACAAAACCAGACATCTGGAACATTCTAATTTTCCTAAACTTCTATAATAAATCTCTGAAGTCATTATAGCGAAGAAGTATAATTTTCATACATAAATATTTCATATACACATATTCCATACCTTTTTATCATATACATATCTCATACATTTTCATGTATGACACATATATACCACACATCGTAATCATCGCGAATTTTTATCGTATCACTTTTTTCAGGTTATTCATTCTACAACCTTCTTTGCTTGCACCGTTGCAATTTTATTTGACTTTAATTAAATTTAATTAAATTTTCTCTCTTAGCTGTTGAAAATATGGTATAAAAATTGTGTTTATAAACGAGCTTCGTATATTAAAATAATAGTTGATTCTAATTGAATAGTTGATTCTGATTGTTTAGTTATGTTTACTTAAGACATCTGCAATTTGGAAAATATTCATTTGAATTTGTAGGACAATAGAAAATTCTCGTTTAATATATATTTACCGTAGATTACAGGCTTAGCGTACGAAAATTACATGCATTCTTCTTTTTGAAATCTCGTTGAGGTAATTTGGTTCGTACTTACATATAAAACTCATGTACTTGTCAGGACTGAGTGTTTTGTGCATACTTTTGGCGAACATATTCGTAACTGTGATGAAGTCTTGGTCTCGAAGAGGGAGCTGAATGCAGTTATGTTCTGTGGTAGAATAACTGTGGTTAAATAGTAGAATAACTGCACGCAGGAAGGGTTTTAAAATTACCCTTTTATTAAACTAATATTTACAACCACTTCCCAACTCGGAAGGGATAACAGAAAATAATGACCGCACTTGGGTCTGAACTGAACAATCAAATAATTTAAAATAAATTAAATAGAAAACTAAGAAGTCGTTGCTCTCAGAGCTATAAACGCGAGGTTGGCCTCTATGCTAAACGATTAGTGGTGCGTAGCAAGATTTAGCTTACACTAACGCACTTAGATTACTTCAATAAGTAATAGCGTAACAGCGCTAAGGCTTAGAACTTAAATACTAGCTAGTCAGGTGGACGTCAAACAGAGCCGCAGTGATCGGAGACTAAAAGCTCTCTCACACTGAGAAGTTCCTTGCTAATCTTTTAAATACAAAAACTTGGCTCCACTTCATCAAAACGTACAAGACAATGTAAGGAAAGCCATTTTAGTTATAAACTAACTAGTTTTTGCTCATTTGGTCAGCTGTTCTGTCTTCCCTCACTTCCACTTTCTGCCAGAATGATATTTCAGTTTCGCTGATAGGCAAAGTAGGGTAGAAAAATACTATTTAACCCTTAGAAAACCCAAGCTTTTGCTAATCTCTATACTGAAAATACCGAAACGCCCGGCCCCTTCCATTACCCGTCCCGTCCGTTTCTTCCCCTCTTCGTCCATAAACACAAAAAGAGGTGTGAAGATTTCAAATGACATCCTTTCTGCTTCCTTAGAAAACATCTTCCATTAACCTTTTAGGACAAGCTGTGTAAAATAAACTATTACAATGCATTTGGGGAAACTGCACCTGCTAATGCATACCTTAGGGGAGAGAAGAAAAATACATCCCAATGTCCGCTGTTTCGGTCAGTTGTGGTCGTTTGAATGAAAGGCCGACTCGAGCGTTTTGATCTCCAAAGGGTTAAGCTGATGTTTGTGTTACTTCAGCTTTCGGCTACGTTGTTTCATTGGGTTATGCAACTATTTTAGGGCCTTGCATTTTAATTGTCGGTTTGTGTACGTAGGTTGTAGAGCCAGCTCCCGTAAATTATCTCTGTGCAGCTGCTGCTAATTACTTAATTTAATTTTAGTTTTATACTTCTATTTTGAGTTGCAGCCAAAAGTGTTGGCAAAAGCATTTTGTAAGTGCCAGGAGTGCCTTCTGTAAAATACATCTTGAGTTGAATAAAAGAGCCTTCTCACAGCTTATCATTGATACAATTTGAACTTAGCGAATAGACGCCTCACAGTTCATGTAAAGAATTAGCAAACGAAAATACTTTTAGCTTCAATATTACACCAGAATAACTTTTCAAGTACTACAAAAGAAACTGTGGTAACTGGGCAAAACTGCCAAAAATTGTGTTTTGTGATCGATTTATGCAGTGTTTTCGTTGTTCCTGTTAAACCCTTTCGCTTAGCAACTGCTAGTAGCCAAAAAGAATGTTTCACTTCTGGAAAATATCTGATGTAAACACCACACGTGATTTCCTTGTATAGTCTATTAAATTTTACACATTTGTTGCCGCATTTCATTTAAATTTACTTCCTCGAATTTCTATAGAGATATACAAAGCTCAAGCATCTCAATTGAAAATTTTAAAATACATAAAAACATAATACACTAAATGTAGTTAAAAACGGTTTGAAGAAATAATTTTTACAATTAAAATTAGAGACGCAAAAACAAGCAATTCGGTCAGCGAAGATTTAGAAATGGGTATGTCACAAGCTGAGTCAAAATCAATGATCTGACTGATTTTTCAGTGCACAAAATTGAAAGTTTATATTTGGTCCAATCGTCAAAAAGACACTGAATGTGGTGCAAGAATTAACTTAATTCATTGTCCTGTTAAGAGTTTCAAATGTAAACAAATGACTCCTTAGTTAGCCTTAGTAACACTTTAACCACTTTTAAATTGCTACTAATTGTATAAGTATTGCTTGAAGATTAACTAAAGGCATACAAACCGTAACCGGAATATGAGAACAACATAATTCAATCACTTTTAAAACAAAAATATAGAATTCCTCTACACGTAAGAATAAAAACAGGGCTAACGGAGCCAGGTAAGAGAATGGATATATATATATATATATCAGTCCCATATAAAATTTCAATGTTCTACGGCTACTCATGTTTGAGTTATGAGTCAAGGATATACATACATATGTACGCAGAGACGTCAAGGAAAATTCGGAGTCCATTTTAAATCCGTTTTCGATCCTTTTTTTAAAAACAGTTCTTTATTCTGTCCATACGTACATATGTTACACGAAAACATCATTCAAATGGATTCGAGAGCGTTCAAAATAGATATTTTCTTTGAAATATGATACTCAAAGTTTTTCGACATTACTATATTTCTTTTACTTCGTACACGGAAGTAAAATATCTATAGATTCCTGATTTTACACGAGCATAAATAAGAGACTATGATGCAGTTTTATAAAAGAAAACAGATGGAAGCTGACATAAGTAAAAGAAAATTGGAAAAAAAATTGACATCGTTCATTAGCGTTATGCTTGGATATGCCTGTTTCTAATGATAGTAGCTCAGGCTTTAAAAGAACTCTGAATCATAAATCAAGGCGACAAACCAAAATATGTGGCCAATTAATAATAATGAGCAGTAGTTCCCAGACTTGATTACTCCTATATTCTTTTTTCTCAACGCGACAGAAGGTCGTGTTTAAGTGTTGCTATTTAAGAAATATATATATAAGACAGAATATTTTTTAAAAGTTGGTACATCATAAATTTATATATAAATTCAAATTTTATCCCATTTAATAAATGCGTACTACCTGCAAATGTTTATTATATTTTACAAATTTAAGCAAGGCAATATTTCTATAGACCTCGCAGTGTATAAATTTAACTTTCTTCGGTCCTTTTCAATTGCATAATTTCAACTATGCTTTAGCTGTTTTTCTGTAGTGAACTCATTGTTATAATTTTAATTGGCCAGTCTGAGAATGAGGTTGAACAGACTGGGGTATAATTGAACAAACTGAGGTTGAAAAAACTTTCTTTTTAGAGACGATTTCTCACCGGTGAAAATCTTCTGTCCTAAATTGAACATAGCTTTAATGTAAGAAGACTTGAGCTCCTTTTTGTAAGACTTTTCTTTCAGCCTTTTTTGGCAAGGGATTCAGTTGTTTTATTTCTAGACAAGCTAGCATATGAAAGTATTTGTTGGAAAGTAAAGGATTTAGGTTCTCGGGTTTCGGTAGTCTGGTTGGTAACAGATTTAGGTTTGGCTACTTTTTATAAGTATGGTTATTTGGACAGCGTTTCAGAAATTGAACGGATCTTCCATTCTGAGTCAAAATGAATATATTGTCATTGTCAAAGGAATTGAAATAATTCAATGTTTCTCTTATACCCAGTAATGTTTATGGAAAATATCCACGGTAATGGATTTTTAACGTTGAACTTGGTTAAGAAGTAAAACCCTCCCTGATCTACGTGAACCACGTTTTCTGCCATCAATGTACACTACTTTCCAAAAGTTAAAGAACGAAATGTTTTTCAAAACTCACTATCACAAAATGTCAGTAACCTTTAAATTCATGAGGGGTAGCGGGCGATCTGATGGTTAGAAATGGGTATGTCACAAGCCGATGCTACTAGATGTCTCAATGTCTCTCGAGTCAGCGGTCTTTTGGAACCTGTCTGACTCCGACAGAAACCTGTAGAGCAACCACAACAATAACATGTCTCTCGCAGAGTAGTTCAGCCACTATGGAATCAGGTTGAATCCGACATTTCTGTGTCTAGAAGATATTTTCCAGGCAGACCAAGAGCTGTAACACCTGCGGGAGACCGTTATTTAGCTCTTTCGGCCCGAAGGAGGAGCGACATTACTGTGCCTGAACTCATGGCAGATCATTTAGTGGTCACAGGAGCAAGAATCTCAATTACTACAGTGCGCAGACGCTTGCACAATTCAAGCCTGTATGTTAGACGACTAGCTGTTTGTGTCCCCTTTCCCCGAGGACACAGAGGTGCCCGCATATGTAGGGCAGGAGAACACGTCTCCTAGACAACTCAACAGTGAGCTTCTGTTCTCTTCACAGACGAGTCCAGGATCACATGAGAGAATGATTCAGGTCGTCAGCTGATCTGGAGGGATCAACGCATCAGATACAACCAGTTCCACATTATGAAATGTGACAGTTAAAAAGTGGTGGAAAATTGGTTTGAGCTGGGATCTCTCTTGGTGGTCATACTGACCTGCATGTGTTCCATGAAGGAACTTGATCGGTGTGTTGCGCAGACGGTAGAGTAGTTTGAGAAGTCAGACTGCGATACCAATGGGCCCGGCTCAAATCCCGAAGAAGGCATAGATGTAACATTATCTGTCCTTTGATAGGAGGTAACGGTGGCCGTCTATTAAGTTCCTCCATAATAAAATTGCCCCCACTTCTGGCTTTAGTAGTGGGCAGTACCGTTATAGGCAAGTGCCCGCCATTGAAAAAAAAACAATTGTCCGGTGTGAGATACCGAGAAGAAATCCTCGATCTATATATGCGACCATATGTCGCCGCTATTGGCCCTGGATTTCTTCTAATGGACGGCAATGAGCGACCACATCGAGCCCCGGTTGATGAAGAATATCTTGAGGGTCACGGTATGGAGCGGCGGAAATGGCCAGCTCAATCCCCAGACCTGAATCTAATACAGCACCTTTGGGACTACTTTGAAAGACAGGTTGCTGAATTAAATCCTTCTGCAAGATGTAAGATGAGCTTGAGCAAGGATTACTCCATGTCTTGTCTTTGCTTCCCATTTCGCTGACCGACAACTTAATTGACAGCATGGAACGTGGCTGCCACCAATATATTGCAGCTAGGGGGGGACACATTCTTTATTAGAACCCATTTTTGTAATGTTAGCACCAGAACCGTTCCTACATATTTTTTCACCTGAGGCAAAGCTGTAAATGTGCGCCCCTGTATACAATGCAAGATTATTTATTTACCTACTTGTGGGAGGGAGAATAAATAATAGGTATATATATATATATATGCATTATTGCATATATATACATATGATCATACATATAGAACAAATTAATTATATTTATATAGATTTCATGTTCATTAAAAATAACTATTTCAAGTGAAAATACAATAGCTCTTACAGTAATATTTTACTATATTTTCGTATATTCCGCAAAGTGAAACATATATAATGATTAACAATTTTGAAATCGAAAACATTAAAAATATGCTTTTTTAAAAAATGGCAAATAGTATTTAGTATAAATAAAGCACCTGTTCAAAAGTTTATGGCATAAACGTTTCAAGCATATTTATAATGTATACACATATATACATTTCTTGCTTTTAAAGAAGCAAAATAATCAATAATTTTTTCAGAATCTGTTTGATTACTTAACTCATATTCTCTAGAGAGAATGGCCATGTTTGAAAGTTTTTCTTGGCCTAGTGAAGATCTCATATAGTTATTTTAAGTTTGATAAAACTTCTTTCGCCACTAGCTATAGTAACTGGCAACGTTAAAAAAAAACCTTAACGCTGCTTCCAAATTCGGATAGGACTGAACTAAATTATAATCGTGAATTGTTTTAAAAAGTTCTAAGCTTGTAGCTGCTTTTGTGTTCGGAATTATTGAAATAGCATGGTTTTTAAAACTAGATATTGCTGACTGAATTTCTTCAGCGTTCATATCATTCGGATATTTAAGTGCTATGTTATGAACTGCTGCCTTTATGTTTCTTAAATCTAATGGCATTAATTGTTCACCAGTTAGAAACTGAAAATCGGTAAAAATTTCATTTAACTTTGTGTATGGCCATTTCAATTGTGAAATTAAATTATAATCTAATGACATTAATTAGAATTTAATAACATTAATTGTTCAGTAGTTAAAAACTGAAAATCGGTGAGATTTTATTTATATTTTCGTATCGCCACTTCAATTGTGAAATTAAAACGTCGAACACTTCTTTAATTTCTATAAAAATATATTTTTCTGAAAAACTACAATTTATATCAATTGATTCCTCACAATTTATTCATTAACTTTTCGTTTTCGTTTCTCTTCGGATTTTGATTATATATTCATCTGTAAAGCTGGAGTTTTATATTTTTCAAAGATTCATTGAGAAATATTTCCTCTCTTTTCCCGTAACACAGTTTCTCTATTAAGGGTAGGGCTTTATAGACAGTTATAGTTTTTGACTGCAAGGCTTTATTTACTTTTTTGATTTCTTGCAGTATTAAATTCCATGCAGATAACAAACATAAAAGATTACAATTGATTTCTTTCAAAATGCTGTTATTTTCAGCCCATTGCAAAGATTTGTGAATTAATGACATATTTTTCATTAATCTATGTACTTCTGTTATTTGTAGATCTAATTCTTTAACAGCGTTTGCTCTTGATGACCATCGTGTATCCGTATGACCTTTAAATGTAGTTTTCAAAACGGACATATGTGCATCCCATCTATTCGTTGAAGATACAAAAATATTATAAGTCCTCTGCACAGTGCTAAAAAATATTGACATACTTGAATTTGTTGAAACAGCATTTTTGAGTACTAAATTTGAACTATGAGCCGAACAAGGAATATATCTCGCTTGATCAGTTTTTGAAAAATAATGGCTTGCGCGCCTTTGCACAATCCAGCCATATTGAACCATTTTCATAACTTTGTCCTCGAATATTTTGAATGTCAAGGCCATCCTTTTCTCACTTATAAATAGGCCCACCAGCGGCCGAGGATAAAAACGCTGAACAGTGGTAGTTCGGTCCGAGGTTCGAATCCCACGAACGGGCTGGCTGCATGGGCGTTTTCGTGGTTTTCCCCATGTGTAACGTGTATATGAGCCAGTTTCCCTTAGAAATTCCTTCACGAAGGCATCCCTCCCCTTAGGCAGATAGCCCTCGTGTGGTTTGCCATAATTGAATAACCTAACCTAACCTAACTTATAAATATAACTTCATTTGTAAAATCTATAAAGCTTTCTTCAATAAATATGGATTCGTCTTTTATGTACACGTATCTGATAATCTGACACACTTGCTCATGATGCGAAACATCTGGTGCACAATCAAATATAAAAACAATATTTCGCTTTTTTGATCCTAGAAGGAATTTCAAATCGAACATGATTACCTAAGAGAAATATATATTCATATTGTACTTTATTAGACAGATAAGAAACGGATCCCTTTCTGTGATTAGTTATATAACAGGAAATATTTCTATCATAATGACTTATTAATTCAATTAAATTCAGGAACATTCCTGCACTTAAACTGCCAACAATTTCATGCGTACCTCTAAGAGGTAAATTGAGTTTTGAGCAAAACAAGAATATGTCTAGTATAAAGTGTAAGGTATGTCTCAACTTTTCTTACCTGATTCTACTGCTTTATGCAGGGAATCATCTATGAAAACACCTCCTTTAATTTTTTAAAGCATTTACATTGGACATAAACATCACGATAAAGCATAGAATTGTCGTGAACGGAAATTCGGCTTAATTTTTCCAGTCTTTGAAACCTCTTTTTGGATTGGAAAAAGCAGAATTTGTCTTACGTTTAGTAAAAAGAATGCATGGAAAATAGAATAACGGCCAAGATCTTTTCGAATCAATAAGCCAGATGCGATGTATTACCTTCCCGTTAGAACACTTCTTAAAAACCCGTTCTTTAGAAAATCTACTGCCATCTTCTGAAGTAGATTCCCTGAAATCAGCATCTTGTCCTTGATCTGGTCCATGTTCTATTAAGAAAAATTTTATTTTGTTCTGGAACTGTTGGCCATGATGGAGGATCATTGAAGTTAATCAGTTTAATGGTTACTTAATCCTCCTCGTTTCCAGAAATTTCAATTACTTGTTTGCTTTTATCTGAATCAAAGTAGCTATATTCTCCAACTTCAACAATATTTTCTTCTGAACTACCTGTTATTACTTTTTTTTATGAATTATTTATTTCATTTGAATTTCCGCATTTCGCCAGCCAGCCTTGTAATTGTAAAGCGCAGCTTTGATGAACGTAATTTCTTAATTTTTCCCTTCTTTTGTATTTAGCAGCATTGGGTTTTTTCGATGCCATCTGTGAAAAATGCGATTTTGTGAATGATTTTGATTAATAAATTATCTAAATTTTACTTTTTGTCATAAGAAGTTTAATAAAAATTTATCGTTGAATGAAATTTAAATAATGCTATAATTGAAAAAATATAAAACAAAAAGTATTAAGAAAATATTTAAAAAAATATTGTCGTGCCATAAACTTCTTTCGACGTAGCATTTGATATTTCTGTTTGACTATGAATAAGATTCTGTTTTGAAACGCATTTATAAACGCTTTGTTTAGCTAATTATAGCGTTCCATCTTCCTTCTTCGCATATTTGAGATCTTTTCTTTTATAAGAGAAAATGCGCCAAACAATGTTGTTTTACCACAGTTATGTTATAAATGCATCAAAATCCATTACAATTCTAAATATAAATCACTAATCCTCTGTACATTGCAATATTAATGAAACCTGAGTATAGTTATTATACTCAAACCATTTCGCATTTCTAAAATTGCATTGGTTGCAAAATCTTTTCGCATTGGTTGAAATTCTTTTATGTGCGATGAATTTTATAATTCTTTAATTTTTTTTTTACTTTTGACGCAGTTGCACAAATAATCCTCTTCGGTATGTTAAGTAAAATTGCGACTTTCATTTTAAGCACTTAAAAAGATATTTTTGATCACGGAAACTCTTCTTAACAACTACTAAGTAATAATTTCTGCATTTTTGGTCTTTCCGCTAATGTTCGCGTTCAGAAGTTGCGAGGGGTAACATAGGCAACTTGTTCAAACAGTTTATTGTAGAGATCGGATTGACAGCATTTAGTCTTCTCTACCTTGAATATCAGAACATTCTCCACGAAAGCATTGCTTCTAAAGCCTTTAGTGTCGCGAGCATATATTACTCAATAAATTAGTCTTTAATGTTCACAGAATCTTTCATCAGTTAAACTATCCAAACCCTGACGAAACGTTTATTTGAGCTTTACAGAAATTTATGTGCCATCTAATTTAAATATGCTAATAGTTTGGCTCTCAGACACGTTTTTCCTAACAATCTCATGATATCTCGACAATAAAAGCATAGATTTAAAATTAAGCAGATTTAATGATACTCCATATTTCATCTTTACTTTTATTGCACCTCACGAATTAACTCAAGAAAGTTCTATGTGTTAAATTTCGTGACTATGAGAGGTTTTTATCATTAATTTTTATTAGCAGTAACGAGTATTTCTTAAATTGTTTTTAGCAAGAAGTATATCTTTTAAATATATTTTTATATCGATCCCGTTAGAGACAACGGAGCAAAACTAAATTTTTTAAAAGATACTTGTTAAGTCAAAATCAATTAATTATATTAGAATTAGCCAGAACAGGTTGTCTTAAACGTTCCACAAAGTACTCAAAATGTTAAACCTCCTTTTTTAGTTCTCTAAAACCGAAAATTTATTTTATTGTTTAAATATAAACAATAGAATTATTAAAAAATATTTATCTTGCCTTATATCTTTATATTGCAGTTGACAAAGAGTGAACCAATTTGTTTAATCTTTCAGAGTCTGCTTCAGAAATAACTCTAAATGAAACAATCCATACAGTTCCCGCTTAACATGAGTGTGAATACAAGCCAAAAACTTCGATTCATGCGCCTCATTTGTTGGAAAATTTTATACAAAAATAAATAAATAAATAAAATAAAATAAAATAAAAGAGCAATAATATGATACATTTCAATTTCAATCCCCCTAGTTTATTCTTTGGATGCTATACCAGAAGGCGTTTATGAAATTGTCCACTAACTGAACGATTAATGTCGGGAGCATAATACATTGTTCAACATTGAAAATGCAACACCAAGAAGGAGTGGTCAGAAATTTATGCAAATTTTAGAGTAGACGCACGTCATTGAATTATGCGAATGATGTGAAATGCGCAGCTCTCCGACGCACGTGAAGTAAGATATAAGGGAAGGAACGTGCAGAGTGCGCAATATTCGTGTCGTTATTTCTGCCAGACGAATTATCGAAGAAAGTTGGTTTTTGTCCCGGAGGATACATGTAATAGGAGAGAATGCCAGGCCGCCGTCAACGAAGGCACTTCCAGCAGATAGACGATTTTACGAGGAGTATGGTGATCGGACTGAGAAGGGCAGGTTGGTCCTTACGTCAAATCAGAGCTGATACCTCACGGCGTCCGATAAGAATGCCATTGACCCCACAGCATAGACGCCAACGTTTAGAATGGTGCCGGACTGGAGCGATGTGGATGGCAGAATGAAGAAAAGTCGTGTTCTCAGACGAGTCACGCTTCTGTTTATCCAGTGGCAATCGCTGCATACGTGTGTGGCGTCGACGTGGAGACAAATCTAATGCGGCAGTAACTGTGGAACGTCCCACCGTGCGACAACGTGGCATAATGGTTTGAGGCGCTATTGCCTACGATTCCAGGTCACCTCTAGTTCGTATTCAGGGCATTATGATGGCCCAACGATACTTGGATAATGTACTGCGGCCGGTGGCAATCCCCTACCTTCAGGGGCTGACTAATGCAATTTTTCAGCAGCTGACCACACAGTGCTTGCATCTGCCAACATGCTCTGCAAGGTATTCAGATGCACCCCCGTAATCTCCTGACCTGTCGCAAATTGAAAATGTGTGGGATGTGACTGGACGCCGTTTGCAGACTCTGCCCCTGCCTCGTTCAGAAGACTAACTGTGGCAAATGGTTGAAAGAGAATGGAGAGCCATCCCTCAGGACACCATCCGCACTCTTATTGATTCTATGCCTAGACGTGTTTCTGACTATCATTTTGAAATAAAGATCACTTATTGCTGCTTTCTGTTTCTGTCGTTTTTCTAAATTTCATCCCTTTCTGACCACTCCTTCTTGGTGTTGTATTTTCAATGTCGAGCAGTGTATTTTCTATGAAAGTTCAGTCTATACAATTCGTTACATAAAGTGTAATTATTTCCTTAAAGCTATTTTCTATAACAAATTTTAATGTTAGAAAATATTATATACACTACTGTGGAAGCTCATGCCTTTTGAGAATAAATTAATGCTAATAGTTTTTTTTTCTTTTCTTAGCTAATTGTTTATAACACAAAATTCTTTTAATATTCACTGAATTTCCTCGGAAAACAGTGATACACCGTTTCTACAAGACTGGACTTCTCTGCCAAGAATGCAAGTTTTTATTGTAATTCATGTTTGTGTTGATCTTAAGAAGCATTTTATCTATACTGCTTCATTCTCAAGTCAGACACCAAAAAACATGCTGTTTCTTAATTTTTGGAGGGCAATGTACATTTGAAGTGGCTTGCTGGGAATTGACTTATATAATTATAAATTACATCCAGATAATATAGAGTTACAGACGAGCAAAATGCTCAGTTTTCATTTTAAAAGAAGCAACTGAACAAAGAAGTGAAATATTTCGCAAAATGTCGTAGTTTGTCCCCAAGAGAAGAAGGGCTTTGACAAGTGGTATCTATTGTTCTGAAGCCGATATCTTATAGAGATTGTCCGCGTGGTTTTATAAATTATAAAACCTCAAAATAATTATACATGTAAACAAGAAGTTTGTAGAAATATAAACTAATACAAAGCACTAAAATATCCTCAAATTTGTTGCACAAAATTTATATAACTTAAAAGTTTAAATGCATTTAATTCTTCATCCGAACATTTCTGAATTTCTAATTTGGAGTTTACTTTTTTATAATTTTGTGAGAAATTAATACACTTTAAATTAGTAAATTCTGAGATCTAAAAACAGTGTGTTGCCAACTCACTAAGTGCAATATTCCAAAATGTATTACAAATGTTGTAGAGACATTAGGCTATTTAGAAGCAAGAGAGATGAAAAATGAGCAATGCCGTCGCCGAGGGATTCGAACCACGGACGTCTCGAACATGCCCCGAGCGTGCTGACCATTACACCACGAAGGCATGCTAAGAAGGCGAGAGAAATATTTTATAATTTCAGCGACTTAAAAGAAATGTATTTCTACTAGTCAAAATGAAATATATTGCTTTTCAAATTTAATCAACAAACTCAGAGATTTAAAAAGAGTATGTTGCCACTGCCGGATAGAAAATATTTTAAACTTCGACGCACTAGTGTGCTGCGATTCGGCAAAGAGCAAGATATTTAATTTTTCTTTTAAATTAAGTCTGTCTGTTATTGATTAACAAACTAAAGAATTTAAAGCAATAAACGTGTTCTTCGCTTCTGTTATTATTAATCATTAGCTGAACATTAGAAATTACATTAGCTAGGCCCATTAAAATCATTATCAATTTTCTCTTTTTTAAAGCAATTATTTTATTAAGCTAGGACCCAAAAAATAAGAGAACGGTACTGTTCTGTTATCGGGATTGGCGTCGTCGCCAAATGTTTTACTAAACTCGCCAAGAGATTGGTTCATATGAAGTCGCTAATGTTTACTTCTAAAATTGTCACAATGTTAATCTTTTTAAGAAAAAATAAAAGAATGTGTTTTCAAAATTGGAAAAGAGAATGCAAATTCCAAAGATGTAACCGGTCACTTGTGTTTTCATTATTATTATATTTACCATGGATTTGAAAATTTGGACTTGCCTCACGATGAAATGTTTTCCAGACAATTTTCTCGTGAGGGAGGAATTATTCAGTCTGAAAAAAAAGTGCGTGAAGAACCATAAAATGAATTTTTTTCTGTTTTTTTTTTTGGCAAATTGTTTAATTTTCATTAAAAATTTCTAATTTTACGAATATTTGTTATTTTTACCCTTGGAGTTTTCTTAAATTTAACCGTAATTTAATTTATTTATCGGAATTTAAATATTCTGGCAGTTATTTTTATGTTCCGAATTTTTCCCCACATTGTCAGCTTTTGCGATATCTGAATCCGGTTTCGATGACAGAAGAGTACCAGAAAAATTAGGTAATTTGCTATCTGTACATTACAAAGATATATATTTTTTACTCTTATACTATCAAACAAAGCTTACTATAAAATGGCATAAAAGTAAAAAAAAAAAAATCTGAAAGTTTTTAGATTTTAAATTACGCCCAAAGGGGCGTTTTTTAAACATTTTGCATGTTATTTTTATTTATGGAATATCATGTTCTTCGCATTTAAACCATAAAATTCAGTTAAGGAACAATATCGCTAAATAATTTCAAACTGAGCCTATCTTTAGAATTTCCTACACACAGTCTCACGCGCTGCAGATAAAAATGTTTTTTCTGTACAACGTTGCCATTGCCCGCTTTGAAATACGTGAGTTTGTTAATCAAAAATTCGTTAAAGTTTTACAAAATATGAAACCGTTAATAAAACAAATTCCAAATTTCAATGGGCTTCCAGATGCCCATATTCGCAGCAGGATGACGGCATTCAAATTTGGATGGCTTTAGGTACCGTCGTTTTATCACAATGCAAGAAACATACATACATTTATGCAGATTCTTCATTATTTAATTTCTTTAAATATAATACAGGGCTGCAATATTTTGTGGCAACAGTTTGAAAAGTGATACAGACTTTTAAGGTTTCCGACGCAAAATCGCGAAAGGAAAACATTAGTCCTTCAGGGACAAAGCCCCTTTGGGCTAATAAAACACAATTCTAATAATAGCTCTTTCTTTATGCTGACAATTAATGTACTTTTAAAATATCGACGTTAAATTAAAGCCATTCTTAATAATTCTGTAATTCTGAGTAATATCATCGATTACTAAGAATGTATATGAATGTGTATGATTTCATGTCTATGATCTTTGTTCTTAACAAACAGCATTTTATATTTAATTGAAAGTATTAACCTCTCTTCGAGATTTAAAATTATTTGCAAAGATTACAAACGAATATTTATATGATTTTCACAGAGTCACTGTAGTCTAATAACTCTTAACACACACGTACATTTTTCAAACAACGTTTAGTTTAAATTTCTTTGCTTGCATAATATTAGAGAGCAACGTAGTATTTTACACATTGCAGCTTATATACACTGATTATTATGCTTCTGAAAACTCTTTCAGATTCATTAAATTTCGAGTAAGTTGACAAATAAGCAAGATGATAAATATATAAAAGTGGCTTATCTCCTGCGAATAACAACTTTGCTGTAAACAGGTAAATTTTCTTTAGTGTAATTTCTAAAAAGAATACCAATTTTTATAGAACCTTTTAAGGCAAACGGATCATCCCTGAGACTCAAAGAAAACTGTCGAGATAATACCTCGGAACATTAGTTTTAATTTAAAATTTTCTAGATTACTTCACGATGCCCAGCACAAATAATCTGAAAATGTTTATTTTAACAAGGAAAATATGAATAAACAATTTACGACATTTTTCCAAGATAAAATTGTTTTTGACGATTTTGGCGTTATGCACAAATTATTATTTACATTATCTCAGAATATTTTTGTAAGCTTTTACTATTTAGTAAATTCATGGTGTTTCAATATAATCAGAATTTTGTCATCAATTTTTAACCAACTTGCTCATACGGTATCGAAATCAAGCATTGTACATAACACTGTTTGTCGATGAAAATATAAAGTGGTGAAGTAATTTTTCAAAATTCAATTTAGAATTTTTTTAATTTAATGTTTGAATGATTTTTTGCACATATTTTCGTTTAGCCTGCAAACTATTACTGTTTATGTTACTATGTATTCGAATATTACTGTTTTCACCATCGAATTGAGCGGAAACAATTGTTTAAATCAACTGATATGAAAACTTTAATGTCCTTCCTTTTGGCGAATTTTCCAAAATTCCTCTATTTTTAAAACCATTTGATGTTTATGATTTTAAAATTTCAATTTCTAAAAATGTATCGGATATAAAGTTTTCTCAGAGTTTCAGTTTCAAAGTTTACGAGGTTTATTTTTATTTCTTTAATCAGTTATGTTATGTTCTGAATTATTAATGTCACTTTCCTCTTTCCGTTTTCCCGCCAGAATGCTAATAACCTCGCACGTATTTAAGAAAAGGTTTGAGATGGTTTAGTCACAGTGTGTTTTGCCTAGTGAAGGCCACGTTGTTAAGCGTGCTATTCTAAGATTTGTATTCTTGTCCTCGGCCGTGTATTAAACCTGCGGAAAGTATTTCACTCTGGTGTAGATTTAAGAGCCATGTTCGGGTTATATTTATTTCGCTTAGTCTTTAGCTATTATCTATTAAGATTTAGGTTTACATTGAATTTCTGTTTTTGAGCTCTTGCCATAAATGTTGGCTGATTTGTAAGCACCAGATGTTCCTTCTGTTCATTTTAGTAAGTTTTAAAATCAAGGATCTTTTACCTCCTTCTCAAGTCTCTGTAGTATTTCGGATGACATAGCGATAAGTTGCTTACAGTTGTAGAGACATTAGGTTATTTAGTAGCAGGAGACATGAAAAATATGCAATTCCTTCGCCGGGAATCGAACCACGGACCTCTGAAATACTGGCTCAGTGTGCTGACCATTATACCACGAAGGCACGCTAAGAATGTGGGAGATATACCTTATACAATCTCGTTGAGATTTAGTCACAAGTTACGGCTGGTAAAAGGCTCATTCCTTACAAATTGATTTTCACAGTATTATTGAGGAATATTATTTTTTTAGTCCTTACAATTTTCAGATTAAAAAATATATTCGTTGCAAGATTTGAAGTTTTCAAATGTTATAAAACAAACGCTTTATCCTTTTTTGAAACAAGAATGAAAAAGAAAATATTTAATTTATTTTAGAATTTTTTAAATCTAGGCGCTTTTTTATAACTTTTTAAAAAAACCTTTATCAGTGTTTGTCGCTGGGATTGAAACTTCGCCATAGATTTTTTAGATCATCGATTTCTTTGTAAGCTATCCCACTCAAATTTTGTACGATACGCTCATTATGGATGACAGTGATATGTACTATTTAAAAATTCAATTAACATTCTTAAAATTTAAAGATTGATAAGCATTTAAAATTATTTGCAGCGAAATTTGTAGCTGTAACAGACAGTATGAGCCATTCTTAAAACGGAGCATCTGCTCTAGGTCACGTGATGCGAGATTCGCGAAAATATAAACATTCCTTCCTTTTGCGGGTCATGTGACAACGAACTTCTAAAGTTCTAACTGTGTGTTGTGTTAAACAGTGTTATTTTTAAATTTTTTCATTTCATATGTTTAAATACATTTTTCCCAGGATTTCGCGTTGAAAGCTTTATATTTTCAGAGTTTATAGAAGAAAGTCATCGCTCTGTTTTAAAACAAGAGTCATAAAATAATATTAATTATGCACCTATCTGGAAATTTTAAAGTAGTTATATATTTTCATCAGCCATTATTCACTCCCTCCTGGTGCTTGTCAGTATAGTGAGAACTTTTCTGTCAAAACTATTTCATGGGAAGTTATGTAGCTTAAAATTTGTATACATAGTCATTGTGAATAAAAATACAAGCGAGGAACGGGGCTTTCAAAATTTGATTTAGATGCTTAAAAATGTAACGCCGAAACAATTTTGTCATATATCTTCGCTTAAAGAACAAACGAAACTACTCTAATTTTATTCTTTATATCATCGGATAGAGTGGAAAAAATCTTTTAAATAAAATTTGCATAAGAATTTTAGTGTAATTTCCTATTTTTATCAAAATGGCTGTTACATGATTTGAAGCAGCTGAACGTTTGGAAGCAAAAGAGTGATTAGTAATTGTTGAAAATGGGTTGAGTAATTTGATTAATAACGCATCCTTGAGACCTAAAGGATAAAAATAAAAGTATTAAAAAAGTCATTTACCTGTATATCACTAATTAATCACCTTCCTTTTGAATGACCTGCGAAATATTAATAAATTTCACAATACCCGAACTCAAACCAGAAAAATACACCCATAAAACAATCAGTATTACACCTTAATGTAGAGTTTAGCATTAAACTTTTAAGATAGTTTAAATATACCGCAAAATCTTTAGTATATAAAAACACCGCACAAATATTAAGATTCACTTCTTAAATAAAAGCAATATATACAACTGTAAATTCATAAAACTACGATCAAAATATGTAACAGTATTACTGTTTCAACAAAATTTTAAAAAATGGATAAAAATTTTAAAATATATAGCTTACCACTATTATTTCTCATAATCATGAGATTTGATTTGTAATGCAGAAGATAATATCCCCATGATGTAAAGTTAGAAGGTTTGCTATCGATCTGTTTTAGAACATTAGGAATCTAATTTATTTTAATTTATTTATGACACTGGATTCTTGCAGTATAAAATAGTTGTAGGTAAACATTGTAAAAAATTACGAATTATGCGACTTTTGTACTGATCAACATATGGGGTTTTACGTATTTAATTCCAAAGTTTAGACTTACAACCCCGCAAACACTAACGAATGACTTAAGTGTGTAAATAAAAACGTCAGACGTAAGAAGGGTAAACTACCCTTTATTTTTTAGAATAGTTACAATGAACTCCTACTTGGAGTATACACAAAGCCTCCACTTGGGCTTGAACTTAGGTAACTATGAATTTAAACTAGACTAAGCGTCACTAGAGCTATCTGAAAAGTGCAGCCGAAGCTATCAGAATTCTAAGTATTTGGCCCTTAAACGCTAATTTAATCGGCGAAGCCAAGCAAGGGCCTAAAGTATGGCCGAACGTAGTAGCTCAGAGAGAACATAGCCAAAAGGCAAACGCGCGCTAGTCAGGAAATCAGCCTCCCTCTGTAGAAGTCGGTGAAGCATCGACTTAAATAATACTCTTACTCATTTGTAATCACTGCGTTTCTCAAATTACATTCTGGCAGGAAATTGTAAGCTGAAATGAGAATAAACAGGAAAGAGGCAAAACTTAAAATAACTGTTAATAAACTTAAAATAAACTTTACAAACGTTTTCCACTGCGTTCAAGAACGCGCTTTTGTAATATAGAAGATAAATAGATGCTGTTATACGTCAACGACTTTGTTTTAGAACACACATGGGGAATGCTCCGAAAGCTCCCTATAAAGAATTCACTGAAAGCCGTAAGAAGCAAAACGCAAACAGCACTACCAAGCCGCTCAGGAACAACAGGTCATATAAATAAGTAATTTTAGTTTTGCAGAAAATAAGGCAATGAAAACAGTAGCTCGAGTCTTTAGGAATAGTTTTAAAACTATATATAGAAACAGTGACTAAGAGAAAAGTTTGGAATATATAAATCCATTATATTTCGTCTAGAAATGAAATAATAGGCACGGACTGCGTTACGTTGGTCAAGCTTGTAAAACAACATTAGTTTTTGCATTTTACCTCTAATGAAAGTTGAATTGACAGTTATTAATATATGTAGTAAGTAAGTAAGTAAAGTATTTTTTTTTTGCTGATATAGCAATAGTAAGTAAAAAATCTGGCTTTCAGTTTGATCCCGTATTGGGATGATAGTCCTATAGACAAGGAAATTAGATGGTGTCGGTGGAAAGTCAGTTCTTCAGACTGAGGAACACTAGTTTAAATATTGCTACGAATTTTGTACATGGATAAATAATTTCAGTGAATTTGTATTTTTCATTAAAAAAAATAAAAATACAGGGCAAATCCGTTTAAAATTGAGAAAATGGCTGTCTCACCAAATTAGCGAGATATCGCCAAGTTGGCGATTACTTTTTGTCGCCAAAAATGTCTAGCAATCGCCAAAAGTCGCAAAAAGTGGTTACCATTTGGCGACATTTGGGTCCGATGCCTGTGTAACTGTAATGGATATTGTAATTGAATAACTGCAATTGATTCCTATGTTAGTTTCAACCGTATCCGGCCCTAATATACCTTCCAGTAATTTCTAGAAGCAGAAAGTACTAGAGATTTCTCGGCAGCTGGGTGAAAATTGTATAAGCCCAGTAACAATATCAGTGTCTCAGTTGTTATTTCAGTGTGGTTCGGAGTATTTATGTATCTCCGTGATAGCTTCACTCGTCAAATGCGCTTTGCATTGAGTTATGTTTAACGGCCTTAGTAGTTTGGAGTGTAACTACTGATTTTACTCTGTGATACTGTGAAAAGCTGTAGATATATTTTGGAAAGTTCTAGAATTGTGAAATGTTTCTTTGCATAAAATAAATTTTATCAGGCTATTATTGGTTCTGTGTTCATTCAGTCTATTAAGAACCCGTACCTACGCAACAATATCATCCCTATTCCTAATAAACTGACTCAAAGGGCTGCTGTTTGGAACCATTACAGACATATTTTAACCAATGGTGATTCTTTGATGCCCCTGTTAACCATTTCAGGCTTTATTTTCTGGGTCTTTCTTTTGTCAGCAGTTATTTTCTACACTGGGGGATTGCTTCATCAAGAATACGTAGTTGTCCAGTCTCACGGCCTGATGATTATATTGGACTATGATTCAAAAGGATCCTGAGCTGTGAATAACCTGATCGGGCTCACAAATGTATTGCGAATAACGATCATTTAAAACGATCGAAAATAATTAACCAAAATTGAATAAAAAAAATAACATCAAAAATATCATAATGGATCGTAGTTGAGAATTACGTAAAACGATCGTGAATCACAATCACGACCTGAAGATAGTTTTGGACAAGGATGAGGCCAGATCACTGCTTAAGATGAACTAGGTAATGATCCATTGCAGCAATGTTCCATGTAAATGCAAACACCGATGTAGCAATTGTGATCACACTCTCTAGATAATTTTTAACAAGGATCAGCCATTAGCAGATAACTTCTTAAAATGATCTAGATAATAATCAATTACAGCATGGATGAATGCAAATGCAGATACTGATGTTGCAGTTGTAACTTGTCTTTGCATGCTCAACGCCTTGTTGTCTAGTGACGTAGGTTGGGCCACGTGACTATTGTAATGTTAAATTTCAAGTTTAATATATCATTCGCCATTTTCTTCTAAGGCACAAAGAAAGAAGCTTCATTTACTTTAAGAGTGTAGTCATATATTTGATTCCCATTGTGGATTAATGATGGAGGTAAAAAGAAAAATTTTGAAAGACTAACTCAAATCCTTTCTTAACATTGCCTTGGAAGTGCTCTTGTTTAAGTACCTTTCTCTTTTAACTGCCTCAAAATAGTGTCCTTTCGAAACTCGACCGAATAAAATGTTAGTGCGCAGTGATTATTTTATATTCACATACGTTTATGTTTAGTAAATTAGATATTCACCAAGAAGACTAGTATTTCACAAATGCAAAATGCTTGCATCAAAAATCATCGTTGCATTTAAAATACCAATTAATTTTTGGAAAAAGAGTAATTTGTTAGCACAAATTTCAGCGCAAAAGTGCAGTTTTTACTGCGCTATTAATTGACTTGAAATGGTGTAAGTATTCCTAAATTTTAAAGATTCGAAATAATCACCCAAATGAAACATTATATATAAGTAAAAATGAGAAATTAATCAAGAAATTAAAGATTTGCTTGAACTTCTTTTCCAACTATATGGTAAAAGAAATTAGTTTTTAACTCTTGGTTGAGTAATAAAAGAGAACGTAGCGGGATTAATACGTCTCGTTTTGCTCTCAGGAGCACAAGCATTTCTTTTTAGATGCGCTCATTATCACGTTGTGAACATTTCTCCTACTTTTTGATGCTCGTCTAGGATTAAGAAAATGATTAATTAGTTCTAGAGGCTTAGTTAAACAGTTTTATTCATTTTAAACATGAATTGGTGCATGTCAAATGATGAATCAGAAAAAAAAAGTGAATGAAAGTAATTTTATAAATGGTTCATTTTTGCTTGCCATATATTAATCTTCAGAGTTTCAGCAGCATACTGTTTGTTTTATAAAATGAGGAATGTTAATCTCGAATGCTAATATGTACGTCTTTTAATACTTTTTTTGCTACAGTTGTGGAATTTGTTTCCCAAATTTAACATTATACTGTTGTTTCGAAGTTCATAAACATGACTTTGTTAACATTTTAAATCAGTTTATCACTTTATAATCTAATCAATCAAAATATAAGTTAAAAACTATCCAATGCTATTTTTTTACGTATACAAATATAACTAATGACTTGGAAGACCGATAAAACTAAATTGGTAAATGTTACACATAAAGAACTGATAAACGTAATCCTTTATATATAAATTTGCTGTTGGAAAATAAGTCGGAATTAATCTTAAAAATACACAATGCTTCTGCAGAGCTTAAAGACTAGTTTTTATTAGTAATTAGAAAAGAAAATATATATATTGATTTTAGTGAACCCAGCAACTGTAATTTTATGAGATCAGCTAGTAATTAATAACAATTGAAATTGTTCTTTTTTGTTTCTTTTTACAATTGTTTCTTTTTGTTCTACAACAGCAATTATAACCTATATAAAAACAAACAAAAAAGAAACAACAGACGATTCAGTATTTTTCATTCAATTAATAAAAATACATAAAATTTCAAAACATCTATATTAAAATTTACGAAGCAAATCTTAAACACTTATTTCCTCGAATAAATTACAGAATGGATAAAGCATGATTTAATTCGCAATAATAAAAGAAGGCGTTATCTCTGTTGTTGCGAAGCTTAGTCTCTTTAGATTGGTAACAAATCCACTATTCTACTAAGCCAAATGTAAACAAATATGGCCGCCATGAGAAAAATGATCAGGCTTAGCCGCACTTAAACAACTTTTAAATTGTTGGTAATTCTACAAATATTTCATGCAGATTTACTAAACGCATAAAAACCTTAATCGCAAGATAGGAACAATATAATTCAATCATTTGTAAAGCAGAAAATGCACAATTTAACAACATATAAGAATAAAAAAACTGAGCTCACTAAGCCAAGTAACAGAGTGGATATATATTTACATATATATTTATATACTTTTGGTGAGGCCGATTGCAACCCAAATAGCAGGTGCACGTCTACATGTTATAGCAGTCTTATATACAAAATATCAACGTTCTGAGGCTGCTCGTTATGTGAGATACATATATATATATACGTACGTACACACAGACGCCAAGAAAAAATCTCTTCAGAATCCATTTAAATCAGTTTTATAATTTTTCGGAAGAAAAAGAGTTCTTTATTCTGTTCCTACGTTCAGGTATCATACACAAACATCGTTCAATTGCATTCGATAGCGGTCAAAATGGATATTTTTGTTGAAATATGATACCTGAAATTTTTCCCGATTACAGTACTTCATTTTGCTTCGTACAAGGAATTAAAATAAGACAGTTCTTTGTCTCTAGCTCTACTGGGCCGATTGACGAAATTCAAATTGCGTTTTCCATGTCCCGAAAGCGCGACTTAGGATGTATATATTAGATTTATATGTAGCATTGTTCTAACATAGGTATTTTGACACAGAATCCGATTTTTTCTGAAGTAACATAGTATTTTTTTCCATGTTTCCATTTTGCGACTCAAATTATGCCTGGATGTTAAATTTTGTTATTTTTGGTAAGAAATTTATGGAGAAATTTAAAAATTTTTCTTGGCGCATTATTTTGAGTTTGCGCCAAGAATAATTCGTTTGGCGAACTTCTTAATTTATAGCAACTTAGTGTCCTTTTCCGTTTTTCTTTATTTGTACGCGAACGAGAAAATGTCATCGTTCATACCTTCAAATAATTTTGACAAAATGCATAATAGTCTTCGAAAAATTTATAAAAAATATTAAAAAATACAAATTTTAAAAAAAGTTCGTAAACAATGGCAGAATTACACTCACGTTTGTGAAAATTGCAACACCAAGAAGGAATCGTCATAATTGAATGCAATTTAATACACAGTTGAGTGGTAGTGGTACAAATAAATGATTAAATGTTCAAAGCAAACAAACAAGAACAAGAGATCAGAATCAGTATTTTGTGGGGCCACCACGCGCCGCAATAAGTGCTGCTACACGACGTGGCATGGAGTCAAACAAAGTTTGAATGTCTGACTGAGGAAGAGCATTCCATATCGTTTGTACGCGTACCCAAAGTTCGTCTGCAGACGCAACAGGACGAGGATCACGAGCAAGACGCCGACCAATGACATCCCACACATGTTCAATTGGCGACATATCCGGGGAACACGCAGGCCAAGGAAGAAGCTGTACCTGCTGCGCTGCAAAGAAGGATTTAACAATCCGAGCAGTATGAGGGCGGGCATTGTCCTGTTGAAATACAGCGCCTGGCAAGCTTTGAAGGAAGGGAACAGCTTCGGGCTGTAGAACTTCACGGATATACCGGTTGCTGTTCAGATTGCCCACAATTCGTAGCAATTGAGATCGTCTATGATATGCTATGGCGCCCCAGACCATAACTCCGGGTGTTCGTCCACTGTGGCGTTCGATAATGCACTCCGGAAGGTGGCGTTCACCGGCATAGCGTCTGACACGAATGCGGCCATCATGGTACCACAAATTAAAGCGGGATTCGTCAGAAAACACGACATGCTGCCAATCAGCACGCCAGTCTCTATGCTGATTGGCCCATTGTAGCCGCAGGCGGCGATGGTCGTGCGTTAGGGGGATCCTGTATAAAGGAGTCCGTGCGCGCAGTCCACACTGCAGCAGACGTCTACGAATTGATGAAGCACACAATGAAACACCTGTAGCTATTGACCACAGTGCTGCCAATTGTCTAGAGGAAGCTGTACGGTCCGTCCGCGCCATGCGGACCAGGTGTCTATCATCGCGAGCTGACGTCACATTTCGGGGTCCACTCCCGGATTTCCGAGTTGTCCGACACTCGTCCGTCCACTGCTTCCAAACGCGCATCACTGTGCTGCTGTTACGCTGCACACGAGAGGCTACTGCACGATACGACAATCCAGCTTCACGAAGGCCGATGATTCTCCCTCGTTCAAACTCTGTAAGTTGTTCAAATCTCGCTCTCTTTCGTCGACGAGGCATAAGTACAGATTGAGTTAACGTTTACCACTAGCAGATAACCACCGATAACCATACACGCCTCGCTACAGCCGTCTATTTATTCGGATCCATCAGCCGTTCAGAGGGCGCTGCTCAGCATACGCCTGCGCTACGGATTTGCAATTCTAATCATTTGCATATCATGCGCTACTTTGCATTTCCTGAAAATTTCAGCTCACTCGCGTAAGTCCTTCATGGTGTTGCAATTTTCACAAACGTGAGTGTATATTTGGATTAAGCCTGAATTTCGAATTCTGGAAGAAGGAAAAGTAGGTTTAATAAAAAAAGAGGTATTAATGAATATATACCGAATTCAATTAACATTGGTCTTTACAAAACTTGTCAGTTTGTCATAAATTGAGTCGTAGATTCGAAATATGGAAAAAGATTGCCAAGTCGTTTCAGAAAATGTCAGATTTTCTGTCAAAATACCTATATTAGAACAGTGCTGGTATATAAATCTAATACATATCCTCAGTCGCGCTTTGGAGACATTAAAAAAGTAGAATGGGAGATATAGAACAGCATTTTTGCGTAGTGTATACATGTATATCTGTATATTAACAGCTGTTTTTTATTGGTACTGACGATTTCCTTACGGGAGTGAAAATGTTAATGATAAATCCACGAGTGGTCATGCTTTTCAGTCTCGAACGGAGGAGAACCTCGAAAAAGCTCGATAACTGCGGCTGAAAAATCACATTTCTCTTCGAGCGATATTTGAGAACCTTATCTTCAATAAAAGCAATATCTTGCGCACGGAAAACCTCGTTCTTGTCTGTCATGCGTTAACTGCGCATTAGAATGAAGGTCGAATTTCTGCATGTCATGATTTGGTCCAAATGGCAGATATTAATTCTGGTTTCCCCATGCAAAGTTTTGGTGGAAAAATCTTCTTATTTTTCAGAGACACAATGACGGTCATTTTCTCAAATGGGTAAAGGTTAACCAAGACCTCAGAGACATTGTTTTCAAAATTCTCGACCAAAGACAGCGCCGAGAAATACTTGTTGATTGGAAAGAGATTATTCACAAAGAATTTATTCCGGAGAAAAACATAAGCAAACTCATGTTTTGATTATTTTCTAGATGCTGAGAAGAACGTCTTTTTTGAGCCGTTGATTTTATTGAACTTTGTTCTAAAATTTTGTAGAGGCATTATGTATATGTTACGCTGAAACACCGAAATCTGGAGAATGTCGACTTTCACCGGTGAATGTCAACATTCGAATAGTCGCTTGGTGTATGTCCGAAATATTTTCCAAATACTCTTATTTCTGACTTACACCGGTGAATGTCGACATTCACCATGTACTAAGGGTGAATGTTGAATATATGAGAATATTATATTTTCTTCTCCGTCATTCAGTCGCGAAAAAACACACAATACATTCGAAATGAGAAAGGAAAATAATAGAAGTTAGAAAACTTACTTAATTATACAGTACGTAGTAAATGAGAAAATAAAATAATAGTAATAAAAAACTTAACTAAATTATGTGAATCATGTCTCATTAATTGCAAAAACTTAAACTATTATGAGACTTTGAATTGCCCGAGAGGCCCTTGCTTTTACAACTGCATTTATGGGAAACAGCCAGTCGCCTCTCCTTTCGACCTACACCAGAGCATATCTGTGATTGTCGACATACACCGGTGAGGGTCCGAATGTACAAGAATGCAATGTTATATTCGATCTTTCACCGACGTATTTAGTGAATGTTGACATTCTCCGGTGAAAGTCGACATTCTCCAATTTCGGTCTTTCACAGTAACATACACATACGTTCGATTTACAACTCAGCAAGTGAGTTTGACACCACATGTGAGTATAATAACTAACATATTGAAATGGAATTGATATTTTATAAAACCCTAAAATATCTTATCGAAACCATCTGATAAAAAGACAACTAATGAAACAAAAAACTGTTATACTTGGTCTGATACGAAAAGCTTTGTCCTAACCGCATTCTGGTAAGAAATACGGAAAGAAAAAATTAAAATAAAGATCAGAATCATAATAACTAGATAATTTAACTAGATAAACTAGATAAAGCAAAAGAACCTTATAAACATAGTCCTAAAATAGATGCGCTCTGTATACATGCAAAAAATAATTGCTACTTGAACAGCTATAACATATAATTTTAATTTTAAACCATTTAAATAATAAAAGAAAGAAAAGTAAATATATACCTTTAGTAGGACGTTCTGTTGTTAATTCTATATAGTTTTAACGGCGTTTGAATGACAAACTGGCGAGTGCTAAAATTTGAAATGCTAATTAAAATGCAGGTTGACTTCTCTATGCGAAGGAAGTAATTAATTAAGTAATGAGTATAAGAATTAAATTTTGATATGCTGGTATATTAAATTGAAATGCACATAAATACAATTTTGTTCTAAAGTGAGCCATGAGTTGTAGAGTCACTAGGTTTTCTTGAAAGCATGAGAAATGAAAAATTAGCAATGCCCTCGCCGGGACTCGAATCACTGACCTCTCGAATACGCGTCGAATGTGCTGACTACTACACCACGAAGGCATGCGAAAAAGGCGGGAGAAATACCTTATATACTCCCCCTTTTGAAGGACGACTGGGGATTAGGGAATCCAATCGCCAAATCCTGGTGGTCGAAAATCATCATCCATCACCTTTTTTGGTTCGGGCGCCACTTGTAGAGTCATTCGGTTATTTCTGAAAGCAAGAGAGATAAAAATTGAGCAATGCCCTCGCCAGAACTCGAACCACGGACCTCTCGAATAAGCTTCTAGTGTCCTGACCACTACACCACGAAGGCATGAGAAGAAGGTGGGAGAATACCTTATAGAGTAAGGTCCCAAAAAGTAAAATTTATTTTGAGTTTATCAAATATATTTATCTGAATGAGTTGTGGGGCAATATAAAAAAGGCAGAAAAAACGTGTAAAAGTATGTAATACTTAGGCCCTAGAAGAGTCTTTGAAAGGTCCTAGATGAGCCTTTAAAAAATAAGTACTTCTGTAAATCAAAGAATGAATATGTATATTAAAAACTAAACTTAAAAGTGATGAATAACTAAATAAATTAAATAAAAAGGGAAATACTCTCCGCATTTTTTAAACATCTCTAGGGAATTCACTGTCAAGTATTGATTGTTTTAATTTCACGAATCAGATGTCCTGTCAAAATATAAAATATTGCCTATTAAGAGATATATCAGTCGTATGAAACTCTACACAGCTATTTTTTGAATAATTAATTTTGGGCTATAATTTGCGATGGTTATTATCGTAATATCACTATTTCCTACTATTTGTCTTTGCCAGCTTAAACAGACGTTCTATATCTTTAATTTATGGCAGAGATATTCACAAAATAATAAGTTTATTATAAATATAATAGCTTGTATTTTATACTTTCAATTTTTGTTGAGTCGTTCTAAAACTAGTAGGATTAAAGTAATTACTTAGGTTAAAACTGCTGCTCGTGTACCAATATGCGTTATAAGATTGAGAGCAGTTTTTAATCTCCTGATTTTTATTGTTTTTAATGTCCAAAGGGGCAATTTGCCCGGAAGGACTAATAATTTCGTTTTGACATTTTGCGCTGGTTCACTCTAAACGTCGGTTCACTTTTCAAATTGTTGCCACCAAATATTAGTCCCCTGTATTATATTTAAAGAAATTAAATAATGAAGAATGTGCATAAATGTGTGTATGCTTCTCGCATGGTGACAAAACAACGGTATTTAGAGCCTTCCAATTTTGAATAAAGTACGTTTCCACCCGAATATCGGCATCAGATTTCAGCCCGAATATGGGTTTGGAGTTTGTTTTATTACCTATTTCATATTTTGTAACCTTTAATGAATTTTTTTATTAACCAACTCAACGATTTCAAAGCGAGCAGTGGCAACACTGTACGAAACAAAAATGTCTCCAGAGCAGACTGTGTATCAGAAATTCTAAAGATATGGCTCATCTAAAAACTATTTTGCGATATTGATGTTTAATTTTATGGTTTAAGTGCGAAGAGCGTGATATTTAATAAATAGAACACACAAAAGGTAACAGACAAATAAATAAGGTAACACATAATAACATAATAATAAAGGTAACAAACAAATAAATAAGGTAACACATAATAACATAATAATAAAGGTAACAAACAAATAAATAAGGTAACACATAATAACATAATAATAAAGGTAACACACAAAACGTTAAAAATTGCCCCTTTGGGACATAATGTAAAATCTGAAAGCTTTCAGATTTTTTTTTTATTTTATATCTTTTTTTCAATTTTTTTTCCTTAGCAGTGTGAAATTTTAACAATAAATTCTTCATAATGGTAATCAGTGGCAAGAAGTTTTCGCAATGCCATTTTTTCTGTTGGTATTATTTATTTCCTTCTAATGCTTAAAGGTATTTTCTCCTCGCTTTGTTTTTGGCTCACATCAGGAATTTTTTTTTTTTTTTTTTTTTTTT